>WNWK01000247.1:262500-300000 GCA_009830355.1 Cherax destructor
GGGGAAAATTTAAGACTCTCATTTAATATGTAAGAAGTAGACCTGTATTAATATTTTTGTGCTGTGTTCTCATAGGACTTCGTTTTCTTTTCAGAAATTCCGGACCTGGAAGAAAGTGGGAAGACAGCGAAATAAATACTATAGAGAAGAAACTTTTTGAGGAGGAGGAAAATATATAAAGGGGAATTTGGATGTTGTTTTGAAACTGTTTTTGAAATATTATATACATATATATATATATATATATATTATAATATATATATATATATATATATATATATATATATATATATATATATATATATATATATTATTTGGAAACGAAGGTTTGAGTAAACATATGGTGATATGATTTTATGAAAAGATAGTTATACCTCATGGTATGCTAGTGACCTTGAGAAAAGTTAGCTTCCATATGACTAGATAATATCCTTGTGGAAAGATAATAACTTTTGTGGAAAGCTAGAAAGAGAACGGCACGTGGAAAGACTGCCTAAAGATACTAAAAAAATGTCAAATAATGTGTAGAAAGATAGTAATCTAGTGGAAAGATAGTAACCTAGTGGAAAGATAGTGCTCTAGTGGAAAGATATTAAACTGATGTAAAAAAAAAAGATGCTAAACTTTGTGGAAAGGAACTAAACCATAACAAAAGATACTAAAACCAGTGGGAAAAAATGCTAATTCTAGTGTAAAGATAAAGAGGATAAACCACATGGATACTAAGCCTTGGGGAAAGATAATAAACCCGTAGCAAATTATAAAATCATGTGAAAAGATACTTTACAGTGGGGAAAGATTCATGGTTAATAAACATTTCTTTTATTTTGGTACGTTTTGATAAATGTTAGAAAACAGTTGCAATTGCATTTTCATGGCGACGGAACTCTTCACGAAGCTTTATATAATTGTAGTAGAGGTTTGTTTAATAGTTACCACAGCGACTTATCGCTCTAAACAGATATTTATCAACTTGACAAAGCTTTACTTGACATTATTAATAATAATAATAATAATAATAATAATAATTAAAATAATAATAATCCTAACAATAAAATTTAATAATAATAATTAAAATAATAATAATAATCATAACAATAAAAATATAATAATAATAATAATAATAATAATAATAATAATAATAATAATAATAATTATAATAATGCCGATTATGATAATAGACTTTTTTCATATAAACTAAGTAAATAGAGCGATAAAATAAGAGATAATTGCTCAAAGTCTGTACTCTCTGTCCCATTAATTATGGAACTTACTACGTTCATATTAAAAAAATTAGCCCCAAAAATTCGGGTTGAATATAATTAAACGCAGGTTTTTTCTATATATATAAAAAATCACTGGTCTGTCATCAATAAACTAAACACACATTGTTTTTTATACGATACAATATTACTGTTATATTTTTGTGACAATAGGCACCAAAATTTTGACAATTTTGACGCCATTACGAATATTGTTAAAAGTGTTATTTTTTACCATTTTAATTTTAAACGCATCTATATTCTCGAGTTCTGTTTTTAATGCTAAAACATATTTTCGTTTATACCTAAACGGCCATTGTGAATAAAAACGGTTTTTAAAGACTGTTGAAAACCCAATCTTAGTCTTCGCGGTGAGTAAATAAACCAGATGAATAAAAAACTGAAATGAGAATTTCATCAGTGAAATTAATAAATGGTTTGAATTTTTAGCTAATAACTACCACTTTCTTTTATAACTCTGCACGTGTAATGATTTAAAATATACAGATGTTAAGAGGCTGCGATATCTTCTACGACTCACAGATGACAATTTCTGACATGAAGAGAGAGGAAAATAATAACCCACCATCAGTACAAATTATAATTCAAGAGCAGTGAGAATTAATAACAAGCAGTGAGAATTATAGTCCACCAACAAAACATATTATTTATCCACAAGAGTGCGAATTATAGTCCGGCAACAGATCGAATTGCAGTCTAGCAAGAGAACAAATACTTTATAAGCAATAGTGTAACGGTGCTAATTATGGAACAGCCATTGTGTAAATTATAGACCAGCAACAGTATGATTTATGGACCAGCAACAGTGCAAATTATCGAACAGCAACAATGCAATTAAGAGAGCAGCCACAGTGCAAATTATAGATCAGCATCAGGGTGATTAATGAACCAGCAACAGTGCGAATGAATTATAGACGAGCAACAGTGCTAATTATACATTAGAAACAGGACGAATTAAGAAAGAGTGAATCGTATGAAAAGGCGTAATGATCGGCTGTAAATATGTATGTTTACTGAGGCAGGAACGTCAATTTTGAAAGGTTGAAGACTTCGATGAAGTTGTGCAGCAGAGAACCGAATTCTGAACACAAGTTGGCTGTGACGGAAGTGGGAAACTCAGGACTTGTCTCGACTTTGGCAAGGCAGAGAGTTGCCTCAAATGAGCAAGGTCTGAAATGGAAGGAACATGCTAAATCCTCCCTTGCTTCGCGTGTCGACGATGCGAATTCTGATCACAACTCGGCTATGACTGGAGACCGCAAACCCGGAAGGATACGAGAGGGTTTCAGAAGAGAGGAAAGTTGGCCCACAGGAGAAAGACCTGAAACGGGAGGTACGTGATGAAGAACTCTGTACGTACACGTCAAACTTGATGCACCTTTCCCGTGCTTCTGAGAGCCCAGCAAGTTCAAAACTTTCTCACCACGATGGAGGAGCGTGTCGAGACGTGGGTATAAATGACCCTAACTTGAGTTTCCCGTTTACTAACTTGGCGAGTCACGGAGAAAACTTGGGCCTCTCCGTGCCGACTAAAGTTAGAATGGACTCAGGGAATGAGAATGACGTATTGACAGTCATCGGAGACTGTGTATCTCATCCAGACGTCATCGTTCCTCGCGTAAATGAAACCTTGCCAAGCTACTCCGAAGATACAATGAAAAGTCCCCGAGATTGGGCCTTGTATTACTGTTCATTAGTGACTAAGGAAAACACTGCAGCAGCCAGGAAAGGAACACAACAGCACAAAGCGACACTAAATCATAGCCAGGACATCTTCCCCACACCCGTGACTGAGAGTCGCTGGAGAGTCAACGCCAGGAAAGAAATTGTTCAGTGTTATTGTGGAAATCCTGAGACTGGAAAATGTGGAGACCTGAAGGTAGTGCAGGAGCAAAATACAGAGAGTTCGCTACTACTACGGCACTCGTGTAGCGAGACTAGACAAGACCGGCTCTGTAGAGCGTCCCGCCATACCACTCACTCAGACCACGATCATTCATGGAGAGCTTCACACCAGACCACTCACGCAGACCACAGCTCACTCCAGCGACCTACCAGCAGCCAGCAGAGTAGTGAGCAGCGTCCTACACCCCGCTCACACTACCAGCCCACTAGACATCGTCTGTGTGGTGGACAGCTTAGGACAGTCCACAGCCCCTCTCAATCTACTTCCGAAAGTCACTCAGTGGCCCCGTGGGGCAGATGGAGGGACACGGGGCCGTCGTGGGCACTGTGGGTACTGCCTCTGCTCCTACTGCCCACTGTCGTACTGGCAGACACCGGTAAGTAAACCATGAAACTAAAGTCACTGTCCTTTCTTTCTTCTTCTTTAAAGTTAAGAATCTTCAACAGCTAAAGTCATTAGTAGCTGTGGTGTGTAGGTAAACGTCTGTGTATGTAAAATCCTGTGTACATGAGGTAATGTGTACCTGAAGTGCTATATACATAAAGTTTTGTGTTCGTAAAGTTTTATGTACGCGAAGTGCTATGAACATGAAGCTTTTGAAAGACATTCCCTCAAGGGAGGTTCCTGGATGCTGGCGTGGGACTCTTGATATAAGAAATTGTACCTGTACTCTTCTTCCTTGAATCAAACCTGAATAGCTCCCATTCCCCCAGGCCCTGCGTGGGTTTAGAGCTTCCCCATGAATTTACTTCTTTTGAAAGACGTGAAGAACTACTATTTAATCTTTTGTTCATATATATATATATATATATATATATATATATATATATATATATATATATATATATATATATATATATATATATATATATATATATATATATATATATAAGATACGCTGGGAAGGAGAACAACATAAATGGCGTCTCAGGGTCTACATCTCAAGTACTTCATCCAGCTTCCTGGTGGTAGGCCTTGTGTCCAAAATGTTACAGGCATTTCCTCTCTGGATCGTAACACTGATTCTCTGAAAGAGGAAGCTGGCCGCTCTAGAGTCCTGGGTTTCTCTGATGAGTTTTTCACCTAACTCTTTCAGGAATTTTAGAGCACCCTTTCCCCATACTCCAAGGGTTTCCAACACTACTGGGACGAAGTTATAGCATGGAGCCAGCCCTCTGTATTTGTTGATATTCTGGGTCTTCCTGAAACTGGCAGCTCCACCCCCTTTGGCTTTAGAGCATGGAAAGTAGAGACACAGGTGTAGTCCCATGCATTCTGCTTACCGTCCTTCCAGGGTAGCATGGTGACGCCATCTGGACGCTTTTGGCTTACGTCAGACCTCTGTACCTGAGGTTCCCGTTCTGCTGGGCAACGGGCTGTGGCGAGATTTCGTATGATGAAGTCGCTGACTTCCTCATACTTCCCTTCTGACGTATGACAGATGAGACCATGTAGTCCAGATTGCAAATGCACCTATGTTTGGTGAGTATGGATACTGCGAGGCGAAGAGCAACTATAATCCGAATGGCCTGCGGGTCGAGCCGAGTGCCCAAGGAGGAATTAGGAACAGCTACAAGGAAATCTGAATGTGGAGCCATCACCGTTAGGAGACGTGCTCTCCCCTTTCCTGATGCGTTGTTGAGCATTGCGTTGGCGATTTTTTCCACGATCGGTTTGTGTCTGGGACTGTTTATTCTCTCTGGGAGGCGCTGGACTGCTTCAACAGTCTGCAAGGCTGTCCCACTAAGTGGCTGCTTCAGTGAACTTTGGGTCTTGATCTCCTACAGCATCTCTCAAGCGTTCAGGAACAATCTCTTTTACTAGTTCACCTGAAGCCATACACGAGAGAAACGAAGGTAATGCTACATGCACTGCCTTGCACACCTCTATACCTCCCAGTCGCAGTGGAAGAATTGCTTGATCCTATTGTTGATCTTCCAGTGACAGATTCAGTGCCTTCCTAAAGATAGATCTCAGGAGTGCGTCATATTTACTGAGTGTTGAGTTGTCGAAGGAGGATGAACACCTCAAGAAGTTAGTCTTGACAGAGTTAGACATCTTGTGAAGAGATACAGGGTGGTGTCATATATATATATATATATATATATATATATATATATATATATATATATATATATATTCTCCATGAAGTGAACAGAATTCTTCCTTCGTAAGCCATCGTCAAGAGCGACTAATGCTGGGAGCAGGCAGTAACCTTCTCCTGTATATTACTAAATGAAATGGAAACTCGTTTCATTTTGGGCCACCTGGTGAAACGCCGACGTGTTGAAAGAAGAAAATATATATATATATATATATATATATATATATATATATATATATATATATATATATATATATATATATATATATATATTTATATTTATATATAACAACATTGCGACTAGCCAGGGATCGAACCCGTATTGTTTTAGCCCGCCTCATGGTGAGCGAAAATTCATGACGCTCTAACCCACTGGACCATAATTCCTACAAACAACTTGAGCCTAGCGAACTAGGCTTGCTTCAAGTTGCGAGAACATGCACGGGTTGATCCCCGGCTAGTCACAGTGTTGTTATTGATTAAATTCCACTTGTTCGTGGTTACAATACTATATATACAGCATGTGGAGGCTAGTACACCAAACGGGGAGTAGAATGAAATTAGCTCTGAGGCAACCACACCATCGTATGTCCTCGCAACTTGAAGCAAGCCTAGTTCGCTAGGCTCAAGTTATTTGTAGGATTGTATGGTCCAGTGGGTTAGAGCGTCGTGAATTTTCGCTCACCGTGAGGCGGGCTAAACAACGCGGGTTCGATCCTCTGGTTAGTCGCAGTGTTGTTATTGATTAAACAACACTTGTTCGTGATTACAGTTTTATATATATATATATATATATATATATATATATATATATATATATATATATATATATATATATATATGCAATAAGATCACAATAAACAGGTGATATCACATATATATATATATATATATATATATATATATATATATATATATATATATATATATATATATATATATATATATATATATATACATGTATGCATCTAGAAATACAATTGTCTGATAGTATATAGTTACCACACTTAGATTACATTTACATTTAAACAATTTAAAAGAGCTCTCACCTACACTCTCCTTGATTAATAAAAATTACTTACTGCATCAACAAATCATTTTTATTGTAATTAATATGACAAAGAATCGTAGCATCGTATATATATATACCATTAGCATAGTCGGTAGAACGGCAAGCACGTAAATTCTTCTGCTTCGATTTCCTGTAATACATGAAAAGTGTAACTGTAACCATTTTTCGGTTTTAAATGTAACTGAAATTTCATAACAGCGGTACAGTGTACACACCGAAGTACTAGATACATACACCCCAGTACAGTGTACACACCCCAGTACTGGGTACTCACCCAAATACTGGGCACAGCCTCGGTACAGGGCACACACCCCAGTACTAAGTACATACCCAAATACTGGGTACACACACTAGCGTTACCGCTCTTCTAGATTCTTCCTGATTGCTGAAGTTAAGTCATTGTCAGCCTTCCTGAGTACCCATGACTGATCATTGTCAGCCTTCCTGAGTACCCATGACTGACCATTGTCAGCCTTCCTGAGTACCCATGACTGATCATTGTCAGCCTTCCTGAGTACCCATGACTGATCATTGTCAGCCTTCCTGAGTACCCATGACTGATCATTGTCAGCCTTCCTGAGTACCCATGAATGACCATTGTCAGACTTTCTGAGTACTCATGATTGATCATTGTCAGACTTCCTGAGTACCCATGACTGACCATTGTCAGACTTCCTGAGTACCTATGACTTACTATTATCAGACTTCCTGAGTACCAGTGACTGACCATTGTCAGACTTTCTGAGTACCCATGACTGACCATTGTCAGACTTCCTGAGTACCCATGATTGATCATTGTCAGACATCCTGAGTACCCATGACTGACCATTATCAGACTTTCTGAGTACCCATGACTGACCATTGTCAGACTTCCTGAATACCCATGACTGACCATTGTCAGACTTCCTGAGTACCCATGACTGACCATTGTCAGAATTTCTGAGTACCCATGACTGACCATTGTCAGACTTTCTGAGTACCCATGACTGACCATTGTCAGACTTTCTGAGTACCCATGACTGACCATTGTCAGACTTCCTGAGTACCCATGACTGACCATTGTCAGACTTCCTGAGTACCCATGACTGACCATTGTCAGACTTTCTGAGTACCAATGACTGACCATTGTCAGACTTCCTGAGTACCCATGACTGACCAGTGTCAGACTTACTGACCATTGTCAGACTTCCTGAATACCCATGACTGACCATTGTCAGACTTCCTGAGTACCCATGACTGATAATTATCAGACTTCCTGAGTGCTGAGGCCGTTATTTCTACCCTGTTAATTTAAGTAATAATTAAAAGACACATCGTATCATGATTTGCATAGCCAAATGCTGGTGTATACGACTCATTAATTTGAACATTATTTAATTTATTCAGATTCGTGAAAGCACTCACATTCGTGTGTAATATTCATTTGCAACATTATGCATCATATTTTACTGTGGATATATGGTTATTATGAGGAATTTATATAACAAGTGTCTGATTCAGAGATTTTTTTGTTTTCCTATATCGTTTTCAAAATACTGAAAAAAAAAAATTGATAAACAAATAATTATTATAAATGGCAAATAAGCAGATAGATCTGCAGTAACATTTCTCTCAGAGAATTTAATTTATTTCTTAATTATATAAAACATGTCAGAAGAAATTTACAAAAAAAAATCCATTGTTTATTTTCCTTGTATCTCCAGATTCTTCCTTTTTCTCAATGGCGATTTTTTTTCTTTCATTTATTTTCACATTATTGGGAGATTACGAAAGATTTTTTAATATTAATTTACGATTTTTATTGTTATCATGATAGCTACATTTCAGACGCACTCCGGCATAAAGCTATTAGAATTTTAATTATGCCAAAGTGTCATGTATCCGCTTACAAAATACATTCTGGGAGGTGACGACAGATGCTCCAGCCTCCAACACCTCGCATCTGACACTTGCTTACACACTAATCACCACGCATTTACCATAAATTTTCAAAGTGTTCTTTCTCATTATCAAAAATATTCTGAGGAAAATAACTGGCAATGGGATAATAAACGTGATCTTAGGAAAATGAATGTGCTTGTGGGAAAATCTGAGCGAGTTTTGGGAAAATATTGTTCACTATAGGAATATATAAACGACATTGGTAACTGTGGGAAAATATTGGTAACTGTGGGAAAATATTGGTAACTGTGGGAAAATATTGGTAACTGTGGGAAAATATTGGTAACTGTGGGAAAATATTGGTGACTGTGGGAAAATATTGGTGACTGGGAAAATAGTAGTAACTGTGGGAAAATATTGGTAACTGTGGGAAAATATTGGTAACTGTGGGAAAATATTGGTAACTGTGGGAAAATATTGGTAACTGTGGGAAAATATTGGTGACTGTGGGAAAATATTGGTAACTGTGGGAAAATAGTAGTAACCGAGGAAAAACATGGGTAATCATGGGGAGTACACGCAGCTGTGAGGAAATAAGGGTGGTGGTGGTGGCGGTGGTAAAGTAAAGGGGACTGTGGGAATATATGGGTGATCGTGAGAAAGTATACGTAACAGTGAAAACATGGGCGATCGTGGGACACCAAACGTGAACGTTATAAAATATCGCCGAGCGTGGGAAAGTGTTGATGATGTAAAGGAACATTTTCTGAAAAAAAAAAATGTGAAAGGATTTAAATTATTCTTGGAAATTCCTGATAGTACAGAGAGAAATAGATAAAAAAAATATCCCAAAATATATCCATATATATGGAACACGGCTCTAATACTTCCTTTGTATAGCCCTAAAAACTGGACGAAAAATTTTGTGATATTACCAAAAAAAAAAATGTGTATATAAATATTTTTTTTAATCCCTTTCCCTCGCTAAGCCTCGCAACGCTGCCTCAAAATACTGATATTGACACAATGCATTACTGCTGCTTGTTGCATGTACGTATGTACTAGAGGTGTGACTCACTTTTTCATCAGAAGGCTCTGTTTACACACACACACACACACACACACACACACACACACTATATATATATATATATATATATATATATATATATATATATATATATATATATATATATATATATATATATATATATATATAATGTCGTGCCGAATAGGTAAAACTGGTCAATTAGCAAAAACTCATTAAAAATTAAGTCATTTCTAAAATTTTCTCTAATACATTTAAAGATATATTTTTTCATTTATGTTAATGTAAAAATTAATAATTTTGCACCAAGAGAACCTTATAAAACTTACCTAACCTTATTATAGCAAACGCAATTTAATTTAGCCTAATCCAACTAAATATATTTAGATAAGTTTACAATAATTTAATAATAAACACAATGAAATATATTTTTTTTCGTTAGGTTCAGAATGATTCTTGCGAAATTATTGCATACACAAATTTTCGCTTGTATAAATACAATTCTACATCACTGTAAGTCAATAGATTATTGAGGTTTATCACGGAGGACCTAATACCAAAATAAATATATCATAAGACATTAAACACAACTAAACCATAGTGTTAATGAGATCAATTTTCTGCAGTATATTAGCCAAGTTTGAAACATTCCACAAAAGGATTGCACAAAACTGTTGATGGTGGATTTCCCATCTCCATTACAAAAACTTTAAAGTAAAATGTTTGTAACTGAGAATGAATACAGAGTTTTCAATGATCTATTTTATCAGAGTTACATTGTTTTTACTCGAAAAACTTTTATAATTGGGCCAATGATTTCGAACAAGAATTTTTTATGATACACCTTCGGCAAGTTAAACCAATAACATTCCTTTAGTTGTTTAAGTTTTGTTTTATTTGATATTAAAAAGCTGTTATTACTCCCGTTGTTGTTGTTGTTGTTGCTAAGAAACAATAACAAGAAAGTAGCGACAGCTGAGGCAGCCGCAGGCAAAATTTAGAAAAGCAGCAGCCGCAGCGCAGCCGCAGCTGCAGGCAAACTTGGGGAAGGTAGCAGCATCATAAGCAGCAGCAGGCAAACGTGTGAAACAGCAGCAGTAGCAGCAATATTCAAAATTGTGGGAGAGCAGCAGCAGCAGCAGCAGCAGTAGCAGGCAAACTTTGGGAAAGTAGCATCAGCAACAGCAGCACCAGCTGCAGACATCAACTCACTGGGAAAGGAAAGTAGCATCAGCAGCATCAGCAGTAGCAGGCAAACTTGGGAAAGTAGCATCAGCAACAGCAGCAGTAGCAGGCAACCTTGGGGAAAGTAGCATGAGCAGCATCAGCAACAGCAGCAGTAACAGGCAAACTTGGGGAAAGTAGCATCAGCAGACACCAGCTCAGACCTTCAACTTTCACTGGGAAAATAAGGTGAAGAGACGACTGTGTGAAGGTGGCGGTGATGGAGGAGCTACTGGAGGACAAGAAGATGGAGAAGGAGAAGGAACAGGAAGACTAGGAGAGGAGGGGGAGAAAGAACAGGAAGATTAAGGAAAAGATGGAGGAGGAGAGGAAACAGGAAGTCAAGAAAAAGATTGAAAAGGTCAAATGGAAGATGGAGATTGAGGATGAGGAGTAGTGGATAGAAAGAGCAAGTGATGAACGAATGAGATGAATGAAGAGAAGGTGGAGGAGGAGGGTGGAGGCAAAATAATGAGAAGGAAGGACAAACAACAAAGACGGAGGAGGCAACATGAGGAATGTCCCAAAGGAGTAACGTGTTTTATTGGCTGTTATCCTTATTACTCATTACTTAAGAAGAGGAACCAAGAGGTCATAACATGTACCGCTGTTGGCATTAATATAATTGTTTGTAGTAGCTAGTGTTAATATAATTGTTTTCGTAGATGGTGTTAATATAATTGTTTGTCGTAGATGGTGTTAATATAATTGTTTTCGTAGCTGGTGTAAATATAATTGTTTTCGAATGGTGTTAATAAATTGTTTGTAGTAGCTGGTGCAAATATAATTGTATTCGCTGGTGTTAAGATAATTGTTTGTAGTAGCTGGTGTTAATATAATTGTTAGTAGAACCTAGTTTTAAAATAATTGTTTGTATCACCTAGCTTTAATATAATTGTTTGTTGTAGCCTGTGTAAAATAATTGCTTGCAGAAGATATATATATATATATATATATATATATAATATATATATATATATATATATATATATATATATATATATATAATATATATATATATATATATATATATATATATATTATATTATATAAAAATAATAATAATAATATAAGCCTACTCTCTAATATATATACACATTTGTATTCACCCATATATATACCCACTTGTAAGCTCACATTAATACAGTTACACAAAAAATATAGAATACTTTGTGACCGATTAAAATTCATCTGAGTTTCCCTTCATGTACAAGTAAACCCGATTTAAAATTATTGACCAGTGTGGGATTTAATGTGCGAATTATTTTTTATTGCGAACTTCAATTACCCTCTCATTCCATTGTTGCGTGTGTGTTTTTTTTTAAATCATTATAGAGATAGAGCTAGCTCACAATGTTGTCGAAAAAAAATTTGTACATGCGGTCTGTTCCACTGGGACAATGGCCAGCAATTTTTGTTGCGATTTTTGCCTGCTTTGTTTAATGCAGAGTGTTATACATCATAAACGCACACACACACACGCGCATGCATGTACACACACCCCAACACACACACACATACACACACACACACACACACACGTCCTACGAGGAGAGGTTAAGGGAACTCGACCAGACGATAATTAAGGATAGGAAGACAGGGGGGATATGATAACGACATATAAAATACTGAGAAGAATCGAAAAGGTAGACAGAGACAGGATGTTCCAGAGATGGGACACAGCAATAAGGGGTCACAATTGGAAGTTGAAGACTCAGACGAGTCACAAGGATGTTAGGAAGTATTTCTTCTGTTATAGAGTTGTCAGGAAGTGGAATAATCTGGAAAGTGATGTAGTGGAGGCAGGATCCATACATTGCTTTATGATAAAGCTCATGGAGGAGGGAGAGAGTGGACCTAGTGGCGACCAATGAAGAGGCGGGGCCAGGAACTATGACTCGACCCCTGCAACCACATATAGGTGAGTACACACACACTGTGATGACCACAGATGAAATATTCCCACCGAGTTTTCAAGTAATAAGGATAGAACGAGAAAGCCAGAGGATGAGGAGTGTACATAGCAACTCTCCAGAAATCAGTGGCACTATAAGTCTATGGGAGGTATGAAATCTGTGAGGCGAATGTCTATATTGATAGAACTATCAGGAGTGTTTACAAGTAGCATGTTTACAAGTAGCAGTGTTTACAAGTAGCAGTGTTTACAAGTAGCAGTGACCTTCAGCACTTGTCCAGTCTGAGACCCAGACACAAAATACCATAAGAAATGAGAGGAAATGATGTTGTTACCATTCCAGCAAAGATGTGTGTACAACAGAAGTAAATATAGAGATATATGGAAATGTGAGGCTTGAAAAAAATAATGTATATGGTTCAATGACATTAAGCTTATGCGTAGAGTCTTATTAAGTCTGCGTAAAGTTCTAATGATCATTTATGTTTGTGTTTTCTAGCACTTGACGCAGTTTTCCACGAATTTAAAACAATTTCCTTTTAGAGTTCGCCAAATTTTCTGGAAATTCTGGAAAGCTTTTTATGATCCACTAAGTTTTTCTTGGGTTTGTCAGAGTTGCCCTGCGGTCATGTCTGTCAGAGTTCCCTGCGTCATATCTGTCAGTATTCCTGCGGTCATGTCTATGCCATTGTTCTCTGCTGTCATGTCTGTCAGTTTTCCTTGCTGGCATGTCTGTCACTATTCCCTGTGGAATACGAAGACCAAAGAGTTTCAATTCCTCGTCGAAACTGTAATCTTCTGCGAGACCTTTAATTTTCTTATAAAAATCACCAAATAATTCTTACTTTGTGCAATACATTTTGAGGATATCCCAGTGTTTACTGGAATCAATAATTGTTTACCATGGATCGTCAGGTGGTGTTTAAAAGGATCCCTCAATGTTCCTACGGTATACTGAAATTTCTAAACTTTCCTACTGTACATTAAACTAACCGTGGTACACCATAGTTTCACAAGAGACAAACAAATTTTGCAGGGTACACGAAAGGTTCCCATGGTACAGTAAATCTTCCCACGGTACAGTAAATCTTCCCACGGTACAATAAATATTCCCACGGTACAGTAAATCTTTCCACGGTACAGAAACTATCCCCACGGTACAGTAAATCTTCCCACGGTACAGTAAATCTTCCCACGGTACAGTAAGTATTCCCACGGTACAGTAAATCTTCCCACGGTACAGTAAGTATTCCCACGGTACAGTAAATCTTCCCACGGTACAGTAAATCTTCCCACGGTACAGTAAATCTTCCCACGGTACAGTAAGCATTCCCACGGTACAGTAAATCTTCCCACGGTACAGTAAGTATTCCCACGGTACAGTAAATCTTCCCACGGTACAGTAAGTATTCCCACGGTACAGTAAATCTTCCCACGGTACAGTAAATCTTCCCACGGTACGGTAAATCTTCCCACATACAGTAAATATTCCCACGGTACAGTAAATCTTCCCACGGTACACTAAACTTTCCTACGGAACATCAATTTCTCACGGTTCACCAGAGTTTAATACAATAAAACAGTTTCCCACAGTACATTAAATTATAACATGTAGCGCCAACATTTCTGAAGCTACGTCGAAGATAACACTGGACATAACAGCTTCCCATAGTCCATTAGTGTGTCTGCAACAGAACCTCCAACATCATTACTCTCCGTCATTCTCCTACAGATCATCAAACTTTCTCACTTTTATCAAAACCTTCATGCATAATCGAAGTTTTGCTGCTATACGTTAGAGGTGCTTATAGTCTGTCAAAGTTTGGTAAAGTCTGTCAAAGTTTATCAAAGTTTCTGCAAAGTACTTTTGTTATTTATATGCATATTGAAGGTAAAATTTCAAATGTGTCAGAAAATGCCTGAAACTACTTTGAAACGTCGAAGTATACAACACAAACACACACACACACACACACACACACACACACACCGGTGGCCTAGTGGGTAAAGCTCTTGCTTCACGCACGGAGGGGCCGGGTTCAATTCCCGGTGGGGCAGAAACATTTCGAAGTGTTTCCATTACACACACACAACACACATACATACGACAGGCCTAGTGTCTAATCGACATGTGCCTAGGACAAAATGGTACACTAACACACACACACACACACACACACACACACACACACACACACACACACACACACACACAATGTTCCAGAGAGGGAACACAGAAATAAGGGGACACAACTGGAAGCTGAAGACTCAGATGAGTCAAAGGGATGTTAGGAAGCACTTCTTCAGCCATAGAGTAGTTAGGAAGTGGAATAGTCTAGCGAACGATATAGTGGAGGCGGGAAAAATACATAGTTTTAAGACAATGTATGATAAAGCTCATGGAGCAGGGAGAGCAGAGGCCCAGTAGCGGACAG
This sequence comes from Cherax destructor, assembly GCA_009830355.1. Classification (NCBI taxonomy): domain Eukaryota; kingdom Metazoa; phylum Arthropoda; class Malacostraca; order Decapoda; family Parastacidae; genus Cherax; species Cherax destructor. The sequence continues at coordinate 277,369 of WNWK01000247.1, forward strand.
CGAAGAGGCGGGGCCAGAAGCTGAGTCTCGACCCCTGCAACTACAATTAGGTGAGTACAATTAGGTGAGGTGAGTACACACACACACACACACAGGGGTGGGTAGATTGCATATTCTTGGACTGTAAGAAGGCGTTTGACACAGTTCCACACAAGAGATTAGTGCAAAAGTTGGAGGGCCAGGCAGGGGTAACAGGGAAGGCACTACAATGGATCAGGGAATACCTGTCAGGAAGACAGCAGCGAGTCATGGTACGTGGTGAGGTGTCAGAGTGGCGCCGGTAACGAGCGGGTTCCACGGGGTCAGTCCTGGACCAGTGCTGTTTCTGGTATTTGTGAACGACATGACGGAAGGAATAGACTTTGAAGTGTCCCTGTTTGCAGATGATGTGAAGTTGATGAGAAGAATTCAGTCGGACGAGGACCAGGCAGAACTACAAAGGGATCTGGACAGGCTGCAAGCCTGGTCCAGCAATTGGCTCTGGAGTTCAACCCCACCAAGTGCAAAGTCATGAAGATTGGGGAAGGGCAAAGAAGACCGCAGACGGAGTACAGCCTAGGGGGCCAGAGACTGCAAACCTCAATCAAGGAAAAAGACCTTGGGGTGAGTATAACACCAGGAACATCTCCTGAGGCGCACATTAACCAAATAACTGCTGCAGCATATGGGCGCCTAGCAAACCTAAGAACAGCATTCCGACATATTAATAAAGAATCGTTCAGGACCCTGTACACTGTGTACGTTAGGCTCATACTGGAGTATGCAGCACCAGTTTGGAACCCACACCTAGCCAAGCACGTGAAGAAGCTCGAGAAAGTGCAAAGGTTTCCAACAAGACTAGTCCCGGAGCTAAGGGGTATGTCCTACGAGGAGAGGTTAAGGGAAATCGACCTGACGACACTGGAGGACGGAAGAGATAGGGGGGACATGATAACAACATATAAGATACTGAGAGGAATTGACAAAGTGGACAGAGACAGAATGTTCTAGAGATGGGACACAGCAACAAGGGGACACAGTTGGAAGTTGAAGACTCAGATGAATCACAGAGATGTTAGGAAGTATTTCTTCAGTCACAGAGTGGTCGGGAAGTGGAATAGTTTAGGAAGTGATGTAGTGGAGGCAGGCTCCATACATAGCTTTAAGAAGAGGTATGATAAAGCTCATGGCGCAGGGAGAGTGACCCAGTAGCGGCCAGTGAAGAGGCGGGGCCAGGAGCTATGACTCGATCCCTGCAACCACAACTAGGTGAGTACACACACACACATACATACATACACACAACTCGACCCCTGCAACCACAACTAGGTGAGTACATATATATATATATATATATATATATATATATATATATATAATATATATATATATATATATATATATATATATATATATATATATATATATATATATATATATATATATATAATAATAACCAGCACAGAGACGGAAACACAGGAGGCTGATTGATCTGTATATTTCGACCCCCTTCTGGGATCCCCTTCAACTGAAGAGTCAATTAAATTTATTAGTGTGGGTGAATTTTGTTTTTTGTTCTTTAACATTTCTTATTGATAGCCTAAGTTTCCAAAAGACCTCTCAAAGTCAATTACGATGTAGAAAAAAAATCCCGTGAACCACAGCGAAATATCCTACACCATTTCACACCTCACCTCAAATTTCCAGCCTCCAATGATCCTGCCTATCACCCACAGGTTATTAAAAGAGACAGTTTTAACCCAATTAAATGGGGCGACGATAATTGGTCCGTGGGTTGCCTTTACCACATCCAGAAAATCCTGAGAAATTCGACAGATTCTGCAAAATGAGAGCAAGGTTGCCAGACCTGCAGCATGGCACACTTTCCCAAGGCTTTTGCCACCCAGTCTACAGTGCTTTCAGTTTTTATGTCTATACTAAAAAATGAATTCTAAAACCTCACAGGTCACACTACTGGTGTTGTATCAATGTTTTATATTTTATTTTACTCTGTGGAAGCACATATTTACAGACTTGAATAAATGTACTCAAGTTAATTATTTAAAGAGCCTTTGTTTCACATATTTTATATTATTATTATTATTATTATTATTATTATTATTATTATTATTATTATTATTATTATTATTATTATTATTACTTTTAGTATTTTACCATCGTCATTGCTTTATTTAATTATAAAGAAAACTTTCATCGTCTAAATTAATATTATCATTATTGCTTTTTAACCTCTGGAAGGTTTTACTCGCTAATTTTTTTTATCAAAATGTCTTATATACTTTTTTTTTAAAGATATCTACTCATTCTCCTACTAAACATTTTCTTTGCTTCAACTCTCTTTGACTGTGATGTCTCTACCATATATATTTCAAACTTCACCAGTTAATTGAGATTAAAAGCTAGCCTCATAATTTCCTTCATGTGATAAGGTTAATGAATTACGAGGGCTGATTACCCCAGCAGAGATAACAACTCCCCAAAAACGTCGTAGTTGAAAGTTCTCTGATAATCCAAAATTTTGGTGGGCAATTTTCTTTGAGTTTTATAAACCCAATATCAATTAAGGGGAAAGAAAAGGGATTTGGTGAAGATGATGATTTCGAGGTTCTCCGATGGTCAACATGTATACTGAGTAAATTGCAGGTGGGTTATACAGGTGTTGCAAACAGACAAAGTAAACAGATGTTTACGTTTAGGATACAGGTATTGTGAGCTTTGTAAATAAAGGCCATATAGCCATTCACTTATGTAAAAGAATGTAGTGAGCTCTTTGTTCCGGGACACTCTCTCTCTCTCTCTCTCTCTCTCTCTCTCTCTCTCTCTCTCTCTCTCTCTCTCTCTCTCTCTCTCTCTCCTTATCTCTCTTCTCTCCTCTCTTCTCTCTCTCTCCTCTCCTCTCCTTTTACTCCCCCTCTCACTCCTCACCCTTCCTCACTCCTCACCCACTCCTCACTCCTCACCCCTTCCTTTCCCTTCTTCTCTCTCTTCACCTGCTACACTATCGCTATTTTTACACATAATAGTTTTACTTGGGTAAGGCTCGTAGTTTCTGTATTGATTTAAGAAGAGTTGTTATTTTAACTCAGACTATTTCAAATACTGTCGAAGCAATAGCTTTGTTTTAGCACTATTTTAAACTTTGGTCGAATAATATTATATTGCAGGTTTTAAAGTTACAGTAAGTCTCCTGTTTCATGAAAATTTAATTCAGTTGATTTGATACGTTAAATCTTCACATGTTGAGGAAATTTGATTCGATAAACTAATGATCGCTGATATATTTTTTAGACCATTACAGCCAGAGTTAAAGTGCTGATGGATGTCCGTTCTGTAGTGTAATAGCTGACTTTTTTATCTGTCTACGAAACTGGACCAACAGCAGAACCTTGAGAGCTTTGTCCATGTACGTGGTAGAACCGACACCGATATGTGTTTGGCGTTGAATATTTTGCTGAAATGAGAGTTCAGGGAAGAGACGATTCTCCTGGCACTGTTGTTTTTCATGCACAGATGTGAGAGATGAGGTGCAGATACGTGCAGATACGGTGCAGATGCGGTGCAGATGTGGTGCAGATGCGGTGCAGGCAGGAGACTGCAGGTGGAGCATGCTCAATGTGGGAGGGAGTCAAGCCACGGTTGGGTGGAAATCTTTAACTCAAATACTTTCACACTTCTCAGTGCGTCATCAGGAGCTATGCAATGTTGCTGAATATTGCATAGCTCCTGATGATGCCCTGAGAAGTGTGAAAGTACTTGAGCTAAAGATTTCCAAACCCCCACCCGTGGCTTGTTTTGCATAGTTAAGATCGCCTGTCCGCGATTGTTTGCATGGGAGGGAGTGTATAGTTGGTAACCTCGATTGTTGAGCATGAAAGAGATGAGCTGTAACACCTTTTTGAATTATCTTAGACAATGAATAAGTCAAAGTGCAACCCTATGATCTTCGTTACTGGTTAATAAGACTCCTTCTGTTCTACTGCAGACCATCAGATATCAAAAATTAATAAAAAATTATAAAACACATATTTCAATAATCAAAACTATAGCAACTAGTCTTGAATCAGTCAGCGGGTTTCCTAATATGCAAAAAAAATACTCTCTGCATCTTCTGTTTTCGTACAAGCAAATGTAACCTGCCATTGCTTGAAGCAGGTCGATGCAGCTACACACTGGTGATTGATGTACCCGAGGGCAGTGGGCATCTCCTCTTTTGTATGAGGAAAGGTTAGAGTGCAGCCTCTAGTGCAGGTGTGGCACGCTACCTTGAAGGTATGTGCACACACTACACACACTGTACACCGTGTACGTCAGGCCCATACTAGAATATGCAGCACCAGTCTGGAACCCACACCTGGTCAAGCACGTCAAGAAACTAGAGAAAGTGCAAAGGTTTGCGACAAGGCTAGTTCCACAACTCAGGGGTCTGTCCTATGAAGAAAGGTTGAGGGAAATACGACTAACAACACTGGAGGAAAGAAGGGTCAGAGGAGACATGACAACGACATACAAAATACTGCGGGGAATTGACAAGGTAGACAGTGACAGGATGTTCCAGAGAGGGAAAACAGAAACAAGGGGACACAACTGGAAGCTGAAGACTCAGATGAGTCAAAGGGATGTTAGGAAGCATTTCTTCAGCCACAGAGTAGTCAGGAAGTGGAATAATCTAGAGAAAGATATAGTGGAGGCAGGAACCATACATAGTTTTAAGACAAGGTATGATAAAGCTCATGGAGCAGGGAGAGCAGATACCCAGTAGCAGACAGCGAAGAGGCGGGGCCAGGAGCTGAGTCTCGACCCCTGCAACCACAATTAGGTGAGTACAATTAGGTGAGTACACACACACTACACACACACACACACACACACACACATACACACACACATACATACATATGTACGCTTTCTGTCTCTCCATTCATCTGTTTTACAAATTACTCCTTCCTTCTCTCCCTGTACCAGCGGGCCTCTATATTTCCTCCCTCCTGAATCTCCTTCTCACGGATGACTACGTCAATTCCTCTCTCCTTTCTCTTCCTGCTGTTAATCACCTCTAACTCTTCTGGACAGAATCTCCTTCCTTCTACCCTTTAGTTATTTCACCTTTCTGCTCCATCCCTCTACCTCTGCCAGACTGATTCCCCTTCTTCCTACTCCTGCCCATGTCTCCGTCACCCTTCCTCTGCCTATCAACTTTTTGGTCTCTTCCCCTCAATTCCTCCATCACTCACCTCGACTCTTCCATCATTCCAACCTGTCGGGCTTAACCCTTTCTCCGCATTTTCCCTTTATATCGTTCCATTCCCCTGCCTGCTTTCCTTCTGTCTATTGACGTATTTTACTTTCTGCTAGTCCCTTTGGTCCCTCTCTCCTTCCCTCCCTGTTAGCGCCTTCCCTTCCTTCCTCTCTCCCTCTTGGCCTTCTCTCTCCCTCCCTCTTGGCCTTCTCTCTCCCTCCCTCTTGGCCTTCTCTCTCCCTCTCTCTTGGCCTCTTCCCTCCCTCCCATCAAAACAGCCACTGATGCAAAAGGGCTTTTATCCAGGCTTCCAACTTTACCCAGATCCTGTTATATCAACACCTTCACCCGCTCTCACCCTCCGCCCACTCTTCCACCCACCACCCGCTCTCACTCTCCACCCACTCTTCCACCCACCACCCGCTCTCACCCTCCGCCCACTCTTCCACCCACCACCCGCTCTTACCCTCCACCCACTCTGCCGCCAACCACCCGCTCTCACCGTCCACCCACTCTTTCGCCCACCACCCGCTCTCACCGTCCACCCACTCTTTCGCCCACCACCCGCTCTCACCCTCCACCCGCTCTCACCCTACACCCACGCTTCCTCCCACCACCCGCTCTCACTTTCCACCACTCTTTCGCCCACCACCCGCTCTCACTTTCCACCCGCTCTCACCCTCCACCCGCTCTCACCCTACACCCACTCTTCCGCCCACCATCCGCTCTCACCCTCCACCAACTTTTCCGCCCACCACCCGCTCACTTTCCACCCGCTCTCACCCACCACCCGCTCTCACCTTCCACCCACTCTTCCGCCCACCACCTATGTGTGTGTGTGAATGAAGAAGAGTAGGTGGTGAGAGGAAGAGTGGGTGGAGGGTGAGAGAGCTGGTGGCAGGCGGCGGAAGATGTTGATATAACTCTATTATATACATTATATATATACTATATATATATATATATATATATATATATATATATATATATATATATATATAATATACCTTATTCCTCACAAATCATTTGTTTCAACTTGTCCATCTGTGCAATAGCTGCAGTGTGTGTTGCAGAATGCTAACTTGCAACATTGTCTCAGTGTTTACTAGGTAGCAACTAAGCGTGAGGGTTATCAAGTTACCGTCAAGGCTTAGAACAGTCTAACTGGGTGTCCCGTCGTCAGTACAGTATACTTAGTGTCAACTGAGTCTTCAGACTTCCTTCCTCAAATTCTGTCGAAATTTATAAACGAAAATTCTATTGTCTGATTTGGTAACTGAAATGAGAGTACTGGATTAAGAGTACTGAACTGAGAGTACTGACTGAGAGTACTGCACTGAGAGTACTGCACTGAGAGTACTGCACTGAGAGGACTATGGGTTAGTAACCTGACTCAGAGTGCTAGAGGTTGCTAACTGGAATCAGAGAACTGTAATTTAGTAACTGGGAATACAGTTCTGAAATTAAGTAACTGGAAGTAGATATCCGAAATTTAGTTACTGGACTAACTGCTCTTGATTTTAGTAACTGGAATCAAGGGTTCTGGAATTTAGCATCAAGAACTTTATGTCAGTATCTCGTAACTCAAATTCTGCCTCCAAATGTTGTGCAAGATGAACCGAGAAAATGCAATATTTTATAAGAAAATAAAAATCATTAGAAAAACATTAAGAAAACCAATATATAACGAAAAAATGGAACAGCAAAAATGTAAATAGATTTGTAAAACAGATTTGTAAATAGACTTGTAAAATTGTCACTCAGTACTCTTAGCTATATTATCTATTCTCTCACATACTTTCTAGTATATTTTGTTATACTTTTACAATATTGTTACTTCATAAGCAGATTCAATTAATTTTACCTTAAAATTTGCTTTCATCTTTAAAGAATAAGCTAATTATTCCGTGGCTGCAACAGCTCACAACTAATTCACAATTATAAACGAAAATTTATAAACGAAAATTCTATTGTCTGTATTTGGTAACTGAAATGAGAGTACTAGACTGAGAGTACTAGATTAAGATTACAGGACTGAGAGTACTGGAATACAATAATTTAATACACACAATGCCGTAGCTGTAACGATTCACAACTAATCCACAGTATCGTGGCTACAACAATTCACAGCTAATCCACACTGCCATGACTGAAACAAGTTACAACTAACCTTCAGTATCGTGGCTGGAACAATTCACAACTAACTCATTTGGAGTTTTCAGAGACGTTTCGGTCTCTCCCATTATCAAATCACAGCTATATCGGTTAAGGACAACCTGAAACATCGTTGCATGTCTCCTACCCAAGTTTCATTTATTCAGTGCATTGTAGTTACCATCTACATTATGCATTGCTATGCAATAAGATTTTCAATAATTTGTTTTGTATTCTCATTCTCATTCTCATTCTTCTTCTTCTTCTTCTTCTTCTTCTTCTTCTTATTATTATTATTATTATTATTATTATTATTATTATTATTATTATTATTATTATTATTATTATTATTATTATTATTAGTGTTGTTATTTGTACAAGAAATAGTACTAATTATAGTAATAGTAATAGTAGAAGAAGTTGTTGTAGTAGTAATAGCACCAGCGGTATTAGCAGTACTAGTAGCAATAGGAATTTTAATATTAATGGTAGCAATACAATAGTAATATCGTTAGTACTAGTAGTAGTAGTAGTCTCAATAGTAACAACAATAGTATTAGTAGTCTTAATAGTAGATAGTAGCAATACTAGTTCCAGTAGTCGTAGTACTAGTAATAGAATCAGCAGCAGCAATAGTAGTAGAATAATAGTAGTAACATTACTATTAGTCGCATGTGCAGCTGTAGTAGACGCGCTGTAGTATAAATAGTAATAGGCATAGCAGTGTTGTATTAGTTTCATAATAGGTAGAGGCGTATGTGGAGTGGCTAATTATCTGATATGCGTAGTATGCCGAGCAAGTCCCGCTACCAGAGTCTAGTTACAACTCCAAACTTAAATATCACCAGAATATGGGGTCAATACTTAAGTACTGTCTCTAAGTAACGTAGAGGTCAGGAGGACCTGTAATTCTTCCTCTGACAGGTATTACTTGGAGAACGAAAATATGGGTGACCTGGTTAAGCAGAGTGGCACCCGAAGTTGCATATGAAGTGTCATTGTAATTGCAATGATACATCAGGAGCGGGATGTTATCTTGGCAACACGATTATGTTACTAACATTATGTGAATAATATTCGACACTTTTTATGACACATTTTCCTGCATGTTATCCAACGCATTATCCGCTAAATTATTTGGTATATTGTCCAGTACGTTATTTACTTCATTATCCAATACATTATCCATGACATTATCCAATACATTATCATCCTCACTATGCATAACATTCCACGTAACCTTAGTGAATAGTGGAGGAGGAATTTCTCAATAAAGGCTTAAGTAAGAAAAGGTAATAATACTGCGTCAGTAAAGCGGGAGGTCGATGAGGCACTGCAAAGAAAAGTAAGGTGTAACATTTGCAGAAATATGTGTAGAACTTACAGTTAATTAGTCAATGTATTGGTTTATATTTTTCTTGATCCAGCGTTTATATACCTCCACGGCAGGATGGCCTGAGAAAACACAATAATCATCATTCGCCCCATAGCCTTCTCTCTAGATGATAAACAAACAGATCATGGCAGACATGATGATACACTGATAGACTACAGCACCACAAGTTACCAATGCGACCTTTACAGTTTAGGCAATATACTTCGCCCTCACAAACTCAGCCACTGCTAATCGCTCCCAAGTCCCCGTCATTCGACACGACAATACTATCCCACAACCCTCTCTTCCTCTCCTTCAATTATACCATTTTATTAACACACCGTATTTAATTCCCCATCTGTAATACTCTCCGTAATATTCACATAACACATTAATCTCAGACAAGTATTTCCACTGATTCTATTGTCCTATGTACTGATAAGTCCAGTTTTCCTGAACTAATAAATTTATATCTATCCGCTCTATCCTCGACACTTCTATTAATTAGTTTTCTAAAATCTATAATGCGATTTATCAGACACATTTTATAGACTCATCAGCTGACGCATGCAACTCCCACGTATGTAAATGCGTTCGTACTCTTTACTTTCAATATAATACTTAATCTTTAATTCACATTACTACTATTTATTCTCCTTCCTTTGGCTTGTTTATCTTTACTTTCCATATCGCTATTTTTTCACATTCTTATGTTCAGCGCTTTACTGTAAATGTGGTAATATTAACAATGATAATTATAATGAAAATTATAATAATAATAATAATAATAATAATAATAATAATAATAATAATAATAATAATAATAATAATAAATAATATAATAATAATAATAATAATAATAATAATAATAATAATAATAATAATAATAATAATAATAATATTGAACACTGTCTTCTGCAACTTTTAATTCTCACTCTCTCAAGAGCACTGTGTCCTCAGTAAACAACTACTGTGAAAATTCCTCTTTATATCAGAATCATTATTTTTTTAAACCCACCTCATACCTACACTCTAGCATCAACTTGTTTTATCAGTCAATTTAGAAAGGACCTTAAGCAGCCACTGTAACATCACACAACACTGCCCTTGGTTACATTTTACTGAATTTTTTTCTTGCTAATATTTCCTAAGCTCAGCTTTATTCTCGCCCTAAAAGCAGGCCTACGGGCCCATGCGAGGCAGGTCCAATTCTCCCACCGGCTTAAGCCATGTCAGTCACATTCACTTGAGGGAGGAGCACGGCATCTGACCTAGTAGCACAAGCTAGTCAGGACCAACTCACACCCACTCATGTATTTATCCAACCTATTTTTAAAACTAGACAACATCTTAGCTTCTATGACGGTACTCGGGAGTTTGTTCCACTCATCCACAACTCTATTAGCAAACCAGTGCTTCCTATATCCTTCCTGAATCTGAATTTTTCCAACTTAAAATCATTGCTGCAAGTCCTGTCTATGCTAGATATTTTTAGTACGCTATTTACATCCCCTTACTGTTAATTACACACATTTACAACCCCAGTTACATTGCTTTAATATCTATCCTATCCTATGCCTTTTTTCAAGTATATATATGCAACAAATATTTCCTCTTCCTCATCCCCTTCCTATCGTAAATCCTCCTTCATCTCTGCAATCATTCTTTCTCGCTTTACCGTCACGAGTTCAGTAATATTTCTGTCATGCACTAAACCTAGTATAATCCAATGACATATTTTCTTTTCATTCTTGCACTATTGTTCCAATTCCCTTTATATACAAAGTCACCTCGTATACTCTCCGCCAATCCTTATTTACCAGTCAGTAATTTATATACACACTGAACAAATACACCAGCAATTCCAACACTTCGTTATTACTTTATTACTTCGTTATTACTTTTAGAATTTCGGTCTTAATCACATTATCATTTCCGCTTCTTTCATTTCCTTCCTATTTACTCCTGGTTTGATCTTTCTGCTGAACCCCCATCACCACCCATCCCCCATTACTTCCTGCCTCATGCTGGAGTTAGTTGACTTCATTTCTCGGTGTAATAGCCGTTACTAGAATTGTGTTAAAATTCAGATTAACTGAAGAAAGAGTGATGAAGTCATGCCTCTGATGGCACTACTGCCATAGTGATACTGCCCATGATTGCCCCCTCATGTCATAATGTGTTTTATATATTTAATGAGGTGCTAAACCCGCGTAGTTCATTCTGCGCAAGTATTGAAATTTCGTTTCTCCGGCACCTTATGTTGGTCCAGTTTGTGACCAGTCAGGCTGTTAGTGCAGTGTAGTAGCTGTTTCGTGCCTTACCGTAAAATGCAATAAATGCTTCAGAAAAAAAATAGCAAAAACATCTCTCAGAAGTTGAAGTGAGTGTTGAACTTCGTCAATATCATTTATCTCAAAATTACTATCAAAATTGTTGATGTAAAAAATATTTTACCAATAAAACGAACCAACAGCAGAGTAAATTTAATGTGGGTTATAAGCAAGGAAGACTTTGTTATAATCCCCAAATGTCGCTACCCCAGAGCATTCTGTCTATCCGTATGTCTGCCTGCCTGCCTGCCTGTTTCCCTACCTGCCTGCCTACCTGCCTGTCTGCCTGCCTGCCTGCCTGCCTGCCTGCCTGCCTGCCTGCCTGCCTGCCTGCCTGCCTGCCTGTTTCCCTACCTGCCTGCCTACCTGCCTGTTTGCCTGCCTACCTTCCTGCCTACCTTCCTGCCTGCCTGCCTGCCTGCCTACCTTCCTGCATGCCTGCCTGCCTTCCTGCCTTCCTGCCTGCCTGCCTGCCTACCTGCCTGTCTGCCTGCCTGCCTGCCTACCTTCCTGCCTGCCTGCCTGCCTTCCTGCCTTCCTGCCTACCTGCCTGCCTGCCTACCTGCCTGCCTTCCTGCCTGCCTGCCTACCTTCCTGCCTGCTTGCCTACCTTCCTGCCTGCCTGTCTGTCTGTCTTCTTTTCCTTCTCTCACTCTCTGCCTGCCTGCCTGCCTCCATCTCTCTCCTGTCTCTTACAAATTCTCTCTCTCTCTCTCTCTCTCTCTCTCTCTCTCTCTCTCCACTAATCCTCGCACTTCCAAACGCTCTTAAAATCTCTAAGCTCAAGCAATCTTGCTTCTCCAATTCCTTGCCAATATTGCTCGTGTGAGCTGCAATTCTCCCTGGATAACAAAGGCACCAACCTACGGACCAGTCAGATTCCACACAGCAACAAAGGCGCCAACATACGGGCCAATCAGATGCCACAGAGCAAGAAAGGTACCAATCTACGATCCAATCAGATACTACGTAGCAACAGGCACCAACCTATGGGCCAATCAGATGCCACATAACAACAAAGACACTTACCTACCTACCTATGGGCCAATCAGAACCTGCATACTAGCCAATCTGTTTGTTCCATTTTTTTTAATTTGGTATAAAGATGTACTGCTTTTTTCCATGGATAACTACGCTAATTTGCATCAGTAAGAGCAGCTGTTACAATAATAACAATAATAATAACGACAACTACAACATCAACAACACCAACAACAACATGGATAATAATAATAATAATAATTACAGGCAAATAATTATAATTGTTACATAATTTTACGAAACAATAATATATTAACGTAACAAAAATAAACATATCAGATAATATCACAGGAGTTTATGAACGGCATTAGAGAGGATGTTACGGAAGGAGGTACGGTGTGTGGGAGGGAAATCCGGGAGGGGAAATATGGGGTGGGAGGGAGAAAGGGAGAGTTGGAGGGAAGTTAAGGCTGAGGATAGTTCTTGATGGAACAATGCATAAGTCACACGACTGGTGGCAGCAACATACATGAGGGAGAGTTTTGTTCCATGACTCTTGATATATCAGCTTCAGTGGCTTGCTTCACCTCATAACCTAATTCCCTGCCTTCGCCTGCACTCTAACATTTACAAGTACAAGACAGGAAATGAACGCAGGTACACCAGCACTACTTTCAGCACTATGTATCCAGTGAAGGGTATATATATATATATATATATATATATATATATATATATATATATATATATATATATATATATATATATATATATATATTACTGAGAATAAAAAGGAAAGAAGATTTATCGGATGAATTTTTCTGCACGGGAATAAATCCAGATTATGTATACTGACTTAGAGGTCCCCACCTTGACAAGATACTAATGATAATAGCCTCTACAAAACATGATGCTATCACCGAAGCTAGTGTTTGTTTAAGAGTCTTAGCGTCAAGCAACAAACTAGATATCCATGGGGTACAAATCGACTCCAAAGTGACTATTAAATTTAAAACCATCAAATTCATTACACCCATTACCGACAACAGTGGCGATAAAGAACATACAGAGGAGAGAATGTTACCTCAGGTGGGGAGCAGGAGGTATTGACTGTATGTATAATCTAGAGTCTACATCGATACAGATCAACAAAATAGAAACACTTAAACAGAGAAGACAATTATTTCAACGAAAAGAAAACAAATATAGTTACACTGTCAACAAGTTCTGGTTTGAACGGCTTAATTTTGCATTGTGAAAAGAAGTTTTTTGCTGAAGAAGTGTGCTAGAGAATGTAAGAAGTATAGAAGGTAAAGGACCCAGGAGAATAAGGAAAGAAGTCGCAGAGCCAGAAATGAATATGCATAGGTAAGAAGGGAGGCCCAACGGCAATACGAAAATGACATAGCAGCGAAAGCTAAAACTGACCCGAACCTGTTGTACAACCACATCAGGAGGAAAATAGTCAAGGACCAGGTAATCAGGCTGAGGAAGGAAGTGGAGATAACAAGAAACGACCGTGAAATATGTGAGGAGCTCAACATGAGATTCAAAGAGGTGTTCACTGAGGAGACAGAAGGGAATCCAGAAAGACGGAGAGGTGGGGTACACCATCAAGTGTTGGACACAATATATACAACCGAGGAAGAAGTGAAGAGGCTGCTAAGCGAGCTAGATACCTCAAAGGCGATGGGGCCGGATAACATCTCTCCATGGGTTCTGAGAGAGGGAGCAGAGGCGCAATGTGTACCCCTCACAGCAATCTTCAACACATCTATAGAAACAGGGCAACTACCTGAGGTATGGAAGACAGCAGATGTAGTTCCAATTCTTAAAAAAGGAGACAGACACGAAGCACTAAACTACAGACCAGTGTTACTGACATGTATAGTATGCAAAGTCATGGAGATGATTATCAGAAGAGTGGTGGAGCACCTAGAAAGGAATAAGCGTATCAACGACAGCCAACACGGTTTCAGGGACGGGAAATCCTGTGTCAAAACCTACTGGAGTTCTATGACAGGGTGACAGCAGTAAGACAAGAGAGAGAGGGGTGGGTAGATTGCATTTTCTTGGACTGTAAGAAGGCGTTTGACACAGTTCCACACAATGGACTAGTGCAAAAACTGGAGGACCAGGCAGGGATAACAGGGAATGCACTGCAATGGATCAGGGAATACCTGTCAGGAAGACAACAGCGAGTCATGGTACGTGGCGAGACGTCAGAGTGGGCGCCTGTGACGAGCGGGGTTCCGCAGGGATCAGTCCTAGAACCGGTGCTGTTTCTGGTATTTGTGAACGACATGACGGAAGGAATAGACTCCGAAGTGTCGCTGTTTGCAGAATATGTGAAGTTGATGAGAAGAATTCAATCGGACGAGGACCAGGCACAACTACAAAGGGATCTAATCAGGCTGCAGGCCTGGTCCAGGAACTGGCTCCTGGAGTTCAACCCCACCAAGTGCAAAGTCATGAAGACTGGGGAAGGGCAAAGAAGACCACAGACTGAGTACAGTCTAGGGGCCAGAGACTACAAACCTCACTCAAGGAAAAGGACCTTGGGGTGAGTATAAAACCGGGCACATCTCCTGAGGCGCACATCAACCAAATATCTGCTGCAGCATACGGGCGCCTAGAAAACTTAAGAACAGAATTCCATCTTAATAAGGAATCGTTCAGAACCCTGTACACTGTGTACGTTAGGCCTATATTGGAGTATGCAGCACCAGTTTGGAACCCACACCTAGCCAAGCACGTAAGGAAACTAGAGAAAGTGCAAAGGTTTGCAACTAGACTGGTCCCGGAGCTAAGGGGTATGTCCTACGAGGAGAGGTTAAGAGAAATCGACCTGACGACACTGGAGGACAAGAGAGATAGGGGGGATGTGATAACGACATACAAAATACTGAAAGGAATCGACAAGGTGGACAGGATGTTCCAGAGATGGGACACAGCAACAAGGGGTCACAGTTGGAAGTTGAAGACTCAGATGAATCACAGGGATGTTAGGAAATATTTCTTCAGTCACAGAGTGGTCAGGAAGTGGAATAGTCTGGGAAGTGATGTAGTGGAGGCAGGATCTATACATAGCTTTGAGAAGAGGTATGATAAAGATCATGGAGCGGGAGGAGTGACCTAGTAGCGGCCAGTGAAGAGGCGGGGCCAGGAGCTGTGACTCGACCCCTGCAACTACAACTAGGTGAGTACACACACACACACATATTTATATATATATATATATATATATATATATATATATATGTATATAGGATCGGAGACCCTTGGAGCATGGGGCAAGTGTTCTCTAAAGTTTCTCAAAGAGCTGGGTGAAAAATTCATCATAGAAACCAAGGACCACAGGGCGGCCAGCTTCCTCTTTCAGAGACTCAGTGTTGCGATCCAGAGGGAAAAGTCTGCAGCATTCTGGGCACGCGGCCACTGCCGGGGAGCTGGACGAAGTATTTAAAATGTAGCTCTGAGTTGTTATCTATGTTGTTTTACTCTATATTATATTTAATTATTATTTATTATATATATATATATATATATATATATATATATATATATATATATATATATATATATATATATATATATATATATATATATATATATATATATATTGGCAAACAGAGAGAAAAAAAGCCAGTTCTAAAGAGAAAAGTTTACGGAGGTTGGGGGGTGTAAATAGGCGACTTATTAGTCGAAGCTGAAGAAAAATAGAAAATAAATGACGAACAAATTTGAAACAAGAATAAAAATGTGGAAAGAGCGAAAACTGGTGAAGAGAATGAGATGAGGAAATTTATGTAGTGGAATGAAACGAGGGAAGAAGAAGCGAAGAATTGGTTCTGTCTGAAACTAATGAATTTTCTCCAGCTTCTCTGTCCTGCTCACCCATAAAGCTTTGGTCTCAACGTTGTATCACCCTTTCAGGTCAGCCATCTATCTATCGATAAATCCAATCCATCCATCAGCAGAGGTCAGTCCCTCAGCCTGAAGAAGTAGGTCTGAGCTCAGTCCCTCAGCCTGGAGAAGTAGGTCTGAGGAGGTCAGTCCCTCAGCCTGGAGAAGTAGGTCTGAGGAGGTCAGTCCCTCAGCCTGGAGAAGTAGGTCTGAGGAGGTCAGTCCCTCAGCCTGGAGAAGTAGGTCTGAGGAGGTCAGTCCCTCAGCCTGGAGAAGTAGGTCTGAGGAGGTCAGTCCCTCAGCCTGGAGAAGTAGGTCTGAGGAGGTCAGTCCCTCAGCCTGGAGAAGTAGGTCTGAGGAGGGCGAGAATTTCTCCAAAATTGATGGACTGATTCCTTCATCTTCACTTCGTTATTTCCTCTGCTGCCTCTGCTTTTGACTGAAGAAGCCAACTGCGTATGCAAAGCGTTTAATCGACAATTGAGATACCCTAATGTTGGACATGTGTCTTATATTCCATTTTCAACAATACATATATCTAATGATAAATCCATCTATTTATCCATCTGTCTTTTTTTAAATCAATCCATTCATCCATCTGTCTATTGTTAAATCCATTCATTCATCATTTATCTTTTGATTAAAACATCTATTCATCCGTTTGTCTTTTTTACAAAACTATCAATTCATGGATAGATTTATATATAAATCCATCCATTCGTCTATATATCTATTCATAACGCCATCCATTCATTCATCTGTGTAATTACAAACATCCATTCACCCATCTATTAATTGATAACCTCATCTATTCATTCATCTGTTTATTCATAAATCCATGAATTCATCCATCTGCCTTTTGATAAATCAACCATCCTTCAATCTGTCTACCGATAAATCCCGCAATTCACCCACCTATCTCTTGGCAATTCCATCCATTCATCCATTTCTCTGTTGATAAATCCACCCATTCATCCATCTCTCTATGGATAAATCCATTTATCCATTCATCCATCGTAGGTGCCGGGGAAGCACCGGGAGAGAGAGAGAGAGAGAGAGAGAGAGAGAGAGAGAGAGAGAGAGAGAGAGAGCAGACTACACGCTCAATATGCAGATTTACATCTCCATTAAGAGGGCGGGTTGGGGAGCGCGTCTCGGAGCGGGTGTCGACCCTAATGTATTAACCAAGATTATTCCCGCCCGCGATACACTCAGAGCGACGCCCCACCCACTCCTATACGCCCACACCCACCAACATCCACCCCACACACACACCAGTTCCCACCCACGATTAAACCCAACAGTTTCTACTCACGACCACACCCACCTGCTTCAAACATCCACCCACGTCCTTATCCACCAGCATATACCCACGCCCTTATCCACCAGCATCCACCCACGCCCTTATCCACCAGCATAAATTGTCGTGAAAAAGACATGACTAAGATTTAATGCTAGCTTTCGGTTTCGCCATTCAATCAAGAAGGGTTTAAAGACGAAAGATGCAAAAACCAGACGAGAATATGAGAAAAAAGAAGAAACTTGCCCTTTGTCAAGCGTGTCTGAATCTTGTTAAGGTTAAATCCTAAGGAGTTACGATTGAGTGGTTGAGTGTGTGTTTTGACTGGGAAGTTTTGCAATAACAAGCGCCAATTTATTTTACAAAATTTAAAACTCTTCTCTTAAAATAAAAAAGGACGTATTTTGAGTTTGTATAAATAAGTACTTATTACCCACCACGAACACAATCTTAAACCTCCAAGAAATAAAACATGTGATAGCCAGTTAGGAATATACATTAAACTATGTATAAACACAGATGAAATTACAACTAAAACTCAGAAGTTAAATGAAAGAGTAAAGGAAGAAACGATTCATAATGCAAGCACTGGAATATTTTCCTGGACACGTTTTAATCTATGGTCCCTCCAAAGGTGACCGAGACACTTTTTAGTCCCCTCCTTTTTAGTCCCCTTCATAGCAAGCTCCTACGTAGAGTAAGAAAAGCAAAGAATGAGACTATGTAACTGGAATCATTATTTCGGAGAGTCCAACTAACAAATAAAAAATACACACATGAATATTGCAGAGGCTGCAGATAATCGATTATGCGGTGACTGACATTTTAATCTCTGAGAAACAGATTCCTAGAATTCCGACCCCCGTCACTGAGAGTCACGGACACGAACGAGCAAGTTGCCTGGCTCCTTCAAGAAAAACTTCCTTACGAATCATGTGAAGGAATCAACAAAAGTAAGATGGTATGTTGAGAAGGCGAGACAGCACCTTGTTTTCTGGTGAATCAAAGACAGGGTATTCCTTTTATTTAACAATATTTTGCCCTCAAAATGGCTCGGTCAAGTAATTTACAAAGCCCCCTCCCCACACATACACATTGAACGTCGCTGAGTAAAAGGCTTATTTATTCTATTTATATATAGTTAATACACCATTTGCGGTCATTCCTTATTTACTACTTATCTTGTTCAGCCCAAACAAGATCAATATAGGGAAAAAATAAAACAAAATATCCTTGGGAACGAGTGATCAATGTTTACGTTTAACTGTTTTGTAGAAATGAAGCCGAACAACAAGAGAGAATATGAAGAGTCTAAGAGAGAGTAATACTCAAAAAAATAACTACAAAGGCCCTTGATTGCTGTAAGTACTGTAGAGATCTCGGTTTAAAGGGCATTCCCCTATAATTATGAAAGTTTTTAAGCTGAAGTGTAAATGAGTGACAAACAAATGCAGAACCAACCAGCATTAGAAAAAAAAAAAGATGGGACACTGGGCGCCTATGGATCAATTATCAAAATATAGAGGGAAAACCCATGAACACAAGATCATAGAAAATGTATAGAACATTGAAGTTAGCTTGGAAACCTAGAAATGATTATCGTTGGCTGAGGAGGACGTTGAAAAAAAAAAAAAAAAATCAGCTGATTATTCTGAGAGTAGAAAGGAGAACATTCACAGGAAGAGACAGACATGTGAACGATGAACTCCAGAGAGAACTTGATGGTATATTCACAGGAAGAGACAGACATGTGAACGATGAACTCCAGAGAGAACTTGATGGTATATTTACATAAATAGATAAGGGCCATTAATAGGAAAGGATTAGAGAATAAATCCAAGAAATTATTAAAGGAAGAGGTGTTAGAACTCCAAATGTAACTTGGTACATCAAAGGTATTAAGATCAGATGGATTACTACTGTGCATGTTAAGAGATGATATACTGGGCCAATAAGTTTAATATAATCCCACTTACCTTCAGGAACTTATTAATTATGGGTGAAGTGACGCTCGACTGGTAGACAATTTTAACTCATCGGTCGTCTCCCACCGAGGTAGGTTAAAAATAAAGAGGAAACATATTCACTGTCATTCATTCAATCGCTGTCTTACCAGAAACTTATTTGCATAATATAATTATGTAAAAGTTTTTATCACAGATTTTATTATTGTTTTTATTGCTGTCTGTTTGTTTATATTATGCAAATGAAGGGTAGTTAGCAACATCATCGCTTAACAACACCACCTTCGCAATTAACAACACCGTCTCAATTAACAGCACCACCAGTCGCATTTCCCAACACCACCGTCGCAATTAGCACCAGTGTCACCACCACACAAGCAGTTAAGTGGCAGGCCATTAGAGTAAGTGGCTGCTACTGTGTCCGCCAGAGTGCCAACCTCGTATTAAATTACACATGAAAAAATTCCAAGACACCTTCATAATTCCTCAAGAAAATGTAAGAAAGCATAACTAACTATTTGATACAGAACAAGAGACAAAGAAGTTTCTTTAAATATATATCCCACCCTCCCAGGGCATTCATGTGGCAAGCATTATATCCGTTGATGAATCTCAAATTACATCAGAAACATTAGTTCCTCTGTAAACTAAGAAAATTTCAATTAAAAAAATGAGCTCGTCCAAGAGAATAGCAAATAACTTTCATGTTTAGTCAGAATTAAATATCTAACGAAACAATTAAAAAAGTGGGCCATTACCAGGAGCCGACGTACAATAAATAATATTAATGACTCGGTGAGACACGGAAGGCTAAAAGCACAACGTTAATGGAGGCTTAATAGATTTTGCTAAAGGAACGGCAGGGAAATGTAATTTTGTGTAGAATGGCGGCTTGAAATTCAACGGAAATTGAAAAAAACGGCCGGTAAGGGAATATATAATTAAAATTATATTTGACCTAAAGTGTTTTTTTATTAGTGCATTAGAAATATGTATTTTTGTCTATAGTAGTATTAATCTCAATGAAATAATGAGTTTTGTGATACGAATAATCATTATTTTTATCATATTATTATTATTATTATTATTATTATTATTATTATTATTATTATTATATATTATTATATTAATATTATTATTATTATTATTATTATTATTATTATTATTATTATTATTATTATTATTACTATTATTATTATTATTATTATTATTATTATTATTATTATTATTATTATGGGGCATTTTTACTTTTCTATAGGCCAGATAACTGTTTTTATGTAAACAATTGTTCTCTCAAATGTAATCATTATACAATAATGATATTAATCATTATTCAGAACAACACGTCCATTGTTTCCTTAAATACGAGATAATCCTTAAATAATATTTTAAGAATCAATAACATCGTTCTCAATAGCAATTAACATGTTTTTTTTTATACTATAGCCATCATATAATGCAATTGGGTACAGAACAGATACTTAACATTAAAAGATAATGAAACGGATGAACGCTGCAATAGGCCTATTGGCCTATGTGAGGCAGGTTCTTATCGTAAAACTATTTTGACTTTCCACTTAGTATGTCGGGAAGTCCATCAATACAGCGGACTAAGTCTGTGTATAACACTTATTTGCAATCTTCCACCGAGAGAATGATAATAATGACATTCTCCTTCGTGGTAAATTGATATCCTCATATACCTCAAGTTGAGACTTTAATAAAAGACTTTCCTCGATCTATTAGCACATTCCTGATATACTGTAAATTAATTAATTTATCGTGAAGAATCTATAATAATGTTAAATTGATGACAATATTGCAACATCGTTTTAACAGTAACGTTAAATTTTGTATTAAAAACATCTAAGGTGCAGATAATTAAAAAAAAATAGTAATTACTAATAGTCTTGATAACTGAAAATAAGACATAAATAATCATTATATCGTAATTTGTGATAATTTGGCATTAATAGCATGCATATATTTATCATTACGGCAATTATCTCAATATTGCTCGTTAAAGCTCATTTAATTTTAAGTGATTTTTAGTAAAAAGCTTTACAGTTTATGGGAAATGATCAGCCGAGTTAACAAGGTTTCAGAGTAGCTCTTAAATGCACCAGTAATGTATGTGTTAAGAACAAAAAAAAACTGTTCAAAAGTACATGGTTTCTAACACGAAAACTCTTGGTTGCGTAACTCTCGTTTGAAGTTTGAATTTGTTTTAACCAAAACCAGAATGTTTGCAACATTATTTTTTTTTAAATTGGAAGAGTTATAAAGTTTTAAATTTGAATTTATATAAAAGATGTATTGTCATGAGAAATGTATGGGAAATGATGCCAACAAATACGTGTGAAATCTTTCCATTTGTGAAATCTTTTGTTGAGAGAAATGTTTTTATTTATCTATCATCTGCTTTTCTTTCAGCTATCTCTCCCTTAACTCTGTACCCCTCTGTTATCTATCGTAGCAGCTACCCGTTCCTCACCTATCTATCCCTAAGCTATTTATTTTTCAGCTAGCTACCCTCAACAATTCATCCACCACTGTCTAGCATCGAGTACTAATTCTTAAGGTATATTTCTCAGCCTCACTTTCTGATTTTCATTTATCTCTCCCTACACTACCTACTCCTCATCTGTTCTACATATTTGCCTGCTATCTACCCAGTAAATAGAAAAATATAGGGAAAGTCTTGGGGATTACCATCTTCTTTACTGGTTTCTGATACCATGTAGTGGAATGTGATGCTCTGTAGTGAACTGCGATCCTTTGTAGTGAACTGCGATCCTTTGTAGTGAACTGCGATCCTTTGTAGTGAACTGCGATCCTTTGTAGTGAACTGCGATCCTTTGTAGTGAACTGCGATCCTTTATAGTGGACTGCGATCGTCTGTTGTGAATTGCAGTCCATTGTAGTGGATTGTATTAATCTGTAGAGAGTTGCGATACTCCATGGAGGATTGAAATTTTCTCTAGACGATTGTGATCCTATTTAAAGGACTGCGATTCCAATAAAGGATTGCAATCCTTTCCAAAAGATTACAATCCCTGAAAAGGATTGTGATCCCTTTAGAGGACTGCTAACCCCATTAGATGATTGTTAACATCTCAAAAGGACTGTGATCCCTCGTAGAAGAATGGGATTCCTTGAAGATGATTTCTTTGCCTCAAAATGGATTAAGATTTCCTGTAGAAGATTCCTATTTTTTTATTAAGCACTGCAATCCCCTGTAGAAGTCTCGGATCCAATAAAGAAGATTTCCGATGCTATCTCATACGATGAACAAGGGGGATTTGCGAATGCTGCCATTGATCAAGTCCTTTGAATGGATATTTTATGGATGAAAACGAATGAAAACGAAAAATGAACGAACC
>WNWK01000247.1:307500-350000 GCA_009830355.1 Cherax destructor
TACGGAATTTTCCTAAGATAATTGCTAGATATATCTATATTCAGAATTTAAAGTCTTTTATATCGTATCGAAGTGTGGCCAAATTTTTGATAATTGTCTTGTCACTAATGTTAGTTTTGCCAGGTCATTCCTACAGTATCAGTGCTTGTGGGCTGGCTGGTACTGGTATGCCTGGTGCCTCCTTCTCCATACAACATTCGAGTTACAATCATTCCCCTGAACGATAATGATTGGGCTTTTACTCATTTTTGCAACATGCAACATTGCAAGCTCCTGATGATGCGTTGATTGCAACAGGAAAGGCCTAGAGTTATCATTCAACTTCCCTTGTGGTTGTTTTGCATATATATAAAGGGAAGTACTAACTCAATACAATGGAGGAGGAGGAGGAGGTGTTGATTCACCGGGAGAATTCCCGGCCCGGGTCTCTACCAGATGGCGACCCGGCTCCGGCTCCCTGGCGTGGGAGTAGCAGAGACCTATGTCTCCCATGGGAGGGGATACCCCTCAGCAGCGTAACCAACTGGCCCCAGGCCTAGCCACATTCCCCACCAGCACAAGGCATGGAGGTAGATAGTTGCTAGGCCTCTCTGGTCTGCCACCTTCCCCGCCCCAAGGAGGCTGACAGGAAGGGCAGGCTTGCGAGCCGCAGATGGTAGCAAGCTCCAGCCTTGGCACCTACCCTGCCCTAGAAGGGCTGGGCATGGTGATCGACTAATACAATGGAGCACCAGGAGCTATATCCTCCACTTTTCCTGATGTCGTTGATCTCTCACTATTTCTCACTCAGTCTCTCAGACTCGTATTCTGTCACAATCTCTCAAATTGTTCCTGAGTCTTTCATGGTATTTCTCACATTCTCAGTCACAGACTCTCATAATAAATATTCTTCACATTCTTTCACACAGTCCTTCGCAGTATATCTCACAGTGTCTCTCATCTATCACTCTGTATCTGACAGTAATTTTTACAATATCTCTCAATTCTTTTATACAGTCTCTCGCAGTATCACTAGCAGTCTATCTCCAGTCTGTCTCACAGTATCTCTCACTTTATCTTTCACAGTCTCTTAGCCTCACACAGTATCTCTGACCATCCACTATTTGACAGCGTCCTTTCATATCACTGACAGTTCTAGACAGCTGCCTCGTTCCTCTTGCATCTAACATTAACAGCTGTCATCGTTACATCAGCTGAAGGGACGTTAAGGGACG
The DNA here is from genome assembly GCA_009830355.1 of Cherax destructor. NCBI lineage: Eukaryota > Metazoa > Arthropoda > Malacostraca > Decapoda > Parastacidae > Cherax > Cherax destructor. The sequence goes on from WNWK01000247.1 coordinate 308,715, forward strand.
CACGTTGATGACTGACGCACTACGACGCACCCAACGATTGACTTCTGACGTATAAGAAACGCTCTCTGCCGGTGTATAATTGAAGGACTCACATTACTAGTGTACACACTGGCTATATTGATTTCTGTACTTGCAGGTAGCGTGGACACACTATGGACGCACCGGACGAGCGGTGCTCACAGTGGACACCCAGGTGATCACTAAAAACCAGAGGGTGTCCCTCCTGAAGGAGCGAGGAGGAGCTTCCTGGTCCCTGGTCATTAAGAACGTCACCACCACCGACCTGGGGGATTACTTGTGTCAGGTCAACACAGTGCCACCAGAGAAACTCTACTTTCACATATCCGTCGTGGGTGAGTTGCTCCTTTCTGTCTCACTCACCCACCACTAGCTGCTCAAACCCACTAATAATAAGTGCCGTTTTTTGGTTAACAGCCATGTATTCACGTCACTCTGTCCCTTACCCTCTTTCTCTCACTCATACACAGTGTATTCTTCGTAAATAAATTGCTTGGGTCAGTTATAATATCTCCCTACCTATCTGATGTAAAACAAATTGTATAGAAAGGGGTTTGTTAATAGGTAATACATATTTTAAGAAACAAGGGATAAATATGTATACAATATATGATACAGGGAGTAATGGCAGTAGTATATTGGACTATGTATTGTTAGATAAAAGATTTATGAGCAGACTTCAGGATGTGCAATGTTTATAGAGGGGCCACATATATATCAGATCATTTTTTAGATGTAGCTACAGTGAGAGTAAAAGGTTGGGATACAAGGAGAATGGCATCAGCAAGTAAGAGAGAGGTGAAGGTTTATAAACTAAAGCAGGAGGCAGTTAGGGTAAGATATAAAGAACTACTGGAAGAAAGATGAGCTAGTGAGAGTAAAGGCAATGAGGTTGAAGACGTATGGGGTAGTTTTAAGAATGTAGTGTTAGAGTGTTCAGTAGAAGTGTGTGGTTACAGGAGAGTGGGTGCGGGAGGGAAGAAGAGCGATTGGTGGAATGAGATAAAGACATTAGTGTGAGAGAAAAAGTTAGCATATGAGAGGTTCTTACAAAGTAGAAGTGATGCAAGGAGGAAGGAGTATAATGGGAGAAAAAGAGAGGTTAAGATAGTGGTAAAGGAATGTAAAAGGAGAACAAATGAGAGAATGGGTGAGATGCTATCAGTAAATTTTGCTGAGAATAAGAAAAAAGTTTTGGAGTGAGATTAATAAGTCGAGAAAGCGTAGGGAATAAGTTGACTTGACAATTAAAAATTGGAGAGGAGTTATTAGATGGAGATATCGGGAAGATGGATGGAATATTTTGAGTTTTGATGAAGATAGGAAAGCTGTGATTTTGTGCATTGGGCAGGGAGATATAAAATCTTGTAGGAGTGAGGAAGCCAGTGGCGCATGTTGCAATTGTATGGAATAGGTGGTAGGTTACTGAAAGTAGTTAAGAGGTTTTACGAGGATAGTAAGGCACAGGTTAGAGTATGAAGGAGAGAGGAAGATTATTTCCCAGTAAAAGAAGGCCTTAGACAAGGATGTGTGATGTCACCATGGTTGTTCAATATATTTATAGATGGAGTTGTAAGAGAAGTGAATGCTCGGGTGTTGGCAAGAGGTGTGGGGTTAAGAGATAAAGAATCAAATACAAAGTGGGAGTTGTCACAGTTGCTTTTTGCTGATGACACTGTGCTTTTGGGAGATTCTGAAGAGAAGTTGCAGAGGTTGGTTGATGAGTTTGGTAGGGTATGTAAAAGAAGAAAATAAAAAGTTAATATAGGAAAGAGTAAGGTGATGAGGATAACAAAAAATTTATGTAAGGAAAGATTTTATATCAGATTGGGGGGAGGGAGTATGGAGGATGTGAATGTGTTCAGATATTTGGGAGTTGACGTGTCAGCAGATGGGTCTATGAAAGACGAGGTGATTCATAGAATTGATGAGGGGAAAAAGGTGAATAGTGCACTGAGGGCGTATAAATCTTTAGTGCAAGGAAGGAGGGGTAGGGGTCGTCCTAGGAAACGTTGGAGGGACGGAGTAAAAGAGGTTTTGTGCGCAAGGGGCTTGGACTTCCAGCTGGCGTGCATGAACGTGTTAGATAAGAACGAGTGTAGTCAAATGGTTTTTATGACTTGACGTACTGTGGGAATGTGAACAAAGAAACATTTTTGAAGGGACTCAGGGAAACTGGTTAGCCGGACTTGAGTCCTGGAGGTGGGAAGTACAGTGCCTTCGCTCCGAAGGAGGGGTGTTGATATGTTGCAATTTTTTAACTGCAGTGTAAGCGCCCCTCTGGCAAGACAGTGATGGAGTGAATGATAATGAAAGTGTTTCTTCATTTTCAGGCCACCCTACCTTGGTGGGAAACGGCCGATGTGTCAATAAATACATACACACACATATATATATATATATATATATATATATATATATATATATATATATCAGATTGAAATTCAATTTTTAAAAATCGGTGATTAATTAAAATTCAACGTCTTACTCATTATTCCATATAGTATATTTATCGTGTTCTTTCCCTGTTATGTTTCAGTTCCTCCCGTTATCGTGCGTCCCCCAGAGGACGTGACAGTGGCCGAGGGTGATGAGGTCACCCTTGAGTGCGACGCTACAGGTGACCCGTCCCCCACACTCACCTGGAGGAGGGAGGATGGAAACCCCTTCTCCCTCAATCACTCTAGAGGTGAGAGAGAGAGAGAGAGAGAGAGAGAGAGGGGGGGGGGTGAGATCCCTATCCTCTCAACTACTTCAGAAGCTTGAGAGGAAGATATTTAGTGTTCCACTACCATGGAGGTAGTGCTTGACTACCATGGAGGTAGTGCTTCACTACCATGGAGGTAGTGCTCCACTACCATGGAGGTAGTGCTTCACTACCATGGAGGTAGTGCTTCACTACCATGGAGGCAGTGCTTCACTACCATAGAGGTAGTGCTTCAGTAGGAATTATTATGGAATTAGAACCGAGGAAGACAAATAGCAACCATAGAGGCCCTACCATAAAAGTTGCACCATGGAAAATATTCAGTTAGGATGTCATGGAAACACAGGTAGGCAAGTGCTACCATGAGTTAAAGAAACATCTACAAGTAGTAGTCCTTATTACCGACAGTACCTTGTCCTGGCTACTCTCGCTCTTGATAGATAGATCTGGTAATTGTCTAGCTATATTTGGTATGTAAAGTCATTTATGTCATATCCAGCTTCTGCCTCGGAAGATTGTGGGAGAGACAAACCATGGCTAGCTTCCTTTGTATAACTTAAAAAATGTCTCCCTTTATAAATACTCATTTAAATGGACCCGTTTTCTAGAGGTGCGGAAACTCCTTAGATAATTATTGCCAGTGGTTGCTATGACTTGCCTGGCAAGAGTCAGAAGCAGAATTAGAGTGTGTCTGTGACTGAGTAAGAATTTGGGACAGGCCCGGGAGGATGAGGCGGTACATTAGTGTACCTAGAGACTCCTCCCAGTCATTGCACGTCACCCGCCCCCGCTGAAGTCACTGTGAAGGCCTCCGTTGCACCCCACACCAACCACCATTAGAGCTAACTAACTTTTGGGACATCATTTGTCCATAGAACCGGAGAGGAACCCCTCTTCCCACCGAAGGACTGCCACGCAAGTAAGAGAAAAGAAACTAAACGACACTTCCCTACCCGGGGAGCCACTGCCGGGTCGTCAATTTGGAAGAGACCCGGGCCGGGATCCATACCGGCAAATCACCTAGAATAGAATAGAATTGCCAGTGATATGTGTATATTTTGTATGTAATGTTATTTGTATCATAACGTAGTCTGACCCAAGGGCAGCCACTTTCATGTTCCAGCGCCTCAGCATGGCCATCCAGAGGGGAAATGCATGCTGCATACTGGGCTCGCGTCCGGCTTCGGAGGAGCTGGAGGAGATTCATAATCTTTGATATATTGTACCAATGTATTCATGTTCTCATGTTCATGTTTGTGTATTCTGTCTATTAATATAGCACTCATATAATATATATAGGGTGGTAGGAGAAGAAAATATTCAAACAGCTCCGGGGAGAACCTCCAGTTTTCCCTGAGGTACGTTTATTGTCTTCAGTAAAGTTCTAGAGTGGTACCTCCTATATATATATATATATATATATATATATATATATATAATATATATATATATATATATATATATATATATATATATATAATCTGATTCATCTATGTCTTTCTTGTTTTATTCTTATAGCATTATACTTTAATGCGTTAGTTTATGCTCCTCTCAATTCTCTCTCTCTCTCTCTCTCTCTCTCTCTCTCTCTCTCTCTCTCTCTCTCTCTCTCTCTCTCTCTCTCTCTCTCTCTCTCTCTCTCTCTCCCTCCCTCCCCCCCACTTTCTTTTTTCCTCCGTCTGTCTATATCTCTCTCCTTCTTTTTTCTCCCTTATTGGGAAGGTTCACGAGGAAGATATACAGGACAGGCGGAGACGTTGGTGAGGGTGTATTCTATACCCAAGAAGAGCTGGCCTTGCACCTTACAACAGAGAATTGTATTAGGCAGACACTGAAGGCTACCAGCGAGCCTACTGCACTACCCCCACCACCTCTGCAACTCACTGCTCTCAGTTGGCAGCGATGAGCCCTATCTCCTGGGTCCAGCAGTGATAACTTCCGAATTTACTTCATGGATTTTGTCTCATTTATATATGAACGAGAGACGTTTGCGCAAAAAAAAAAAAAAAATTCCATATCTCTGGCTCATCGTGGCACTGGTGGCTTAGAACTGGTTAGCGGCACTGAAAGCCTATCGAGTACGTTCACCTGCAGTCAAGAATAATTTAATCTCTAAAATTATGATGGTAATAATAAAGGCTCAATATATATATGCAAGAAATAGACGCCTCTCAGTGTGTATGTTCTTGACTCAATGCTTCTCTAATGGGTTATGATAAAGGACAGATACCCAAAGAAACTGAAGTACCAAAAAACAATATGGCAAATTTTCAAGTCTTTATTATTAAATAGTTTTTAATTTTAAGAAAATTGGAAGGGCATTAATGAATAACCTAAAGAAAATAGCAGACTGGTGATAATAATAATATTAACTTCTTGGGTATTCCCAAAAAGAGAATGGAGCTGATTCCGAACATGTCATCGGTTTTGCTGAATTGGCTCTAGTTTTTGATAAATTTGGTATCCCATTGAAAAACATAAAAGATGTGAAAAATATATTGATCAGGTGGAGCTAACTTACAAATCGCACTAAAAAATTATTTTAGATCATGCAAAAGTCAAATCATGAAATACTAACACCTCATTCTATATAATAACAGATTAACATAGTAAGATAATTCAGATACCAATCATTACTTCATTAATTCATAGGTCAGATGCCGTACTAATTCCTTAAGTGGAAGTGACCTGACTACCTGGAGTTTACCTGGAGAGGGTTAACTCCAGGTGGTTGGGTCTAAGCCGGGGAGTGATGGACTTGCCTCGCATGGGTCAGTAGGCCTGCTGCGGTGTTCCTTTTTCTTATGTTCTTAAGAAAGCGTTGTTTGAACGATTTTCTCCTATATTGGTCACCAGCACAGTTGAGCAACTGCAAGAGATGCATATTGGTTACCATTTTGCAATAAGACACATTTCCAGCTTCTATTGCAGCTGTCTTTAAACAGCCGCCAATCTCCTGGTCGATATTCAAGTCCCATTCGAAGAAGTCCAGGGATGTTATTGGAGTATACAAGTTCTTCATCTTGGATGAAGTAAAGGAGTTCAACAACCTCTCTTGTCAATAAACTGTTATTTTAACTTCTTGTTGAAGGCAGTTCTTTTCTTTAAGTCTGGATGCTAAAAGTTCACGCTTTGACAGACTGAGGTCACGTTTCAGATCATTGAGGTCTTGAGAGGACTGCTGGGTGTTGATATGTTTACTTCATATTCACTTCCACTGTTATCACCTGTGTCACATCCTAAACCCCAAGTTTCTTCAGCATCTGACAATGGAAGGTCATTCAGTGATGTAAACATTGGTATGGGAACATCTTCGCTGTGTGGCACAGGTCTCCTTGCTGACTCCAAATCAGCAGCAAAAACAATCAACAGTAAAACAATCGTCGTGGTGGTTTCTCGGCTCAAACTTTTCTTTTGCCTATTTTTCCACTGTGGTCAGCATTCTACACAGATTTTGCAAACTATATGGGAACTCAAGACTTGTCTTGTTCTCCAAGCACCAATCCAAAATAAGCAAGATAAACCTGTTTTCCAAATTTGATATTTTTCTTTGTTTTTGCAAAGAATATTCGTCACAAATGTAGCAAAATGCTTTAGGATTGTTTAAGGAAACTCAGCGTGAAGAACTCTTGTTTATCTGGACAAAATAACATAATAAAGCTTACAATATTATCACGTGGTCGTTGTTGATACAACTCCTTTCCTTAAATAGTTAATAATTTAAATATAAAATTATAATCTATATTAAAACTATCTTAATATACAAATTCCCACTACATATATATATACACTCGTAAGGGCTAAGTTTCCTGTTAACTGAGGGTAAGAACGCAATATCTCACAAACTAGAGCCAATTTGTAAAACCTACTGCCATTTTTTTAATTCAGCAACACCCAAATACCCTTAATATCTTCATATATCTTTGGCAACGAATTTTTTTTTTTGGTTGATCAGTGATGCCATTGTTCCACACGAGGCCTGGTCATGGCTCAGCCCGCGGGGGCGTTGACCCCAGAAACACCCAGCAGGTAAGGTTAATGTGACCAACTGTAGTGTTCCAGGATGCTGTCACTTAGGTATGTCATTAAGGGGTTTTCTATGTTAACTCTACTAACAAAGAGGAAGTTAACTCGAGGTAGTGTGTGTGTGTGTTGTGTTGTGTTGCGTGTGTGTGTGTGTGTTGTGTTGTGTTGCGTGTGTGTGTGTGTGTTGTGTTGTGTTGTGTGTGTGTTGTGTGTGTGTGTGTGTTGTGTTGTGTGTGTGTGTGTGTGTGTGTGTTGTGTTGCGTGTGTGTGTGTGTTGTGTTGCGTGTGTGTGTGTGTGTGTTGTGTGTGTGTGTGTGTGTGTGTTGTGTTGCGTGTGTGTGTGTGTTGTGTTGCGTGTGTGTGTGTGTTGTGTTGTGTGTGTGTGTGTGTGTTGTGTTGCGTGTGTGTGTGTGCGTGTGTGTGTTGTGTTGCCGCTACTGGGTCACTCTCCCTGCGCCATGAGCTTTATCCAACCTGTTCTTAAAGCTATGTATGGAACCTGCCTCCACTACATCGCTTCCCAAACTATTCCACTTCCCGACCACTCTGTGACTGAAGAAATACTTCCTAACATCCCTGTGATTCATCTGAGTCTTCAACTTCCAACTGTGTCCCCTTGTTGCTGTGTCCCATCTCTGGAACATTCAACCTTGTCAATTCCCCTCAGTATTTTATATGTCGTTATCATGTCTCCCCTATCTCTCCTGTCCTCCAGTGTCGTCAGGTCGATTTCCCTTAACCTCTCCTCGTAGGACATACCCCTTAGCTCCGGGACTAGTCTTGTTGCAAACCTTGTGTGTGTTGTGTTGTGTGTGTATGTGTGTGTGTTGTGTTGTGTGTGTTGTGTTGTGTGTGTATGTGTGTGTTGTGTTGTGTGTATATGTGTGTGTTGTGTTGTGTGTGTGTGTTAGTTACCATTTTGTCCTAGGCACATGTCAATTAAACACTAGGCCTGTTGTATATGCGTGTTATGTTGTGTGTGTTATGTTGTGTTGTGTGTGTTATGTTGTGTTGTGTGTGTATGTGTTGTATGCGTGTGTATGTGTGTGTGTGTGCGTGTGTGTGTATTTCTCTTTGTTGGGTGATATGTGCGATCCTTCTCTCTAAATATCTACTCCACAGAAAACACAAAGTTGAGTTGCCCGCTTTCTCTTCTCTCTCTCTCTCTCTCTCTCTCTCTCTCTCTCTCTCTCTCTCTCTCTCTCTCTCTCTCTCTCTCTCTCTCTCTCTCTCTCTCTCTCTCTCTCTCTCTCTCTCTCTCCCTCTCCCTGCCCCCTCTCACAAACACCTTCTCCCACCCTAACATAACTCCACTTCGCCATTCTTTACGGGAAATATTGCACCGTGCATCGTAGTTCCTCCCATGAATTCTCCCTTTTCGCTTTTGCATATTCCTGTGGCAGTGTGTGTGTTGGCTCGCTCTATCACCGCCTCCCACCTCGACTCTCCCATGCAAATGATCAGCAGAGTTACTGCTTCTTACCTCTTTTATTCTTATTTATCTACCCACGTCCAAGACGGGAGCTATTGTGATCACTTCCGTATGTAGGTGTAAGTGTGCCTGTATTTTTTTGGGGCTCTATTTGAGTGCGCAAGAATAAATATGTATATATATGCTTGGTTGTAAAGCATCAAAATATAACGTCAGGCGTTTGATGAGTCTATGGATGTGAGGAAATGACCTCATAAATTGGTATATAGGAAGATTCCGCGTAATAATAGTTGTGGCTGGTGTGTTACTCTGTTGTGGTGTTGGTGGAGTGGCGTACTCTGTGGTGGTGTTGGTGGAGTGGCGTACTCTGGGGTGGTGGTGTTGTTGGAGTGGCGTACTCTGTGGTGGTGGTGTTGGTGGAGTGGCGTACTCTGTGGTGGTGGTGTTGGTAAAGTGGCGTACTCTGTGGTGGTGGTGTTGTTGGAGTGGCGTACTCTGTGGTGGTGGTGTTGGTGGAGTGGCGTACTCTGTGGTGGTGGTGTTGTTGGAGTGGCGTACTCTGTGGTGGTGTTGTTGTTGGAGTGGCGTACTCTGTGGTGGTGGTGTTGTTGGAGTGGCGTACTCTGTGGTGGTGTTGTTGTTGGAGTGGCGTACTCTGTAGTGGTGGTGTTGTTGGAGTGGCGTACTCTGTGGTGGTGGTGTTGGTGGAGTGGCGTACTCTGTGGTGGTGGTGTTGGTGGAGTGGCGTACTCTGTGGTGGTGTTGGTGGAGTGGCGTACTCTGTGGTGGTGGTGTTGGTGGAGTGGCGTACTCTGTGGTGGTGTTGTTGGAGTGGCGTACTCTGTGGTGGTGGTGTTGGTGGAGTGGCGTACTCTGTGGTGGTGGTGTTGGTGGAGTGGCGTACTCTGTGGTGGTGGTGTTGTTGGAGTGGCGTACTCTGTGGTGGTGGTGTTGGTGGAGTGGCGTACTCTGGTGGTGGTGTTGGTGGAGTGGCGTACTCTGTGGTGGTGGTGTTGGTGGAGTGGCGTACCCTGTGGTGGTGGTGTTGGTGGAGTGGCGTACTCTGTGGTGGTGGTGTTGTTGGAGTGGCGTACTCTGTGGTGGTGGTGGTGTTGTTGGAGTGGCGTACTCTGTGGTGGTGTTGTTGTTGGAGTGGCGTACTCTGTGGTGGTGGTGTTGTTGGAGTGGCGTACTCTGTGGTGGTGTTGTTGTTGGAGTGGCGTACTCTGTGGTGGTGGTGTTGTTGGAGTGGCGTACTCTGTGGTGGTGGTGTTGGTGGAGTGGCGTACTCTGTGGTGGTGGTGTTAGTGGAGTGGCGTACTCTGGTGGTGGTGTTGGTGGAGTGGCGTACTCTGTGGTGGTGGTGTTGGTGGAGTGGCGTACTCTGTGGTGGTGGTGTTGGTGGAGTGGCGTACTCTGTGGTGGTGGTGTTGTTGGAGTGGCGTAATCTGTGGTGGTGGTGTTGTTGGAGTGGCGTACTCTGTGGTGGTGTTGTTGTTGGAGTGGCGTACTCTGTGGTGGTGGTGTTGTTGGAGTGGCGTACTCTGTGGTGGTGTTGTTGTTGGAGTGGCGTACTCTGTGGTGGTGGTGTTGTTGGAGTGGCGTACTCTGTGGTGGTGTTTTGTTGGAGTGGCGTACTCTGTGGTGGTGGTGTTGTTGGAGTGGCTTACTCTGTGGTGGTGTTGTTGTTGGAGTGGCGTACTCTGTGGTGGTGGTGTTGTTGGAGTGGCGTACTCTGTGGTGGTGGTGTTGGTGGAGTGGCGTACTCTGTGGTGGTGGTGTTGTTGGAGTGGCGTACTCTGTGGTGGTGTTGTTGGAGTGGCGTACTCTGTGGTGGTGTTGTTGTTGGAGTGGCGTACTCTGTGGTAGTGTTGTTGTTGGAGTGGCGTACTCTGTGGTGGTGGTGTTGTTGGAGTGGCGTACTCAGTGGTGGTGTTGTTGGAGTGGCGTACTCTGTGGTGTTGTTGTTGTTGGAGTGGCGTACTCTGTGGTGGTGTTGTTGGAGTGGCGTACTCTTTGGTGGTGTTGTTGTTGGAGTGGCGTACTCTGTGGTGGTGTTGTTGTTGGAGTGGCGTACTCTGTGGTGTTGTTGTTGTTGGAGTGGCGTACTCTATGGTGGTGGTGTTGTTGGAGTGGCGTACTCTGTGGTGTTGTTGTTGTTAGAGTGGCGTACTCTATGGTGGTGGTGTTGTTGTTGTTAGAGTGGCGTACTCTATGGTGGTGGTGTTGTTGGAGTGGCGTACTCTGTGGTGTTGTTGTTGTTAGAGTGGCGTACTCTATGGTGGTGGTGTTGGTGGAGTGGCGTACTCTGTGGTGGTGGTGTTGTTGGAGTGGCGTACTCTGTGGTGGTGTTGTTGTTAGAGTGGCGTACTCTATGGTGGTGGTGTTGTTGGAGTGGCGTACTCTGTGGTGGTGGTGTTGTTGGAGTGGCGTACTCTGTGGTGTTGTTGTTGTTAGAGTGGCGTACTCTATGGTGGTGGTGTTGTTGGAGTGGCGTACTCTGTGGTGTTGTTGTTGTTAGAGTGGCGTACTCTATGGTGGTGGTGTTGTTGGAGTGGCGTACTCCACAGTCTCCTGTGGTGGTTAAGTATCTACTTGTCTACTCCAGCACAATTTTACAACCCATTAACAAAACTAAGCATCACTACATATTAATCTATCCAGAAATAATGATAGTGAAATCATATAATGATATGACTATTATTTTCATTAACGAGTCTCTGAGTCTTTGCTGTACAGAAGACGGTAAAAATTTGGTGAGTTGTTTACTTATGATTCTATGTATCCAATATTATTTATAGATTGCTAAGTTAAATATATATTTACTGGGAATTCTTATGTGTATAAGAGCGTCGCCATCACATCATTATTCACCAATGGCATTGAAAATTGAATAATAAATCAACTACAAAGAAAGATGAACTCATATATGGAAATTCCCTCACCTTGCCATGAGTTTGTAAACCTCACTGATTCTTGCAATAATTTCAATTATTCTTTCTTCCTAAACGTCTTTTGCAGGCCGGTTTATCAAGTTAGATCAACGACTTAAATTTACTGTAAGCCTATAAGATTTTGTTCGGATTTTTAACCCCGGAGGGTTAACTACCCAGGATAACCCAAGAAAGGCAGTGTGTTATCGAGGACTGTCTGTCTTATTTCCATTGGGGTCCTCAATCTTATCCCCCATAATGCGACCCACACCAGTCGACTAACACCCAGGTACCTACTTGCTTGCTAGGTGAACGGGACAACAGGTGTAAGGAAACACGCCCAGTATTTCTACCCTTGCCGAGGATCGAACCACGGACACTCAGGGTGTGAAAGGAGAGCGTCGCCTACCAGGCCACGCCTATCATTTAGAATTACCTACTACCCTTTCACCATCTCAGTATGTAAATTAAACGGTTTTTCATTAGGTTCCTTCCGAGAACTTACAGGACCCAGAGTCCCGAATACTTCACTTTCCTTCAAACTTTATTCGGGAATGCTCACAAAAGGCCCAGAAAATTACTTCCACACCCAAAGAGGATGATTATTGTGACAGACGTCTCCTTTATCCCAGAGATAACATGGCAGATATCGTCACACAGGCGTTGAAGAAAAGCCAGAAGAATACCATCAGAGAATTTACTAGAGCAGAACACAGTAGCCATGAACAACGTAATGCCAGTGGAGATAACCTGTGATGGATGCGGTAAACATTACCTTGGTGAGGCATAATGCAACTTAGTGACTACGATGTAGGACAAACAACAACAATGTCTGCGTAGTTAATGGAGATAAACATTCACTCCTATGCAATGACTGGATGCAACACTTGTCATCAGGAAAGAGACAAGGCCAGAGGGTCTCTAGAAGCCATTTCATTATTACACAGGACACCATCAGAAAGAACCAAGCCACCTTTGCATAGCCAAACCACTTGCACACATAATGCAGGACAGTTTAGGCAATAGAACTGCATAGGAATTTGACGAAACGCTCTGGCCACAAATCAGGATGGTTTTGGACATAATTGACCAGCGTATATATTAAACAGCTGTTCAGACATATGAGTCATCAATGTGATATCATCTCACATCTACATAGTTCTCATCTTCTGCCTCTCCTCTTAGCAACATATAGATAAGTGTTTATCCTTTGTATGACGTGATGAAGCTCTAACAGAGTGTATCTTTGTATGACGTGATGAAGCTCTAACAGTGTGTATCTTTGTATGACGTGATGAAGCTCTAACAGTGTGTATCTTTGTATGACGTGATGAAGCTCTAACAGTGTGTATCTTTATATGATACGTGTATGAAGGCTCTAACAGTGTGATCTGATACATGAAGCTAACGTTGTATTTTGATGACGTGATGAAGCTCTAACAGAGTGTATCTTTGTCCAGAAATAAAATGGAGTTTGTTCTGTAACAAACTATTGGTTAGTTGAGGTGAAGGAGGCAATGCCGTAGTCAACAATGACCTTGGGTTAGGACACAACGTCAACAAAATCTAATCAAGGAACTCATCTTTACCAGCAAATTGAAACTATTAACACAAGTAATTCTTCCTTCTGAGACTCAATTCTCGAGCTGTTGAAGCAAATGCTGTCTCGAAATTTCTGGTCTTGATGTCACCCTGAGGTCCGTATGTCTCTATATAGACACAGAGACATGAGTATCCATCACTGTATACATACCGACAGACTTGTATCGCTCAGTGTATATGCTTTGAGATTTAATCTCCATGATTAATGTAGAGATTAAAGTGTTCCTGTATGGAAGCGTACAGGAAACTCTTCCAAGCAATTTTCCATACGGTGTCACAACATGGGCGAACCGGTGTCTCTCTATTCCTCTCTAGAATACCAGCCGCGGGTATAAATCACAAGTGCGAGTGAATATTATCATAGAAAAAATCGATTGGTCATCTAGCTTATTTGCTTATAGCTTCTGGTGATCACGAGACACTTGCCTTGTCACTGAACCAACACATTACTAACGCAAGGGACACTTTATTTCAAGTGATTCAAGCCATTGACTGAACGTGTTCAGGCCAAATGATCTGAATATTGAGCATTTTGGGGATGTTAGGTACGCTCAACATCGAACACAACCATGCATACGCAGGTGGAGCACAACTATACACACACCGAAAAAGCACACCCATGTACATTCAGGACAGGTGGGCAGGTGGTCGGTATTCCTGTCTCCACCTGGACACATAAGGTCACCAGACAAATGTCAGAGAGTCTGGGTTGAGCGCACACAGGCAGCAACTTCCACCTTAATTTAGTTTACCCTGAAGACGCAGCCTAATTTCCCGCTTGTGTATGACACATGCTTGGAGGAAAAAGGTCATGTTACTTGCAAAACCTCATTAATCTTGAAATTCTACTCGAAAAAAATATTATTTAGCAATATTGAAGTGACCCAAGATGCTGTTTGTTAGGTTTAAAGACTATCGACTATACGAGTGTCATTAACGCTGCAAATAAGCAGTGCACTCAGTGAAGATTACTCTAATCCCGAAATATGGAAAAACTAAGCCGGTCCATACCGGAAATCACATAGCAATAGAATGAAAATCGCCAAAATATGGTAAAAAATAGGAGCTCAGGTCTTAAAATACCATACAAAGCACATCAGGACCTACCAGAAGACAAGGCCTAGTCAGACTTGACTTTAGAAATGCCTTTAATATGGTGACAGTTGGGATCTTCCAGCCTTCATTTCAGCTGGCTACAACAAACCCCCAATTCTTTTGTTTGGCGAACATGAAATTCCCTCATCAGAGGGTGTTCAGCAGGGTGTTCAGCAGGGTGATCCACTCGCTCCACTTCTCTTCTGTTTGGCAGTAAGAGAACTAACTTCCAGCCTCGCAGCGAGCTCAACATCTGGTACCTGGATGATGGCACTCTGGCAGGTACTGTAGAGTCCCTGTTAGAGGACTCTAGACTTGTGAAGACACAGGGAGAATCCTTGGGACTCATCCTCAATCCCTCAAAGTGTGAAATCATCACAACGAACGAAATAATCAATGCGAACAAAGGAAGTACTAATCATCCAATCTGGGAGACCACTGGCATCAGGATGAAGCCAGGAAAACTGAATGACCTGAAGAGAATGGAGGAGAGAATAAGTGATCTTGAGGCCCATGATGCCCTGTATCTCCTCACAAGGTGTCTTACGCTGCCAAGACTCACTTACTTCCTCAGGTACGCACCCTCTTTTGACAACTCAACACTCAACGAACATATATTTTCAACAAACTGGCCATATCCCACCGAGGCAGGGTGACCTAAAAAGAAAAAGAAAGTTTCTCTTTTAAATTTAGTAATGTATACAGAAGGGGTTACTAGCCCCTTGCTTCCGTCATTTTAGTTGGTCTATAATAATATATAATATATATATATATATATATATATATATATATATATATATATATATATATATATATATGCAATAAGATCACAGTAAACAGGTGATATCACAGTATGGAGAATAACCACTGTGAAAATACTGTGAAATTCCAATCGCATTCGTGATTTCTCACATTATCAAGGAACTATAAAATAAAAGATTAACAGGAAGGCATATAAGGACGAGACTGCAAGCAAATACGAAAACAGGGAGCAACTTTGCAGTGGTGAGGCAAAGAAACTGGAGGCAGGAAGTGCCCCCAGGCATACCAATACCCCTAGCCAGAAAGATTGAATATTATAGCATTAGAAAAACAGCGAACCAACAAGCATTGATATTGTAATAGAAGCCTATTACAATATCAGTTTTGTGTTGAACTTACTCTTGACCAACAGACACCATTGGGATATGGGTTAAGTTTCGCGCCTGCTAGTGGGGTTACTAATTATGTTGACCTTGCCAAATCTTCTTGCAATCTGAAAAAAACAAGGGGAAATATAACCTGAAACGTTCAACATTTACAAAGGCATGGTATATGGGGATTTGCTCAGACCTGTGGAACCGAATTGTGCCCAAAGATCCGTGCAGTCATACCATGAATTAAAGAAAGACACTAGACTTCACCTTACGAAAGCAAAGCAAATGCGATAGTTATTATAGACAAGGCAGATTATAACGAAAAAATTAACGTTTTATTGGAAAACAGGGATACTTACGTGCCACTTAATAAGAACCCATCGGACCAGGTTAATAGTACGTTTACTAAACAGCTTAGAACCTTACAGAGAGGTAATGAGAAATTAAACAGATATCGGCGAGGCCTTCGACACTATCTTATATTATGCCGCTTTTGTGTGTGCAAGCAAGCAACGTGTTGCCTGGCGCTGGTTCGTACCCACCACTCTCCAAACGTCAGTTTAACATTCCATAAGAGTTAGGCAAATATTTTGGGAAAATTGGCACGTATGCTGGTGGGTAGGGAATCAGCTTGAGAAAGTTGTTTCCAGTGTGGCTAACAACGATGGCACGCGATGCACTCGAGAGAGAGAGAGAGAGAGAGAGAGAGAGAGAGAGAGAGAGAGAGAGAGAGAGAGAGAGAGAGAACCAAAACAGGATAAATGTCATTATAGTAGAGAGCTATACTAACACCTGCAGCACCAACATCTACGGTACCACCTCCACCTACAACACTACCAACACCAACAATACCACCAACACCTGCAATACCACCAACATATGCAACAACACCAACACGTGTAGCCTCAATAACACTTCAACAACTGCACCACCACCAACACCTGCACCACCAACAACACCTGCACCACCACCAACACCTTCACTATCACCAACACCTGCACCACCACCAACATCTTCACTACCACCAACACCTGCACCACCACCAACACCTGCACCACCACCAACACCTGCACCACCACCAACACCTGCACCACCATCAACACCTGCACCACCACCAACATCTTCACTACCACCAACACCTGCACCACCACCAACACCTGCACCACCACCAACACCTGCACCACCACCAACACCTGCACCACCACCAACACCTTCACCACCACCAACACCTGCACCACCACCAACACCTTCACCACCAACAACAACTGCAACACCACCAACACCTGCACCACCACCAACACCTTCACCACCACCAACACCTGCACCACCACCAACACCTGCACCACCACTAACACCTGCTCACTCCCTAAACTAACACCCACACTGCGGGATGGTACAAATTTCCCGCTGCTGCATATTACGTATATTTCTGCTGGGCTGTAAAATGTTTACGAGTGTGTGTGTGTGTGTGTGTTTGTGTGTTTGTGTGTGTGTGTGTGTGTGTTTGTGTGTGTGTGTATGTGTGTGTGTTTGTGTGTGTGTGTGTTTGTGTGTGTGTGTTTGTGTGTGTGTGTAGTGTGTGTGTGTGTGTGTGTGTGTGTGTGTGTGTGTGTGTGTGTGTGTGTTGTGTGTGTGTGTAGTCTTCCATTCTTATATTTTAATGTCCTTATCCTTGCTCCTTGTCCCCTTGTTCCATGTCCCCTTGCTCCGTGTCCTTTTGTTCCATGTCTCCTTGCTCCGTGTCCTCTTGTTCCATGTTCCCTTGCTCCGTGTCCCCTTTCTCCATGTTCCTTTACTTCGTGTCCTCTTGTTCCATATCCCCTTGCTTCGTGTCCTCTTGTTCCATGTCCCCTTGCTCCGTGTTCCCTTGTTCCATGTCCCCTTGTTCCATGTCTTCTTGTTCCATGTCCCCTTGCTCCATGTCACCTTGTTCCATGTCTCCTCGCTCCGCGTTCCCTTGTTCCATGTCACCTTGCTCCATGTTACCTAGCTTCGTGTCACATTGCTCTGTGTGCCCTTGTTCCTTGTCACCTTGCTCCGTGTCACATTGCTCCATGCCACATTGCTTCGTGTCCCCTGGCTCCGTGTCCCCTGGTTCAGTGTCCCCTGGCTCAGTGTCCCATGGCTCCGTGTCCCTTGGCTCCATGTCCCCTGGCTCCGTGTCCCCTGGCTCCGTGTCCCCTGGCTCCGTGTCCCCTGGCTCCGTGTCCCCTGGCTCCGTGTCCCCTGGCTCCGTGTCCCCTGGCTCAGTGTCCCATGGCTCCGTGTCCCTTGGCTCCGTGTCCCCTGGCTCAGTGTCCCATGCCTCCGTGTCCCTTGGCTCCATGTCCCCTGGCTCCGTGTCCCCTGGCTCCGTGTCCCCTGGCTCCGTGTCACCTGGCTCCGTGTCCCCTGGCTCCGTGTCACCTGGCTCCCTGTCTCTATGACCAGGGTTGTTTTCTCATATGCTCTTCAGTTATTTATAAGCTGCACTTAACATCGATTTTTATTATCCTTGTGAAGGTTTTCCCTTATCATCACTGTCTTCTCCCTTCGTCTCATTTTTGCGAATGAAATTATTATTGTTATTATTATTATTATTATTATTATTATTATTATTATTATTATTATTATTATTATTATTATTAGCAGATGAACAAGAGGGCTTTAGGAAAGGTAGGTGAACAGTATTTGAATAAGGGTAAAGAGATTTTTGTGGCATTTATGGATTTGGAAAAGGCGTATGATAGGGTGGATAGGGGGGCAATGTGGCAGATGTTGCAGGTGTATGGAATAGGAGGAAGGTTACTGAAAGCAGTGAAGAGTTTTTATGAGGATAGTGAGGCTCAGGTTAGAGTGTGTAGGTGGGAGGGGGACTATTTCCCAGTAAAAGTGGGCCTTAGACAAGGATGTGTGATGTCACCGTGGTTGTTCAATATATTTATAGAAGGGGTTGTAAGAGAAGTGAATGCGAGGGTCTTGGCAAGAGGTGTGGGGTTAAAAGATAAAGAAACAAATACAAAGTGGGAGTTGTCACAGTTGCTTTTTGCTGATGACACTGTGCTTTTGGGAGATTCTGAAGAGAAGTTGCAGAGGTTGGTGGATGAATTTGGTAGGGTGTGTAAAAGAAGAAAATTGAAGGTGAATATAGGAAAGAGTAAGGTGATGAGGATAACAAAAAGATTAGGTGACGAAAGATTGGATATCAGATTGGAGGGAGAGAGTATGGAGGAGGTGAATGTATTCAGATATTTGGGAGTGGACATGTCAGCAGATGGGTCTATGAAGGATGCGGTGAATCATAGAATTGATGAGGGGAAAAGGGTGAGTGGAGCACTTCGGATTATGTGGAGACAAAGAACTTTGTCCATCGAAGTAAAGAGGGGAATGTATGAGAGCATAGTTATACCAACACTCTTATATGGGTGTGAAGCATGGATGATGAATGTTGCAACGAGGAGAAGGCTGGAGGCAGTGGAGATGTCATGTCTGAGGTCAATGTGTGGTGTGAATATAATGCAGAGAATTCGGAGTTTGGAAATTAGGAGGAGGTGCGGGATTACCAAAACTATTATCCAGAGAGCTGAGGGGGATTTGTTGAGGTGGTTCGGACATGTAGAGAGAATGGAACGAGACAGAATGACTTCAAAAGTGTATAAATCTGTAGTGGAGGGAAGGCGGGGTAGAGGTCGGCCTAGGAAAGGTTGGAGGGAAGGGGTAAAGGAGGTTTTGTGTGCTAGGGGCTTGGACTTCCAGCAAGCATGTGTGAGCGTATTTGATAGGAATGAATGGAGACAAATGGTTTTTAATACTTGACGTGCTGTTGGAGTGTGAGCAAAGTAACATTTTTGAAGGGATTCAGGGAAACCGGCAGGCCGGACTTGAGTTCTGGAGATGGGAAGTACAGTGCCGGCACTCTGAAGGAGGGGTGTTAATGTTGCAGTTTTATAACTGTAGTGTAAAGCACCCCTCTGGCAAGACAGGGATGGAGTGAATGATGATGAAAGTTTTTCTTTTTCGGGCCACCCTGCCTTGGTGGGAATCGGCCGATGTGTTAATAAATAAATAAATAGTAGTAGTAGTAGTAGTATTTTATAATTATCATTATTATTATTATTATTATTATTATTATTATTATTATTATTATTATTATTATTATTATTATTATTATTATTATTATTATTATTATTATTATTATTATTATTATTATCAGCATTTGCGTCCACTGTATATGCCATGTTTATAAAGGTTAGTTAGCTGGTATAATCATCTCGTATTTTAAATACCTGGATAAAAAAATAAGCGTAACATTAATATGTGATGGCATAGTATTGATATAGTGATCTTGATTCGCTTTCCCATGTGATATTAAGCTAGTATACTTTTATTTAAACAATGGTCGCTCACCATGCCCAGCCCTTTTAGGGCAGGGTAGGTGCCAAGGCTGGAGCTTGCTACCATCTGCAGCTCGTAAGCCTGCCCTTCCTGTTAGGGAAGGTGGCAGACCAGAGAGGCCTAGCATCTATCTACCTCCATGCCTCGTGCTGGTGGGGAATGTGCCTAGGCCTGGGGCCAGTTGGTCCCGCCGATGAGGGGTATCCCCTCCCATGGGAGACATAGGTCTCTGACACTCCCACGCCAGGGAGCCGAAGCCGGGTCGCCATCTGGTAAAGACCCGGGCCGGGAGAATTCCCGGTGAATCAACACCACCTCCTCCTCCTCCTATTTAAACAATTGTAATATTTAGAAATATTTTTTATTCTCTGGATATTTATTAGCTTTGCTGACGTATTATCCTTCAATACCCAATAATAATGATAAAAATTCATAGATGAAAGTGGGGCTCACGTACCTGGGTATTCGAACAACTCTGTGGAACGAATAAGTTCGAGTACCGAGGTTCTACTGTATATATCTGTGTCCGGGGATATGTGTACTGTCAAGTGTATTTTTCTCAATGTACACTTGCTGAGAGTCCACTTTATTCGCTTCATTAGGGATTAAAGTGAACAGGTGACGTGCAGTCTTAATGACCCTCGTGTAGATAGTCTTTAAGACCCCTTAACTAACCAGTCTGTGTCATAAGTTTGTTAGTGAATAACTGTTATTTATGACGTTGTGTGCATGATATTTTTGTACATAAAAGTTTTATTAATTATCAGACTCCACAGATTTCCTTCGCATTATTCGGAAAATATATATATGTGAAAATAATGAATTTTTAATGAGTCTTTTTTTTTTACATTTACATTTGCGTGTTTAATTACACGTTAACTACAGCTCACAGTTAATTAAAACAAACTACATTTGAGAGTTTATACTCTACTCTAAAAGGGATCGCTTCGTAAAATAACAATGTAATGCGGTATGTGCCAAAAATAAATTCACGACCAAAATACATTCGGTGAAAAATGTGTTTCTTCTGTTCTCTAGTGATTTTTTGCTCTTTTTTTCAGGTATTTATGAAAACGAAGGAAATTTTTGTACCCCGCCTGCAAGACGTTATTATCTGTCCTCTTAATCTCTCTTAAAATTGTATACGACGTAATTATGTCTTTAATAACTCTTCTTTCTGGCAAGGACTGCGGGTACAGAGGAAATATACACTGGTATGTCTCTCGGTATATATATAAGAAGAGTTTACACAAATCACTGCTTTCGGTACTAAAGTATTCTTGACTGATGGTGTGCAGGTTAAATACGGCAGTAATAACACACGTGTTGTCGATAGACTGTAAACCTCTTTAACCAAACAAAGTCAGAGAGGTTTCTTAACCTTTCTTAATGGTACGTGCTTCTTGGTTCTGGAACTTTTGGCTCTGTTAAACCTTTGGTGAATGTTTGACGAAGCAACACTCAACACTGGGATCACATCATCTATCATTTTCCTAAGATACTGCATGTGTGTGTTAGTTAGTTAGTTACCATTTTGTCCTAGGCACATGTCGATTAGACACTAGGCCTGTTGTATGTATGTGTGTGTGTGTGTGTGTGTGTGTGTGTGTGTGTAAGGAAACACTTCGAAATGTTTCGGCTCCGCCGGGAATTGAACCCGGGCTCTCCGTGCGTGAAGCAAGAGCGCTATCCACCATGCCATCGGGGCGTGTGTGTGTGTGTGTGCGCGCGTTTGTGTACTCACATAATTGTGGTTGCAGGGGTCGAGACTCAGCTCCTGGCCCCGCCTCTTCACTGGTCGCTACTGGGTCCTCTCTCTCCCTACTCCATGAGCTTTATCATACCTCGTCTTAAAGCTATGTATGGTTCCTGCCTCCACTACATCACTTGCTAGACTATTCCACTTCCTGACAACTCTATGGCTGAAGAAATACTTTCTAACATCCCTTTGACTTATCTGAATCTTCAACTTTCAATTGTGACCCCTTGTTTCTGTGTCCCCTCTCTGGAACATCCTGTTTCTGTCTACCATGTCTATTCCACGCAGTATTTTGTATGTCGTTATCATGTCTCCCCTAACCCTCCTATCCTCCAGTGTCGTCAGGCCGATTTCCCTTAGCCTTTCTTCGTAGGACATTCCCCTTAGCTCTGGAACTAACCTTGTTGCAAACTTTTGCACTTTCATTAATTTCTTCACGTGCTTGACCAGGTGTGGGTTCCAAACTGATACTGCATACACGGTGTACAGTGTCTTGAACGATTCCTTAGTAAGGTATTGGAACGCTATTCTCAGGTTTGTCAGGCACCCATATGCTGCAGCAGTTATCTGGTTGATGTGTGCTTCAAGAGACGTGCTCGGTGTTATTCTCACTCCAAGATCTTTCTTCTTGAGCGAGGTTTGCAGTCTTTGGCCACCTAACCTATACTCTGTCTGCGGTCTTCTTTGCCCTTCCCCGATCTTCATGACTTTGCATTTGGCGGGGTTAAATTCGAGAAGCTTGTCCAAGTCTCTTTGAAGTCCTGCCTGATCCTCATCTGATTTGATTCTCCTTATCATAAAACTTCACATCATCTGCGAACAGGGACACTTCTGAGTCTATCCCTTCCATCATGTCATTCACATATACCAAAAATAGCACTGGTCCTACGACTGACCCCTGTGGGACCCCGCTCGTCACAGGCGCCCACTGTGATACCTCATCACGCAAATGTGTGTAAATACGTGATAGCGTCTTCTCCAATGTGCAAAGTATTCTGTGTGTGCGCGTGTGTGTGTTGTATGTGAGTATTTTCCTGTGTTTATCTGCGGGTACAAGAAATGATGGGTGTCTGAGGATGACGAGTGACTGTGAGAACCTGGTGCTGTGGGAAGCCTCTTAGAACTTCTGGTTCAGCTGAGAAATATTCGCTTCTCTATTTTGTGTCGTCGGCAAGCACGTATGAATTTTTTTAAGGCGTGGAATTTTGCAGCCGCCCTTTGCAGGGTGAGAACCTAGCGAGTTTAAGAGCATTCCACTCTAAGAACACAGTATTAACACACACACACACACACACACACACACACACACACACACACACACACACACACACACACACACACACACACACACACACACACACACACACACAAACACACACACACACACACACACATATATATATATATATATATATATATATATATATATATATATATATATATATATATATATACAGCACAGTGAATATTTTTCAAAAAAGCAAATATACCATAAAATCCCTTGCAAATATTTTTAATTGGGATATATAGGTCAGATATACAGAGATTAAAAGACTAGGCTGACTAAATGCAACAAAATTTTGAGTTATGCTCACACTAATGCATTTCAGCATGTACGCTGCATGCATGACAGTGTTGACTGGCTCACTGCTAAAATAGTTCATCATATATATTGCAGCTACGAGAGACAAAATGGTCGAATCCACGGGAAACAGCAATTGCATTTAAATCATTCATTTTAGGTAAAAGTTTCTCTATTCATCTGCGTACAGATCCCAAGTGAAGATCAAGACTGGTGTGAGACGAGGATGTATACTTTGCTTGTTGTCTGTTAGCTAAACTATACAGAAATTCTTACCCAAATTGAATGGTTTGGCTGCTTCATAAAGTTTACTAGAAAGCTTAAAAGTGAATCGTATATTATAATTTTTGGGAACATCCAAATCCGTACATATAAAATAGCTTATGAGATTTCTATATTAAAGTATAATACGCTCGGATTTTTTTTTCTTTTTTACATTTCTTTTAGCAAAACTCTCAGAATATTGAACCCAAAACTCTCTGACAGGAAAAAATGGAGGAATTTTATGAAACTGCTGCTAATTCAGAAATGTTAAAAAGATTTCATGAATTATGCTGTTAAACATTCATTTAAGAAATTCTATCTAACTGATCCTAAACTGAGCACCTACATGCAAATGAACTGAATCTGCCATACAGCGATATTGTTTTTCTTCTTAATAAAAGCTTTAAAAACATTTAACCTAAACGTAAATTTTAAAACTGCTTAATCATAAAAGATTTTTTGAAAAAAGAGAGAGCGCCGCAAAATTCCAAAAGCTATGTACACTGTATAATGTGAAAATTAGACACATATGCAACATCTGGGTATCTTTAATGTAGACGTTTCGCCCTCCAGTGGCTTTATCAATACAAATTTTAGGACATAATTTGAAGATAGTAGGACTATATACAAAAGATGAGGTAATCAGTCTCTCAACCAAGACTGAGGGACTGATTACCTCATTTTTTGTATGTAGTTCTACAGTCTTCAGATTATGTCCTAAAATTTGTATTGATAAAGCCACTGGATGGCGAAACGTCTACATTAAAGATACCCAGATGTTTCACATGTGTATTATTTTCATCTTGTCAGTACTGTATACCGTTCATGTACCATTGTATAATGTATGCAAATGTATGGAATCTTATTTAAATCATGAGGTGTAACATCATTCAGCAGATTGAAACCAAGTCAATTCCAAAACCTTCCCAAATCTATATAAATAAAAATGTAAATGTGCGTTTGTTCAAAATCCAATTGCTTTGAAATTTTGACACAATGTTGCATTCGAATATGCGCGTGTTTTTATATACCTACTTTCTTTTTTGGACAGCGTAAAAGCAACACATGCTATACTAAATATTTTACTACAGAGACGGTGAGTGTTCTAGAGTTGGCAAAACCAAATAAATTCTATGAACTGAAGAACTTATGAGAAAAATAGGGTTACGTTCTTAGGAGCCCTAAAAAGCCAAACAACTGTTTTTTAGGCCTCCACATCTTACAAAAATAAAAGTGAATATGTATATATATATATATATATATATATATATATATATATATATATATATATATATATATATATATATATATAATCTTTAGAATTGTGCAGTTTAGATCTAGACACGAATTGCTTCTCACATGGACAATTATACGTTGCGTGTTCTAGAGTCGGCAAAATAATCTTTAGAATTGTGTGGTTTAGATCTAGACATGGATTGCTTCTCACATGGACAATTATATGTTGCGTGTTCTAGAGTCGGCAAACCAGACTGAGCCACAGCAACGCGTGGCCGGGTACAGCTAGTTGTTAATAAAAATGCTGACTATCACCCATTAAGACTGATAATAGGATCAAATCTTATTTTTTATTTAGATTTAGAGGCTCGGTGCACGCAGGGTAACTGTAGCTCGGTGTATAATGCTCGACTAGCAGCTGTAGAGACACGGGTTTGATTTCATGCTAACATTATTCATTTAGAAGCAAATAAATGCCTTTGTGTTACATCGAGGGGAGTGGGTAGGGTAAATTACGAGATCAATCTTTATGGTAATGAGCCCCGTTGGCCTGATTAAGCCCTTTTTTATATAAATATAGAAAATAAAAATTATTTGAACTATCCAAAATGGTAAAATAAATTAATTTATATATAATAAATATACTCAAATACAAGACTAGTATGCAGAGCTATGCCTTGACTCCCATGTATATGTCACCGTAGAAATAAAATCAAATATTACATCCTAACTAAACAGCGTGAATGACTCGCTACCTGTACCTCGGTACCTGACCAGCCAGGCTGTGGTTCGTACGTTGGACTGCGTGCGGCCAGCAGTAACATCCTGGTTGATAAGGCCCTGATCCAACATGAGGCCTGGTCACAGACCGGGCCGCAGGGGCGTTGACCCCTGGAACTCTCTCCAGGTCTCCAGGTAACTGTTCTGTGTTGAGGGTACATAAAACCAGCCAAATGTGCTGTTACCTGAAACCCAAACTACCAATTACGTAGATAATTACCAAACAATAACTGAAATTTATTTACAATTACCCTTCAAAACAAATAAATTCAGTGTTAATTATGTTCTAGTAATAAGGTATCGAAATAAGAAACTCAACATTTCTGTCCTCGTTTGTTCCATCGTTTGTTCCTCGTTTGTTCCATCACTTGTGTAGAACAGACTCATCTTAATTCATCTTGTCTATTTCCCTCAAGCACTATAACCATTACCGACGATACTAAAGAACTTCTCCCCTACCTCCATTATAGCGCTCACAGCACTTCTAGCTCCATAACAGTGTGTTCACAGCGCATATAGCTGCATAATAATATTTGTCAACACTTGTTGCTCCATTAGTGTGTGCTCTCAACATTCTAGCATCATTACTCTAGGTACTTGGGACATTCGCTTAGACCCCGTTTCCTTATTACTAAACTTTCCAGTCTCAACTATTACACAAATTGGAGATAAAACTAGACTGGGCTTCGGTCTGTTTTGGACTCGGATGAACCCAAGCAACTTTGTCTCTAGTTTGTTGAAGAATTGTGAGCTATAACAGCTAGAATATTGCAACTCTTCATCTAAATGTTGCTCAGTGCATGCAATGCTCACTCCCCAACACTGCTTCTTCCTCAATATTTTCTTCGTCAACCACTTAACTCCAACATTTCATCTCCAACAGTGCGGGAGGCGGGAGGACCACGTCTCCAATTGGCCTCCGTCAGTAGGGAGGACAGCGGAGCCTTCCTGTGTGTGGCCTCCAATGGGGTGCCTCCGGCAGTCTCCGCCCGTGTTGAAGTCTCCGTTAAGTGTGAGTAAAATATAGTTCATGGGAGTACATGGGAAAGACAGACATCAGAAGGTCTATAAGTCCACACCGAAGCTAACTGTTGAGAGGAACTATCTATCTGAAAGAAGATTAAGGATTATTGTGTATTATTTAGATGTGTGAGTCAAGGATAAAAAAAACTGGTAACATATATGACCACAATATCATGGTGGAAATGTTACAGTTCCGAGGGTTATTTCTAGTGTAATTGTGCACACTTTTGGCAAGACAACTTTTAAATGAATGATGGTGATTGTATTAAATTTGGGGGGGCACACTACATTGATGGGAGATAGTTGATGCAGGAAAATCACTGTCAAGAAGTGTCTCTCCAGTTGAAAGTATTAGTAAATTAGACCTTCGTGTGTAAGAATCAAAGTAACACAAGCTTAAGTAAGTAAGACAGACCTTCATACGCAAGACAGGCATTCGTAAGTAAGATAGCGTTCGTAAAAAATGACTGGGCTTCCGAAATAAAATAGACCAATGTATAAAATAGACCAATATAAATAAGAAAGGCGATCTTAAGCAAGAGAGACCATAATAAGATGTTGCTTCGTAGATGGGAGAAAAAGTAAGATAAACTTTCTTTTGTAGGTGACAGCAGAAGTAAGTAACATTACACTTAATATTAAAATAATCCATCGTAAGTGAAAGTGAGATAGGTCTTCAAAGAGAAGATTAGGAATAAATCAAACTTCTTTTATGAAGGATTAAGACTACCCCGTTCACCCTGAGTGCCGGAAACCTCCATTATATAGGATCATGATCACTCTGTTATCTTATAACTCTACCAGCCTACCTTACGTTTAAGTATAAGTAATAAGGGAAGATCACTATTATCCGGTAGGAGGAGCCACCGTACAACAAGAGAATCTTAAGTCACTGTGTAATTGTCTACCAGCGAGGGAAGAGGATTCTTTACCACACTATATATATTGACTATAAAAAATCAACTGTAAGTTTATATGTGAGTTTTTAGGTTAGTGTATAGTTGAAAATGATGAAAACGTGCTATACACATATTGAAGCTGATAACAATATTATCACTGACATTAATGCCCCAAAATGTTGCATTGTTGAATGTTAATTTTGTTATTTTTGCAACATGCTGTTGGTGCCGAGTGGTTTAATATTCAAGTGGACGAAATAAAATTCAATTTGCCTAAACACTTTTACGTGCTTACAATTTAGCAATAATCCGATTTAGCTCAAATTTATAGCCGGTAATTCTAGGTTCACACGTAAACAGGTCCTGATTTGACTTTTTTTTTTATTTATGGTGACCTACTTTTTTTATGCTTATGTATTTTTCGAGTGTTGACATTTTCTGCGTAGACCAGAGGACTTGATTTGTTGTGAGGACCCTTAATTAAAATTATATATTACAGTACACTTGTAGTGATGATTGATGTATTGGTGATGGGAGTAGGAAAGGTGTTGTGGTGAGTGTAGTGGTGAGGTTGTAGTAGTGAGGGAGCAATGTGTCGAGTGTAGTGGTGAGGTTGTAGTAGTGAGGGAGCAATGTGACGAGTGTAGTGGTGAGGTTGTAGTAGTGAGGGAGTAATGTGACGAGTGTAGTGGTGAGGTTGTAGTAGTGAGGGAGCAATGTGTCGAGTGTAGTGGTGAGGTTGTAGTAGTGAGGGAGCAATGTGACGAGTGTAGTGGTGAGGTTGTAGTAGTGAAGATGAGAAGGTAGAGACGAAAGTGTAGTGGTTATAGTGTATTATTGAGTAGTGATGACTTTAGTGGAGAAGGTGCAATAGTGTAATGGTGGTGATAAGAGTACAGAGGTATAGGTGTGTTGGAGAAGATTTAGCGGTGAAGTTATGTTGGTGAGAGTGTAGTTATGACGGTGTAGTTGTAAAGGTGTATTGGTAAAGGTGTAATGGTGGTGATGCAGTGGTGATGGTGTAAAACACAGTGAGTATTGATGATATCTAGAGTTCTAACATCAATAACATCAATCCTGAAGCCTCGAGATGCGCCGGAGTGATGGGTGGTTATTCTGCTCTCGTGACTCAGTGCTGAGAGTATGTTACGGTGGCCCGTGGCCTGGTGGTTAAAGCTCTCGCTTCACACGGCGAGGGTCTGCGTTCGATTCCCAACGAGGGTAGAAACACTGGGCGTGTTTCTTTACACCGGTTATCTATGTTCACCCGTCAGTAAAATGGGTACCTGTGAGTTAGTCGACTGGTGTGGGTCGCATCCTGGGACAATGACCTAATTTTCCCGAAATGCTCTGCATAACAAGATATTATTATTATTATTATTATTATTATTATTATTATTATTATTATTATTATTATTATTATTATTATTATTATTATAGTACAAGTTATCTGCCACTCCCCTTCAAAACCAATACTTCGTTGTGCTATAATAATTTTTTAGCACACATGATAGATAATAATTCGTGATAAATACTATTCAGAATTAAAGTACAACATAATTATTCTCTGGTGCAGTTATTAGAAGATAATGAGTTATGTTTTGCAGTGGAGTGACGCAGTTCATGAGTGCCCTAAGTGTAACCCACACTGAGAAAACAGTTGAAGACCACTTTTCTAATCAATTTACGCCATTACCGCTGAACTACCATCGTCAGCACCACAGACGAATCAACGTCAGCACCAGCAGCCTAAATCAGCACCTGCAATCATTGTTGTCACACACAACCTGCACCCACAATCATCATCAGCATCCACAATCATCAAGAGCATCCACAATCATCGTCATCCCCAACAATCATCCTCTCAACGTAGCAAATAAGCTCATTCAACTCTTCCTCTCTCCTTCCGTCACACTTGTATTAACCGGAAGACTGACACAGTAAATCAACATTGACATAAACTAATAAAATACACCTATAATGAGCAATCACAACTCGCTACTCTTGAAATATGTTACTCGATGTATTTTTATAAATGCAGTAAATGTTTTTAATAATCTATGTTATCAGTAGTTTACTTGTTAAAATTGTTGCACTGAATCATGGTATATTTTCGTAACTGCTTTGAAAACGTCAACTTCAGGAGTTATTAATGTTTGTCCTTAATAATTTCGTGCATTTTCAGGCATTTATTTACTTCAGACTCTAGCTAAATCTCCCTCTTGCTCACTCCTAAATATCAGAATATTAATATCATAACTTCACCAGCTTAAACATATCTAAACACTTATAACTACCCGCTTGTAGTATGTCATAATTATTTGCATTTAGACAGATTCTGACACTCGAATCACGTTCATTTTTAATATTTACAAATCCACTTTCGCATTTCCCCATGGCAAATATGCATAATTTCTTTATCTTACATTAAATTATTCATGGTTTAATGTTCACACTCCAACTCTTTCCTGGTCATACTTGTTGCATTACTTAACACTGTTTTAATCTGTCTTTGCAGTCGATAAATGTCATATTATCAATGATATGCAATACCTCCATGTTAATGAATATGACATATACAACACTTGCATAATAGACATAATCAAGTGTTTCACAGGTAAGACAAACATTTATTTGCCAGCCTGAAGCTGTAACATGACTCACGAAATCGTAATGACACGATTGCAAACAAACCATGCCACGGGTGGGGTTCGAACCCGCGGTCAGAGAGTCTCAAAACTCTAGACCGTCGCGTAAGCCACTGGGCCAGCTAGCCTCAATAGGATTCGTCCAACTAGGTATATTTCTACACCATAGGAAGGTTAGCATAGGCACCACTGTGTCCACGGCCATGCTAGCGGGAGATTCGTCTGTAAAAACTTGCATTTGTGGACACAGTGGTGCCTATGCTAACCTTCCTATGGTGTAGAAATATACCTAGTTGGATGAATCTTATTGACGCTAGCTGGCCCAGTGGCTTATGCGACGGTCTGGAGTTTTGAGACTCTCTGACCGCGGGTTCGAACCCCACCCGTGGTATGGTTTTTTTTCTGAAGCTGTAACTAAATATTAGCAAAATTAACATCTTCGACATTTCAAAATACTTAGAGAAGCTGCATTTAAACACATTTTCAGAGAAATAACCTACTAGAATATCGGGTGTAAACACTATATTACATATCTATTAAGAGTAAAATTTAGAATAGTACCAGCAGAAAGAAGAGTATCCAAGCCACTGGGAACTACCAAATGTTTCTCCCATATAGAAGAAAATAAACAACAAATGCGTATTAATCTTCCTTTCAAAAACCTTGTCATTAGCTTTGGGAAAAATGATGAGAACCATCAATGGGAAAGTGTTTCTGATATATAAAGTTTCTGAAAGATAACACATTTTTTATCAAAACTGACCATGACTTTATAAAAAAAAATCTGCCTAGTGAATTAATATTTTTAAATTATATGTGCAAGAAAACAATGACAGAAAGGTCCGCGACACATGAAGGAAACCTGGGCTTCGAAAGAGGCTTTGATAAATTACCCTATAAAGGATTAAAGGATTGTTGGATAAAAATAAAGCTACTTGGAATAAAAAGCAAAATTCAAGATCACACACACACACACACACACACACACACACACACACACACACACACACACACACACACAAACACAAACAAACACAAACACGACCTGACGACATTGGAGGACAGAAGAAATAGGGGGACATGATAACGACATATAAAATACTAAGAGGAATTGACAAGGCTGACAGAGACAGAATGTTCCAGAGATGGGACACAGCAACAAGGGGACACAGTTGGAAGTTGAAGACTCAGATGAATCACAGTGATGTTAGGAAGTATTTCTTCAGTCACAGAGTGGTCGGGAAGTGGAATAGTCTGGGAAGTGATGTAGTGGAGGCAGGATCGATACATAGCTTTAAGAAGAGGTATGATAAAGCTCATGGAGCAGGAAGAGTGACCTAGTAGCGACCAGCGAAGAGGCGGAGCCAGGAGCTGTGAGTCGACCCCAGCAACCACAACTAGGTGAGTACACACACACATACACACACAAACATACATACACACACAAACATACATACACACAAAACACATACACAAGCCTAATTACACGCACACAGGCGCACGCCCGCAGGCGCACACAAAAAGAAAATATAGAAATAAAAGTTGTTGTAGAGCCACATTAGGAGGACAATAAGTGTGAGAGATCTGGTGGTAAGACTGATGAAGGAGAGGAACTCACAAAGGACCACAGAGAAGTATGTGAGTAACTTAAGAGTATATTTAAGAAAGAATTCTCTGGGGGAAAATAGGAACTTTTCTGGAAACCCAGGAGAATAATAGTGTGTAATAGATTCTATTTATTTTACTTTGCACTCTAAGTTATTATTTATCATCTTGTCTTTGATTATAGTTAACAGATTTATTTATCATCTGAATCTTCTCTTAGTCTTAGTTATCGTTTATCGTTGATGTTAATCCAACATGAAGCCTGGTCACAGACCGGGCCGCAGGGGCGTTGACCCCTGGAATTCTCTCCAGGTAAACTCCAGGTAATATCCACTCCCTAACTTGCTTCCTTCTCCTTTTCCTTACAGTTGAGACATATTCCTGTTCCTTCCCTACCATTCTCTTGATATTTGTCCTATATTACTCTTCTCTCCCCTCTGCCATCTCCCTCTGTTTTGACACAGTACAAACTCCTACACAAGCATATGCTTCATGGGGTGCCGGTAACTTGTCTTCAATTTACCAAACTAAGAACCTGTGTTGCACTTTGCTGACTGGTGAGGTTCAGTTGGTATCTGCAGTCGTATGTTCCACGCTCTTAATTCCTTTCCTCTGGGATACACTGCAATAATGGTCCACCTAGATTGTGGGACAGTGAAACGTTGTCCTTGATGCTGGATACTTTATTTTTTAAAGTTAACTCTGTCTCTGTCTGTCTATCTATGTCTGTCTCTGTCTTTCTCTCTCTCTCTCTCCCTCTCAAGATACACTTGTACACTGGTACTCAGAAACGCTCCCCAGTGGCACCCAGGTGTAACCTTCTAAAGTTTTATGGAAGAACCTGTCCCTGAGTTCCTTTGGTACTGGTCACTCACAGTTTTATCACCTCCCTCTGGCTATTCCATTCTCAGCTTGGAGTTTCGATGTGTGTGACAGTTGTGACTTGTCTTAGCAGCTGCTGGATCACATCTCACTTGATAGTGCTAGTTGACTAGGCAGTGTGTGACTCGGTGAGTTTCTACTAATTTCCACAAAATACTCAGATGAATAAGACACATTTTGAACACTAGGGATAAATAAACCCAACTGGTCCACATTGTTTACCATTAATAACATATTAATAACATGGAACGATCAGTCTATCCTCTGCACTTCGCTCTCTTTATTAAACATTATTTCAGTCATATGTATCTGATTTTATCAGTGACTTACACAGAATCACTTTTACAGTGCTTTACAGTATTTCACAATTTCAGACACTGAATAAAGTCAGAACTCTCACTGATTCATCTTTCCTATCTGGTACTAAAATATTCTTGTGATTCTTTGTTTATATACATAAATGTATGTGTTGAGTGAGACATGTGCAACACTTGGGGTATTTATATTGCCGAAGCATTTCGCCTAAGCAGTAAAACCTCTTCTATCAAATAGAGGCAAATATTACATTGTTTTATTCCCTTTATTAGACAGAAGAAGCCTGTTAAGCAGACGACACCTTTTAGCAATACATATTCCCAGTGTCACACATGTGTCTTATTCATCAGTCTGTCGAAATGGTATACCATCAGGATATATAATGTATTTATATAAACAAATACCTATCTACCATCTACTCCTTGCATGATGCATTACCTGATCTATGAGCTATCTGCATGCTAAGCAGTCAGCATGATTAGCTGCTTGTACCAGCACTGCCTTTAGGCAGACAAGATCCTTTGCTTATATAATACAGAGCGGTGCGCCGCCTCTGATCTAGTTTCCTGCGTGATAGGCAACCCAAGGCTGCCTACCCATTAACATACCATTATCATACCATTTACATACTATTAGTGCTAAGGATGTACACGAGAAAGCCATTGGTTAGCAGTAGCTCATGTGAAGATTTAATGGAGGCGAGGCATAGGGCATGAGTTGGCTTTCTGTTTAAATGGGAAGACACTGAAATGTGTAGTGGGTTTAGCGATGTGTGTTGGTGTTTGTGACGGTGTTACGTGTAGTGCAGATGGTGTTAGTGAAGGTGGTTATAGAGGTGGAGGTTTTTGTGTTGGTAGTGTAGGTTGGGGAGGTGGTAATGGTTGTTGAAGTAGTTATGGCAGTAGTTGCTGTATTGGTAATGATTGCTTCAGAAGGGGGTAGCGATTGTAATAGTAGTTGTGGTAGTGTTCGTGACTGTAGTGGTAATGGTGAAGCTGGTGGGGATAATGAGTGGTAGTGGTGGGTGTTAGCACTAGTGGTGGTGGTGGTGGTGGTGCAGTAATAATAGTGGTTGTAGTAGTAAAAATTATGTAAACATTTACGAGTTCCTTAAGTTTCCATTATTTTCTGTCATTAATTATCCTCCCTTGTTTCCCCGTCGACTCTTAAAAACCATTTGATCGAGTTGATTAAATATCTTCGCTGTTTTTAAATACACTTTTAGTGTCATTCTGTTATTGTTTTGACAAATTCTGATTAACGATAATAGATTTAGATACCAATTTTTAATTAAAAACCTTTTATTTTTTGAAGATTGAGACACTTAGGCAACATATGGGAATCTTTATTGAAGAAACGTTTCGCCACACAGTGGCTTTCATCAGTCCTTACAAAGGAGAATGGTGAAGAACAGGAGGAGTTTGAGGTAATCAGTCCCTCAGCCTTGAGTCGATGTAATCAATCCATCAATATTGAAAAGAATACAGCATATGTTTTATGCCTGAATATATTTAATATTATCTCGAAAACTTATTTTTTTTCTCATCTATACTTATTGTATTTAAACTTTGTTTCATATTCTTTACTTAGTAATTTGCAATCAAACACAAAACACACACACACACACACACACACACACACACACACACACACACACACACACAAGACAAGTTAACATGGATCCATCACGGAGGAGACGAGGCAGGTCAGAGGTACTAACACGCTCAGCAAAGATCAAAGCTTCCACTCATCTGCCTCATGTTTGGCCAGGAGTTCATCACCGTCGTATTTAAATCCAACGCCAGAGGCATCTGTGCAGGGTAAGGGGCAGGTGTTAGGGTAGAGGGGAAAGATAGGCATGATAAAGGTGGATGTAGGTTTATGTTGGGAGGAGGAAGAAGTAGGAAAGTAGAAGGGAATATGTGGAGAGGTAATAGTTGAATTGGAATGATTTGGGTGGAGGGGAAATGAGTTTGGGTGGAGAGGAAGGAGGTGGGATGAGTTGATTGAGTAGAGGGTGAAGGAAGGAGAAAGGTGGGGTAAACTTAAAGGAGAAAGGGATTAGAATAGGTGAGTACATGGGTGAAAATAGGGGAGGAAGAGAGAGCGAAGTGATTTCTGGTTGATAATGTTATTAGTGAAATGAGATGTGGTAGGGGGGAGAGGGTAAAAGCTAAGATGGGGAGATGATGGAAGGGAATGGTGGGGAAGAGGGTAGTTGCTTTTAATGGTTGTGAAAAAAAAATAGGTTACATCTGAGATAAGTGAGTTTTGAGATTATCAATATCCGAGACTAATGAGTCTTGCAATGATCAAAGATTGTTGCAATGCAAGGGTAATGACCTCAAAGAATTACGACTTAGAGAATTAATATCCAATAAGAAAGACAAAGCTGAGAGAAATCACGAGTGAACACAAGATGAACACAGAGTGAACACAAGATGAACACAGTGAACACAAGATGAACACAGGGTATTAAGACGTATTACATTATGAAGTATAGGAGAAATATGAATTGAGGTAGAAGTGAGTTTGGAGTTTGTGGAGGGAGGTAGATGGTTGCGTGAAGAGAGGTATAGGGTGACGTGGATGGAGAGGTTTGGAGGAAGAAGGAGAGTACTGGGAGGCGTGAAGGGAGATGGAGTGTTCTTGTGAGGCTTGCAGAGGTGCGTGTTTGAGGACACTTGAAAAGAGAGGCAAGTCTGTTGAGTTCAATATTAAGCATTAAGATCAGAAATGTTAGAAGGAAGCGCAGAAACTAGATAGATAGTTAGATACATTAGATACATGGATAAACAGATAGACAGATAATTAGATAAGTAGACAGCCAGATAGATAAATAGATATATGTTACTAGCACACATACCCATCCTGAGCAATACACTTCGCTGACTCCCCTGGTCGTTGCTCCTCCTCCACGCTTCCTAAACACCGCTCCAGTAACAACTTTTAATCAATGATGCGACTCCACTTCATTTACTTTGTCAAAGGCAAAAGCTTTTCCCTTCATTGATACTCGTTTTGTGTTCCCTTGAAGAGGTACAATAACAAAATCCATCAGCCACGAGACGTATCAGATATTGGCACGCCATTTATCACCTGATCCAAACGTCCAGACTTTGAGTCCATTTCCTGTGATCCAAGTTTTCCATTTGTGGGAGGAATATAGCAAAACGTGGTTGGCACTGATGTAGTGCCACATCGAACACTTTCTCAGGAACCTAAGGGCAGGCGTAGCGTTAATGCTTCCTACCATTCCATGTAATTTACTTCCCCTACCATAATAAATTCCTATAGGTCATAGGTCGTGCGAGACTGTTAGACTACATTTCCATGTTATTTAATACTCCTGTTGTAATATCGTCTTAAAGGTCAAAGGTTATATTGAAGGTGTTAGACCACATACACATGTAATTCACTACCTCTACTGAAATATTATATTGCAGATCGATATCACGCTTACAATGAGGACGTATCTTTACCTTAGTTACTACCAACACTAACAGATCTCCTTTCAGGGCAAGTCACTCTTAAACTTTTCAGTGGTATCCTGGGGTAGTCCCAATAGCAAAAGCAGAAACTACTACCTTCACTAAAGACTATCTGATAGGTCAAGGGTTACGCTTAAAGTTGCTGTGTCATGTCAATAGTGAGATTTTGTTACAATTATTTATAAACTTATAATAAATGGTGTTGTAATAACTAGTTGGAGAGAATATATAAACTGCATTATGTATTCATAATGTGACAGAACACAGGATGTGCATTCACTGTGATACCACTCTATCTCACGCCTCTCTCTCTCTCTCTAACACCTTTCTCCTGCACTTCTCTCCAGTACTTCTCCCCACCATCTATTTCTGCAACACTTCTCATTCACACTTGTCGGATACTTATCTCCACCTATCTGCACAACACTTTTCTCTTTCCTTGTCC
Organism: Cherax destructor; assembly: GCA_009830355.1. Classification (NCBI taxonomy): domain Eukaryota; kingdom Metazoa; phylum Arthropoda; class Malacostraca; order Decapoda; family Parastacidae; genus Cherax; species Cherax destructor. Next base: position 344,967 of record WNWK01000247.1, read on the forward strand.
AATCCTAACATATGATCACACTTCCTCCCTTTCCCATCTCCCACACTGCTCTCACACACACACACACACTGTCGCACAATCCTTCCACTTTGACACACCGTCATTCTGACATCCTCTTTCCTTTATCCAATCCAATCAGTGTTTCACATTCTCCCTCATCCCACACAATACATCACCCTATCCTTCCTGACATACCATCCTTAGTCACTATTACTCACCTTATTTTATTCAATCTCATGTATTCATTAACACGTCTCTATCCCTTCCATCTACATGCTGCTATTCATTCTAACATGACCTGGAAACTCATCACCTTGTAGTCATTCATTCTCTATACTTGCTGCTAATCTTGCTAACATGGCCTGTGAGGCCGAATCCATGTTGCAATTTGCACTGTAGCAGTACAAGACGGGATCTTAATAAAGGTTAATGTTGATTCTACTATGATTGCCACGAAGATGAGGCAGTGGCTGCAAGTTGCACCAGTTACGTCAGAAGAATGCAATAACATTTCGAGTGAAGTAAAAAATCAATGACTCCATTTTTTCCAATCAAGAATTATAACTAAATAACTTTGAATTCAATATTATAGTTATATTTCAAGTTTCAGATATGTTAATTTTTGTCTTACACATTCGTTAGTTAAAATATTATCACGTTAATTTTCAAACTTCACGAATCGATTGTATTATCTTTAATTTCCGTCAATTACGAAGCGCTATTGCGTATGTGAGGGTTTTTTTGTGTTTTGTCTGTATGTTCATGATCAAGTTATACATTCCGTCTGGTAGAATGTTCATGATCAAGTTATACATCCCGTCTGGTAGAATGTTCATGATCACGTTAGAGTGACGTCTTAAGTCTGTTTTCAAGTATTCGACCTTAACTCTGACGGTCCTCCGGTATTAGTAGCGGAGAGGTGACGAAGATTTGTGGGTCGTGACTCTCCATTCTTCCTCCCTGAAATCTAATGGCTATGTTTCCCAGCCTGAACTTCACGATGAACTTCCACCCATTGCTAAGTCAATCTACAGATCTACTTCTGATCTACCTAACTCAGATTACTATCCACTTGCATCCTGACTATTTAAGTTCAAAGTTTATTTCTACCATTACATGCTCACCCAACAAACCAACTACCAGCCCTTCAGCTCTTTCTATCTCCGCTACAGCTACAACTCCGTATCATTTGATATTTCTACTCTTATGTTACTTGCTCAACACATATCAATTCTTTTCCCTGTTCATAATAATGTCTACCACCGTCCTTATCGTACTGATTTCTCAGTCACTTCTAATTCACTAAATTCTTCTTCACTCGGGCCCACCCACAGTCCTTATTCTTCTGGTATTCTCATTCAATCCACAGTTTTCTATACTCTTTTCGATTCAGCACAGTCTTTATTCTTCAGGTCTTTGTGGTCCATTGAGAGTATCTGTCCTTCAGGACTTTTCAGTCCAACCGACACTCCTAATCCTTCTTGCTTTTTTTCTAGACCAACTGAATGTATGTTTACTCCTTCATATGTTTCAGTCTATTCCGTTATATTCGTTTCTCATCCACGGGAAAGACTATCCCACACTGGCTTCCCTCCTAGCCCAAGGTAGCTAAGTTCGCTGTGAAATGCTATCCCACTCCAGGAAGAGCAGACATCCAGAAAACCACTTTATTTGCTGCTCTTGATTGAAAGTCATGAGTGGGGATGATGGTGGGCATTCTTCAAGGCTCTCATTGCTGACTTCGTTTTGTATCGCGAGATTCATGGCACTTCGCAGACAGCGAGCCATTCCAGCGGTGAAAATATTGAGGTGCAGTCTTGTGGTGGACGCTGGAGAAGGGTGCTGCTAGCGGAAGTCTGGGAGTGGAGGTGCCTTTGATGCCTCTTGTTTGTAAGTCATTTAAGAAATTCGTTTCATTCCGTTTGAATGCATATCTATATATATCTACATCTGTCTGCCTTTCTCAGTTTACTGAGGCTCTTTAATTGACTGCTTCTCTCTCTCTTTCTCTCACTATCTCTGTCTCTACACACACACAACACACACACACACACACACACACACACACACACATACTACACTATTAATACATAAATATATATATATATATATATATATGTGTGTGTGTGTGTGTGTAAGAGAGAGAGAGAGAGAGAGAGAGAGAGAGAGAGAGAGAGAGAGAGAGAGAGAGAGAGAGAGAGAGAGAGAGAGAAGTAATCAATCAATGAGCCTCAGTAAACTGGCTCGTTTGGATAATTATATTTTGTCTGGACAAAGTCTTGGAAATTAATTGCGACTATTTCTCTTCCTTTCACTGTCAAAGGGCTTGCTGCTGTTCTTTGATGAGTGATGATGTTGATTTTGATGATGATGATGATGATGATGATGATGATGATATATAAAGTCAGAAAGTTAAAATAATAGCATTATGTTTGTGGAATTACTCTCAAAAATAGACACTTGACAAGAGGATAGAGTTATCAGAATCAATACATTGGATAAAATACAATTTTTGAAACGAGAGACCATTGCATAGTTTAACTCAAAATGAGTTTTGCGTTTGTTCGTTTGTCAAGTATAACTCTCTGGCATTTTTAATACGCAGTTTTGTATACCCAATAGTGTATTTAGGGACTTTCTTAATGATGTAATTCGTAATTGTACAATTATTGCAGAAAGCAGCAATAATGTTCCATAACTTAAGAAAACATGGAATATAAACAAACTCCTAATTGTAAGGCAATAGTAATAAGTTTGAGAGTTTATCTGCCATATCTTACTGGAACGAGAAGGCGCATTTGTTGGTCTTCTGGGTCTCCTTGAAGCTGGCACCATCGCCGCCTCCTGATCCACTGTGAGGAGCGGGAGAGAGGGAGAGAGGGAGAGAGAGAGAGATAGAGAGAGACAGACAGACAGAGAGAGAGAGTGGGAAGGGGAAAGACCGAATCTCATCAGCCACTTTTTTGAGAGAATAAAGAACAGAGGAAGACGTACAAGAATGGTATACAATACCGACAATATGAAATAAAGACACATGTGCAACATCTGGGTATCTTTAATGTAGACGTCTCGCCATCGAGTGGCTTTATCAATACAAATTCTAGGACATTATATGAAGACAGTAGAACTATATACGAAAGATGAGGTAATCAGTCCCTCGGACTTGGAGTTGGTGTAAACTCAACCAGAAACTCAACGACTTCGATGCTGTTCACTCCAAGGCCGAGGGGCTGATTACCTCATCTTTTGTATATAGTTTACAATAAAGATACCCAGATGTTGCGTATGTGTCTTTATTTCAAGAGAGCAAGACGACTCATCGCTCATCACTTCGTCAGAGCCTTCAGCACCGAAGGGATGTGAGTGGCTTTACTGTTATATGCAAGACCAATGTTGTCAAGGTACCGCACTTGGCTCCACTTCGCGGACAGCGAGACGACAGCTTCTAGATAACAAGACTGACAGCGAGACGACAGCTTCTAGATAACAAGACGGACAGCAGACAACAATTACACTCTGACAGTTCACTTCTCCAGACTCTCACTTTATCTGAGATCATTTATTCCTAGGATGACTCCAGTTTGGAACATGTTCGTACAGCATAATGACATCGATGATATAAAGTCAGTTTACCAAATGAAATCTATGGCCCTATTTGTATGTTCATAAGAATAAAAAGGCTTTCAAATGAGGTATTATCTTGTAAATACAAGGAGGAACTCACTGTAAAACCATTGTGTAAACAACAGAGAGAAAGAGAGGGAGAGAGAAACAGAAAGAGGAGAAAAGAAGGAGGTAGGAAGGCAGGTATGACTGTCTCTGGGGTAGGACCATTCAGACATTATAAAAAGTTTACGGTATTTGCATCCCACATTTAATTTACTCTTCTTGCAAAGTGGGAGCGGCGTTTTAATGGCAATATATATGTAACATTAATAACTTTGATAGTGAAGTTGCTTTAAATGATATATATTAGTAGTAAGTTGGACCTGACTAGCTTGTGCTACTAGGTCAGATGCCGTGCTCCTTCCTTAAGTGGATGTGACCTGACCTGGCTGGGTTGGGGCATGCAGTGTTCCTTCTTTCTTACGTTCTTATGTATCATAGTCATCACCGTCTTCATCATCACGATCATCACCGTTTAAACAGTTGAGGTAGCAGCATAGTATTCCAGGCAGCATAATACAATAAATATTGACGGCTTTCACCAGCACGATCCACCTGCAGAGTGAATTCATCACACGAAAGCGACGACCTGCATATTTGGCAACGAAAGCTATTTTCTCTCAGTATTCGCGGGTAAACATGTCAGTACGAGTTTGTGGAGGTTAAGGGAAGAATTTATTGCCTCGCAGCTACGAAGTCACTGCATAAATAAGATGAATAAAAATGGAGGATAGGATCTACTTGACTGATATCCAGCTGCGAAATATATATAAGTAATTTTGCATAAATTGTTAAGTGGTGGAGGTTTACTCATCAAGAAACAACACATTGTCTCCTGTCAACGATGTCAGTCTGATGATAACCTGTCAGGGTTTATCACCCTGTAAAGTGACAATGGATTACTGAAAGCTTGTTAACAAGTATATTAATGCATATTATGATAACTTCCAAAAATGTCTTATTTGCTTTATAATATACGATTTAAAAAAATCAGCAAAAAATATGAGTTACTTCCTCACGCCACGAACAAATCATGTAAAATTCTGTATTTAATTGATAGTACATATTTAAAAAGGCAAAGTCTGAGCCCTAATAATTCTATGACCACGTAAAAAACTATAAGATTATTAATATATCAAGAAATAAGGTTGAAGAACAATTACTTGTTTACTAAAAATGAGGAACCAGTGTCAAGATGAGAAAGGAATAGACAAATCTAATAGATCTGGGGAACAGCAAGATGAACTGGTGACTACAAAGGCTGTCGGGACATGAGCTGAATTTCTGTGTGAGCCACAAGCAAAAATATACAAACAATATACTTCCGAAGAAGGTAGTTGATGGACAACTGCAGCACATTGTACGTGG
>WNWK01000247.1:355000-620658 GCA_009830355.1 Cherax destructor
CGGGTCCCTTGAGTGTGGAGCTGAACCTCGAAGCACACGGGCATGGCTTGAGCTGAACCTCGAAGCACACGGGCATGACTTGAGGAAATGCACGGCTAGGTAAAAAAAAAAATACGTGTAAAGATGGACATGTGGGGAAGAATGATTAGCAGGGACATGGGGGAAGCGAGGTGAGTGCAGAAAGAGTTTGGAAATGTGTGTCTGTAAAGAGAGGAGACAGGTGCTGAAATGTGTGTGTGTGAATGAGTGCTGGGAAACGTGTGCTGAGATGTGCGTGTGTGCGGGTTTGTGAGAAATGGGTGCGGAAAATTTGCTTGCTGAAGACAAGCGTAGAAATATTTCTGAGGGAAATTTGGTGTGAAAATGTTTGGTGGAAGAACATAGGTTTAGAAGTTTTCTTAGTGTACTCACCTAGTTGTACTCACCTAGTTGTACTCACCTAGTTGTACTCACCTAGTTTTGGTAGCTGGGGTCGATTCACAGCTCCTGGCCCCCGTCTCTTCACTGGCCGCTACTAGGTCACTCTCCCTGCTCCATGAGCTTTATCATACCTCTTCTTAAAGTGTGTGTGTGTATATGTGTGTGTGTGATTGTGTCTGTCTACCTGACTGTCTGTCTGTCTGTCTGTCTGTCTGACAGGCCTGTCTGTCTTTCTAACTTTGTCTGTCTGTCTCTCTGTCTGTGGCTGTGTGTGTTTCTGTGTGTGTTGTGTTTGGAGTTGATTCTCTTCCGGTCAGTGCTGTCTTGCTCTTATCTTCCGGTCAGTGCTGTCTTTGCTCTCACCTTCCGGTCAGTGCTGTCTTGCTCTTATCTTCCGGTCAGTGCTGTCTTGCTCTCATCTTCCGGTCAGTGCTGTCTTTGCTCTTATCTTCCGGTCAGTGCTGTCTTGCTCTTATCTTCCGGTCAGTGCTGTCTTGCTCTTATCTTCCGGTCAGTGCTGTCTTGCTCTCATCTTCCGGTCAGTGCTGTCTTTGCTCTTATCTTCCGGTCAGTGCTGTCTTTGCTCTTATCTTCCGGTCAGTGCTGTCTTGCTCTTATCTTCCGGTCAATGCTGTCTTTGCTCTTATCTTCCGGTCAGTGCTGTCTTGCTCTCATCTTCCGGTCAGTGCTGTCTTGCTCTTATCTTCCGGTCAGTGCTGTCTTTGCTCTTATCTTCCGGTCAGTGCTGTCTTGCTCTTATCTTCCGGTCAATGCTGTCTTTGCTCTTATCTTCCGGTCAGTGCTGTCTTGCTCTCATCTTCCGGTCAGTGCTGTCTTTGCTCTTATCTTCCGGTCAGTGCTGTCTTGCTCTTATCTTCCGGTCAATGCTGTCTTTGCTCTTATCTTCCGGTCAGTGCTGTCTTTGCTCTTATCTTCCGGTCAGTGCTGTCTTTGCTCTTATCTTCCGGTCAGTGCTGTCTTGCTCTCACCTTCCGGTCAGTGTTGTCTTTGTTCTTATCTTCCGGTCAGTGCTGTCTTTGCTCTTATCTTCCGGTCAGTGCTGTCTTTGCTCTTATCTTCCGGTCAGTGCTGTCTTGCTCTCATCTTCCGGTCAGTGCTGTCTTGCTCTTATCTTCCGGTCAGTGCTGTCTTGCTCTTATCTTCCGGTCAGTGCTGTCTTGCTCTTATCTTCCGGTCAGTGCTGTCTTGCTCTTATCTTCCGGTCAGTGCTGTCTTGCTCTTATCTTCCGGTCAGTGCTGTCTTGCTCTTATCTTCCGGTCAGTGCTGTCTTGCTCTCACCTTCCGGTCAGTGCTGTCTTTGCTCTATCTTTCCCACTTCCAGTTCAGGGTTTTAAATATTTTTGAGGGTTAAATTTCAGTTTCCACTTGTTGACCCATATACGAGGTTCGTCTAAATCTTTCTGCTCTCTATCTCTACCATCCTCCGTTGGTATTCATCTCATCAGTTTAACATCGTCAGCAAACAGTGACACGTACGAATATATTACGTCTGGTGGTCGTTTACATAAATCAGAAAGAATTTGAATACTAATACTGATCGCTGGGTTAGTATGCCCGTTAATCTTGCAAGCTTCGATAATACCTTTCTTTCCACTTCTCTCTATCCTATTTTCTTCAGATATACCTGGAGCCACCGAAGCGCTTTTCCTGGTATCCCTTCCTGTTCTTCCAGCTAATGGATAAGTCTCTGGAAGGGGAGTGTCAAAGGCCTTCCAATATTCTAAAAATACAATTTGCCTATTTTATTCTTTCGTGTTGTGCACATAGATTTTCTTTCCAATTTTGGAGAACGTACGTGAGGCAAGATTTACCATCCTTAATTCCTGGATCAATGTTGACTCTCCATAAGGAAACACTTCTTCAGGTGCTCAGCCTGCTTCTTTGTGACTACTATTCACATAACTTTGCTTAGTATGTATTGCACTGACGCTGACGATACAATCTGGCCCCAAGATTAGTTTCATTTCTCTCTGTTTTGATGTTGCCACTTCTGTAATTTTGGCCTAACCTGTGTCCATTTACGTAGTGATCTCTTCTCCTCTGTAAATACCTCTTAGAAACTACCTATCAAATCATCACACACCTCTCGATCATTTCTCGTGGATGTTTCTCTTTCTTTTCTTATTCAAATTACCTTGTCCTCAACAAGGTAATATGAACAAGGTTGTAAAGTAACTTTAAGTTTTCTTTCTAGCTTTGCTGATTATTTCTTTGTCATCCTTTATTTTCACTGATTTGCATTTGAAGGACTCCAGCCATGCCTCAGTCCAGGCAATTAGTATCGTCGATTAACGTAAATGGTTTCTGGCTTCTTGAGAATTATCATACATACTTTTAAAACTGCGTATTAAATTCACATGAAAAACTTCCACGTCCAAGTATATTACACATCCCTTTTAACCTGTAAATAATAAAAAAAAATATTGTCTAACGTCACAGTTAGACAAACAGTCTGCCCTATCCGCCCAATAATTTCTTCTGTGTATCTTTTATATCGTAAACATGTTGGACTTTATTCCCTTCTCTTGTCTTCAGGCTCATTTATTTTAGCCTGTCATCGTAGTACATACGGTCAGACTTCTAGATTATCATGACTACGCTCCTACGAGAGTTGACATTCAATTGATTCCTGACCGATCAGTCTCGACCTTGGTCCAGGAGTTTGTGGTACTCGTATGCTTTCTCTTGTGTGTATTCTCCTCATTCGATTTAAATTATCTCTTAACATGGATACGTGTATCAGGAACAGCACTGGTCCCAGGAGGGATTCCTGTAGGAGAATATAGAGATACTCCTGGAAATTCTCTCTCTCTCTCTCTCTCTCTCTCTCTCTCTCCATTCTGGTTATTTATTGGCATAGAGATGTGTGTTTCTTCTTGTCTCTGGCTGCTCTGCCAGCCCGTGAATTAGGCTTGTATGAGGTGCAACATCAAAAGTCTGTTTACAAGCCAAGAATGTTCACTTCACGCAAACTTCATTTCCCTTACTTCAATATTTAACACACTGTCGTATAACTCTTGTAGATTTGCGAGAGAGGATTGATTTTCTTTACCTAGAATAATTTAAGTGACTGTCGTAATAGTTTAATACTTTTAATATACAAAAATAAAAATGCTGATCGATATCGTGTCTGCTAGTTAGTGGATTTTTGCTCTCCAGGTCTTTTATTCACAAGGCTCTAATAGGTGTCTTTAGTTGTTTTTCTAACAACGCCAGTTTGTACTCACCTGTTTGTGGTCGCATGGGTCGAGTCATAGCTCCTGGCCTCGCCTCTTCAATGATCGCTACTGTGTGTGTACTCACCTGTTTGTGGTCGCAGGGGTCGAGTCATAGCTCCTGGCCCCCCTCTCTTCACTGAACGCTACTGTGTGTGTGTGTGTGTGTGTGCAAAGAATGAAGAAAAGAATAAGAGCGTAACACGAGTCGGGAAATGTGTAGGAAGAGTTAACAAGGAGGAACATGAGGGAGAAGAGGATACAGGGTGCCCGAGGTGGCAGGGGTGGTGCAGGGTGGCTTGGGTCAGCATGGTGGTTGGAGTCACAACAGAGATGTCTGGTGGCAGTAGGGTGCCTTGGGTGGCAGCAGATTTGCCAGAGTGGCAGCAGGCTGCCAGGGTGGCCGGATGGTGGGTGGCCGGAATGGTCGGCAGGGTGGAACACACAAGAGGCTGTCCCGACTTTGAATGAGCTAGTCCCAAAATTCGGGCGGTGGAGGAGACGGAAAGTGTTGGTCTTGTGGAACGGTAAACATGGGTGAGAAGAGAGAGAGAGAAAGAGAGAGAGAGGGGAGAAGGAAAGGGAGGGAGCGAGAGAGAGACGTAAATTTGTAGAGATAAGTGGAAGGGAAAGAAGATGGATAAACTAATGATGATTAAGGAAAAGTAAAAGGCGGGTAAAGGAAATGAGATACGATTAAGGGAGGGACGAGATGTATGGTAAAGAGAGAGACGGAAAATTAAGAAAGGTGAGGATATTTTTCTAATTACAAAGATCCTCCAGTTGCTACGAAAATACATATTTTGATTAATTATTAATTGTCTCGTAAACTCTCGTTTTCACAAGACAAGAACATATTAGTATTATTATTATTAGTATTATTATTATTAGTATTATTATTATTAGTATTATTTATATTATCATTATTATTAGTAGTAGTAGTAGTATTATTTATATTATTATTAGTAGTAGTAGTAGTAGTAGTATTTATATTATTATCATTATTATTATTATTATTATTATTAGTATTATTAGTATTATTATTATTATTAATATTATTATTATTATTATTATTATTATTATTATTATTTTCTGACACAGTTAAAAGCATTCTCGCCAACACTAATAAACACTTTGCATAATGAAAAGTCTAAACTTTGCTGTGACTCTTTTCATTAATTACAACATGAATATTCAACGAGTTTAGTCACAATCAAAATACAACAACTTTTATAACCTTACATTTTAAATTCTCATTAGTCGACCCTATCGGCGAGGCTGTTTTTGCAGAAATTTCTATTACATTTCTGATAGGTATGACAGAGTCAATATTGGCGGAGCTCCCATGTACCTGGCACGATAACATTATACTAAAGGAATATGTTATATCAACCCGGAAATCAATGTCAAATATTCGACGTCGTTTTCTATAGAAGATTGCAAGGGACGACTGCTTAAAAGTATTGTGTCTCTGGCACTTTGGGATGTGTCGTTTTGAGCGTATTTCGGGGTGTAGGTTTATCTGAACCCATTAGTAAGAGAATATGTAAACTGAGAGGTGAACGTATCTCATTGTTTATATGCTGGGAGTTTACTTTACAGTAAATACTGTTTTAGGGATTAAAGTATTATTGGCAGGTGGTGAGCAGGTGACATACAGCCTTAATGACAATTTAAGTAGTCGATAGGCTTTAAGCCATATTAACAGAGGAGATGTAAAGGAAGAACTGAGTACATACTTAGACTGTGTGCTTAGACAGTTAATAAAACCAGCTAAGCAAGCCCTAATATATATATATATATATATATATATATATATATATATATATATATATATATATATATATATATTGTGTGTGTGTGTGTGTGTGTGTGTGTGTGTGTGTGTGTGTGTGTGTGTGTGTGTGTGTGTGTGTGTGTGTGTGTGTGTGTGCTAGACAGCCAACTGCTGTCTAGAATATTAACTGACACAATATTACTACGTAAAACGTTTGATTTATATGTAAAGAATGCTAGGAAATAAACGAACTGCTAGAAACAAGAATTTTCTAGGGTCTCACGTTGCTCATTAAAATAAGCTAGAAAGAATTCATTGAAAGAACAAACGGAAAGAAGGTTTGCAGAAGTTAATTAAGCATATTGCATGTGACTAAATTGCGGTGTTTAATATACTTCTTAAAATGAGTAAGATTAGGTTAAGTAAGATTAAGTAAGATAAGGAAAGATTAAGTAAGATTAGATACAGAGACAGCTATGCCACACAGCGCCCAGAACGCAATGTTTGTGATTATTTTCTTCTTGTTCATAAAGTTAGTTCGATATTTTACATATATTTTTCAGTTAATGTTAGTAATTAGATTCTAGACGTGCTGGGAAAATTTAATTTTCATGTATTTTTTCCTGTATTTTTTATTCTGTTTTTGAAATCTGTCTTTACTGAGTTCTCTGCAAGTATAATTTCCTGTAGATTATTCATGAGAATATATATATATACATATTTAAATCTCTCAGTTTATATACACTGAGAGTGCACTTTTATCTTTAGGGATTAAAGTATTTTTGACAGGTAGTGAACAGGTCACACACAGACTTAATGACTCCTGTGTAGTCAATAGGCTTTAAAACCCTGTTAACCAACCAGCCTGTACAGTGAGTGTATCACTAGAGGTTATCTTATTTAACCTTCAGTTACATAATTACCTATTATTTGCGTAAGGTCCGCGTGGGAGCGTGGATTATATTTTCCATATTCTTGGAACTTGTTTTTTAAAGTAAGGATTATTTTTTTTTCTATTCCTAGTAGTTTATTTTTATTTTTATTATTGGCTCAACAGTAACTTGAATAGTTCTTACCTGTATTTTCGTATATTACGAAAATACAGCTAAGTCAGCCGAATTTTTGAAGGCAGACCACTCCCACGAGCCCTCCTAGGGCGGGGAAGGTGCCAGAGCCAGAGCTTGCTACCACCTGCAGCTCATAAGACTGCTTCCCGCGAGCCCCTGGGGAGGGGAAGATGGCAGACCAGAGGCCTAGCTTCTCCTTACGAGCCCCGTGAGGGCAGGGAATGGGGCTAGGCCTGGGAACAGTTGGTCCCAGAAGATGAAGAGGTACTTGTACCTCCTCCCATGGCAGACATAGATCTGAGACACTCCCAAGACAGGGAGCCAAGGCCGGGTCACCATCTGGAAAAGACCCGGGCCCGGAGAGTACCGGCGAATCATGAAGAAGCCGAATTTTGCAACGATGTTGTCTAGTTCTAAGTGTTGTGAAGAGTAGTGTTAATGATTTCTGACTAGATTAAGAGAAGAGTAGAACTGAGAGTGTCATTTTGTTTGGACTCAGAGTGCGTAATCCTTAACTCTTACAGCAAGAAAATAATACCATCACCGTATAATTCAAATGCCTTTGCAGCCCAGAATTGTTTACGGTGAACGGTGTTGGCGTGTATGCTTGTGATGTGTGTGTGTGGGTGTTTGTCGGTATTTTTTGTGTTTGTGTTTGTAAGCAATTTTACATATTACTATGTGCTTATTATCTGTGCATACTTGAGTGTGTATGTGCATGTGTATATGTTTGCATATATATGTCTGTGTATGCTAGTATGTGCTTGTGCATATGTTTGTATGGAGCTGAGGGTAAATGTGTGTGTGTATGTTTATACGTTTTTGTGTCTGTGTGTATGTATACCTGTGTGTATTTTGTGTGTATATTTGTGTATGTCCTAGGTAGTAGGTTGGTAGACAGCAACCACCCACGTCCTGCCAAGTGAGTGTAAAACTGTAATTGTTTTACATGATGGTAGGATTGCTGGTGTCTTTTTTCTGTCTCAAAAACATGCAATATTTCAGGTACGTCTTGCTACTTCTACTTACACTTATGTCACACTACACATTCATGTAGAAGCCTATATATACACACCCCTCTGGGTTTTCGTCTATTTTTCTTACTAGTTCTTGTTCTTCTTTATTTCCTCTTATCTCCATGGGGAAGTGGAACAGAATTCTTCCTCCGTAAGCCATGCGTGTCGTAAGAGGCGACTAAAATGCCGGGAGCAAGGGGCTAGTAACCCCTTCTTCTGTATACATTACTAAATTTAAAAAGAGAAACTTTGGTTTTTCTTTTTGAGCCTCCCTGCCTCGGTGGGATACTGCCGGCTCGTTGAAAGAACGAAGAAGATTTGCGTATGTACTACGTGTACACATAATTGCATGTATGTTTTATACGCAGCAAGTACTACCTTATGCAGTTACTGCGTCATTGATGCGAAAGTTGTACTCCGTAATATTAAATTCGTTAATGATAGTTATCGTTAAGCTTTGTGTTGTTTATTGTACTCGCAACATCCTCTAAAAATTTGTTATCCACTATTTCATTACGTTTATATCTAAAGAAAGACGTCATGTGCTTTGTTTTAAACGCATTTAGATGACATTCGTGTTTTTCATTAAGATCCCTGAAATTAGCAGATCAAACGTAATGCGATTTGAGCACATTGTCAAAGATCAACCTGCATTATTATTATTTTTGGCATATTACCAGATAATTTACATATACTTGACGACTTTTGGGGCTCTTCCTGGATGCATCTCAACTCTAGTTTCAAGTCCATTTTGTGGGCTAGTCGTTAATAGTTATTTTTCTGCTACTAGATAAAATTGAAATAGTCACAGTCTACCCAATATTTAGTTAATTAATTCCGTGTTAATTGGTGTGTGTGTGTGTGTGTTTCAGTTGGGCCTGAGATGCGTGGTGGAGCGGGGGTGGTGTGGGCGGAGCCCATGGAACGAGCGACACTGGTCTGTCACTACCGTGCCTGGCCCACACCCACTGTCACCTGGACCAAAGATGGGACCCTCATTGGTCAGTAAGACGCCTTATTTATCAGTAATGTACTTTATTAGTCAGAAAGACACATTTTTTTGCGTCAGAAATTTAGAAACATTAGTGGTCAGTAAAACACCCAAATAGTCAGTAAGATTCTTATATAATTCAGAAAGATACTTTGGTGGTCAGTATTGGAGTCAGTCAGTAACACGCCATAGTGTTCCTTAGTGATCGATGTAAATATTCCGCCTCTCTCAGGAATCAAAATTCATTCTTCTCCATTATTATTGGTCATTATATATACTTCCATTTACTCACTGATTGATATTTATATTTCTCTGTTACTCATTTTTCTTTGTGTTTTTTTTTTCTCTTCGACGTTGGCTGACAGACGATCGTGTATCAAGAGTCGAATGTTTACATTATTTCTTCCTTATTTGTTACCTTTCAGTGTCAGCAGACGATCACTCTTATTTACCCATTCATCCACCTCCATTTTTCCAGGCGCTACTCATGTTGATTTTCTTGCTTTTCCATTTCCTGTTGACATCCACATACCTGGCACATCAGGTTGCCACTTTCCCTAAGGTCACTCGACCTGTGTCTCACCTCAGTTTGACACTATTCCTAAGGTTACTCGACCTGTGTCTCACCTCAGCTTGACATTATTCCTAAGGTCACTTGACCTGTGTCTCACCTCAGCTTGACACTATTCCTAAGGTCATTCGACCTGTGTCTCACCTCAGCTTGACACTATTCCTAAGGTTACTCGACCTGTGTCTCACCTCAGCTTGACACTATTCCTAAGGTCACTCGACCTGTGTCTCACCTCAGCTTGACACTATTCCTAAGGTCATTCGACCTGTGTCTCACCTCAGTTTGACACTATTCCTAAGGTCATTCGACCTGTGTCTCACCTCAGCTTGACACTATTCCTAAGGTCACTCGACCTGTGTCTCACCTCAGCTTGACACTATTCCTAAGGTCACTCGACCTGTGTTTCACCTCAGTTTGACACTATTCCTAAGGTTACTCGACCTGTGTCTCACCTCAGCTTGACATTATTCCTAAGGTCACTCGACCTGTGTCTCACCTCAGTTTGACACTATTCCTAAGGTTACTCGACCTGTGTCTCACCTCAGCTTGACATTATTCCTAAGGTCACTCGACCTGTGTCTCACCTCAGCTTGACATTATTCCTAAGGTCACTCGACCTGTGTCTCACCTCAGCTTGACATTATTCCTAAGGTCACTCGACCTGTGTCTCATCTCAGCTTGACATTATTCCTAAGGTCACTCGACCTGTGTCTCACCTCAGTTTGACACTATTCCTAAGGTTACTCGACCTGTGTCTCACCTCAGCTTGACATTATCCCTAAGGTCACTCGACCTGTGTCTCACCTCAGCTTGACACTATTCCTAAGGTTACTCGACCTGTGTCTCACCTCAGCTTGACACTATTCCTAAGGTTACTCGACCTGTGTCTCACCTCAGCTTGACACTATTCCTAAGGTCACTCGACCTGTGTCTCACCTCAGCTTGACACTATTCCTAAGGTCACTCGACCTGTGTCTCTTCTCGACATGTCACTGCTCTTAAAGATACTGTGTTTGTCTCTCCTGCCATAGAGAGCAAACCTCTGGAAATACTAATGTTAATATCCCGTTCTATCTTTCATTTTACTCTCTAGTGTTCCTTTCATCTGCTTCTTTTCTACTTCCACTGTTGAAGTATAATTTACCCGTATGCTTCTTCCTTTTCACAATGAAGGACAACTACCACCTCCTCCTCCACCTCCACTTCCACCTCCTCCTCCTTCTCCTCCTTCTCCTCCTCCTCTTCCTCCACCTCCTCCTTCTTCTCCTGCTGCTGCTCCTCCTCCTCTCTCCTCCTCCTCCTCCTCCTCCACCTCCTCCTCTCCTCCTCCACCTCCTCCTCCTCCTCCTCCACCTCCTCCTCCTCCTCCTCCTCCTCCTCCTCCTCCTCCTCCACCTCCTCCTCCTCCTCCTCCTCCACCTCCTCCTCCTCCTCCTCCTCCTCCTCCTCCTCCTCCTCCTCCACCTCCTCCTCCTCCCTCTCCTCCTCCCTCCTCCTCCTCCTCCCTCCTCCTCCTCCACCTCCTCCTCCTCCTCCATCTCCTCCTCCCCTCCTCCACCTCCTCCTCCTCCTCCATCTCCTCCTCCACCTCCTCCACCTCCTCCTCCTCCTCCTCCTCCTCTTCTTCCTCCTCCTCCTCCACCTCCTCCTCCACCTCCTCCTCCACCTCCTCCTCGTCCTTAATCTAAAACAATTTTCATCGTCTCTTGATGTGCTACTTTCCCTCCTGCGATCACTTATGTTACCTCTCTCTCTCTCTCTCTCTCTCTCTCTCTCTCTCTCCTCTCTCTCTCTCTCTCTCTCTCTCTCTCTCTCTCTCTCTCTCTCTCTCTCTCTCTCTCTCTCTCTCTCTCTCTCTCTCTCTCTCTCTCTCCTGCTCACTTCTTGGCCACTTTAAAATGCCTTTTCACTGCTCGCTCCTTCGCCTCCAAAGTTCCTTATGTTCACTGTTTGCTCAGTGCCTCTGAAAGTGGCCTTTTTACTCTCCCTGCCCTCCCCTGCCCTCTCCCTGCCCTCCCCCTGCCCTCTCCCTGCCCTCCCCTGCCCTCTCCCTGCCCTCCCCTGCCCTCTCCCTGCCCTCCCCCTGCCCTCTCCCTGCCCTCTCCCTGCCCTCCCCTGCTCTCTCCCTGCCCTCCCCCTGCCCTCTCCCTGCCCTCTCCCTGCCCTCTCCCTGCCCTCCCTGCCCTCTCCCTGCCCTCTCTCTGCCCTCTCCCTGCCCCTCTCCCTGCCCTCTCCCTGCCCTCCCCCTGCCCTCTCCCTGCCCTCTCCCTGCCCTCCCCCTGCCCTCTCCCTGCCCTCCCCTGCCCTCTCCCTGCCCTCTCCCTGCCCTCTCCTGCCCTCTCCTGCCCTCTCCCTGCCCTCCCCCTGCCCTCTTCCTGCCCTCCCCTGCCCTCTCCCTGCCCTCTCCCTGCCCTCCCCCTACCCTCTCCCTGCCCTCCCCCGCCCTCTCCTGCCCTCCCCTGCCCTCTCCCTGCCCTCCCCCTGCCCTCTCCCTGCCCTCTCCCTGCCCTCTCCCTGCCCTCTCCCTGCCCTCCCCCTGCCCTCTCCCTGCCCTCTCCCTGCCCTCCCCCTGCCCTCTCCCTGCCCTCCCTGCCCTCCCCTGCCCTCTCCCTGCCCTCTCCCTGCCCTCTCCCTGCCCTCTCCCTGCCCTCTCCCTGCCCTCTCCCTGCCCTCTCCTGCCCTCTCCCTGCCCTCCCCTGCCCTCTCCCTGCCCTCTCCCTGCCCTCCCCCTGCCCTCTCCCTGCCCTCTCCCTACCCTCCCCCTGCCCTCTCCCTGCCCTCTCCCTGCCCTCTCCCTGCCCTCTCCCTGCCCTCTCCCTGCCCTCTCCCTGCCCTCTCCCTGCCCTCTCCCTGCCCTCTCCCTGCCCTCCCCTGTACTCTCTCTGCTTTCTTCATAAAACCTTATATTAATCTTTCTCTTTCCTCTTCCTTATACAACATTGTTTCAAGTTATAACTTCTGTCTTCTTCCTCTACGTTTCTCATCGCCAGCTACATCTATTCCACTCTTTTCTCTTCTTCGTAGCAGAATTATCTTCGGCATTTTTCCATTCATGTCTCTCATTTATCCTCTTCGCCTTCGTCTCCCATTGAACTTTTCCTTCGCTTTCTTCCAACCTCGACTCATTTATTTTCTTCCTTACTTTTCTTCTACGATGGTCTCCCATTTATCCTCTTCATCAGTTTTCTTCCTAGTCCCTCCCATTTATCTTCCTCCTCCTTTGCTTTCTTCCACTCCTCTCCCCATTTATCGTCTACTACATATCTCCGGAGCGCCCAGGGGAGTGCTTCCTCAGGTTTCCACTCTCTTCTTTACTTCTAGGATTATCTCTTCTTGCCGCGGGTTCTGCCTGAGGTGTAACACGCGCTGACCTACACCAACCCCGGACATCTCAGGTGTAGGTGGCTCGATCCTTCGTCCGCAAATGCGGACGAAGGATCGAGCCTCTACCACTCCTAACGCCCAATCTACTGCATAACTACTACTACTGCTACTACTACTACTATTAATGATAATAATAATACCACTACTACTACTAATAATATTATTATTATTATTATTATTATTATTATTATTATATTATTATTATTATTATTATTATTATAATCATTATTATTATTATTCTACTGTAATAATAACAAAATAACATATAATAATAATAATAATCTAGTTTTTACTTCCTGACATATTTAGCACATTTTCTCTCGGCTTTACATCAGTGTTTCTCACCTAACTGCTAATATCCTTGTTAGTTTCTAGTACTTCGTTGACTCGCATCTTGACGTCTAACATTTCTCCCTCACTTTCTCCCACTTTGCTAAACCATTAAATATAATCTAACCTCCTTCCTGTCTTCTAAACGCACCTTGAAGCACCTCTACCATCTGCTACCGTCATTTAACGCGTCATCTACAGAAGGACCGTCCTAACGTACCTCTCCATCGTCTGTTAACGTCATGTTACGTGTATTCCACAGAGGGGTTGTTCTAACGTCCTCCCATCACCTGCTAACGTCATGTGATGTGTGTTCCACAGAGGGGGGTGTTCTAACGTCCTCCCATCACCTGCTAACGTCATGTAATATTTGTTCCAAGAGGGGTCTAACGTCCTCTGCATCACCTGCTAACGTCTGTACAAGGTGATTCACACAGGAGGTGTTACACGCTCTAACTCCTCACCTGCTAACGTCATGTAATGTGTGTTCCACAGAGGGGGGAAGTAGTGCTAACATCCCTACCCTTCACCTGTTAAAATCATTAAATGTATGTTCCACAGAGGGGTCGCTGGAGACGTGGGAGCCATGGGGGACTGGCAGATCCACCTTGGTCATCACCTCCGTCACCCAAGAGGACTTCGGTCACTACCGCTGCACGGTCGTTAACACGCTAGGCTCTAACTCCTCTATGTTGGCGCTTGTCGGTAAGTACTCGCCTATTTCCGGTTACAGACGTGGAATCTCAGTTCATGGCCTCGTCTTTTCTCTGTCCTCTACTGGACTCACACTCTCCAAGCTGCGTAAGCGTTATCATACCTTTTCTTAAAACTAAGAATGAATATTGTCTCTACCGATTCGTGTGTGTGTGTATGTGTATGTGTGTGTGTGTGAGTGTGTGTGTGTGCTTATCGATTTATGTTTGCGGGGGTTGAGATTCAGCTCCTGGCCCCGCCTCCTAGACGATTACTTTGATAGGCACCACAGACTTCTACCGGTGTATCTCACACACACACACACACACACATTCACACAAATACATTCACACACACACACACATATTCACACACACACACACACACACACACACACACACACACACACACACACACATACACACACAGGAACCTCCCAACATTGTGTTGTCTTGATGCTTCCCTCGTGGACTCTAATTTGAAGCAAGGCAAGGAAGAGGTGCTAGAAGAGCAGGAAGAGCAGGAAGAGCAGGAAGAGAGGAAGAGGAAGAAGAGTAGGAAGAGGAGGATGAGGAGGAAGAGCAAAGAGACCAGGAACAGGAAAGTGGATGATTTGGGAAACGGAAAGAATAGAGAGGTGAAAACAGCAGAGAGAGAAGACACCATGGAAAGCTATAAGGCCGTAGATAGTAGAGAAAATAGCGAAGAGTCTGGAGAGGAGCTAGGAGAGATAAAGAGTATGAAAAACTCTTGAAAGAATAGGAGAAAGGATGGCAGAGAGAAGTGGGAAGTAGGAGAGAGAGTGAAGGAAGGTGATTATAAGAGGGAGAATATAGAAAAAAATCTCTAACGGGAATGAAGAGAAAGGGCTGATAAGAAGAGGAAATGAAAGTGTTTAGGTAGGGAAAAAGGAACAGGAAGAGAAGACTGGTAAGAGGGATGGGAAGAAAGAGAGCTATTGAGGGGAGAATGGGAGGGAGTAAGAGAGAAAGAAAGGGAGGTAGGACTGATGGAGGGAGGAAGAAGGGAAGCAGTAAAAAGAGAAACAGTAAGAGGGGAGAGAGTAAGAGGGGAGGTGGTGGTAAGAGGGGTAATGCTCTTGGTGCTGAAGGGATATTACTGACTCCTGGGAGTGTGAATGAGAGAGACAGCGAATGTTGGAGCTGGAGGGAAATTCAGTAAATGTTAGTGCAGGAGAGAGAGAGAGAGAGAGAGAGAGAGAGAGAGAGAGAGAGAGAGAGAGAGAGAGAGAGAGAGAGAGAGAGAGTTGGAGCAGGAGAGAAAGGCAGCAAGTGTTGGTGCAGGAGAGAGAAAGAGAGAGGTGAAGAGATTAGATTGAAATTGGTTTATTGGTTAATGGGGTTTAAAGCCTTTCGACTACACTATGGCCATTAAAGCTGCATGTAGCCTTTCCACCACCAGACTTAATCACTAAGATAGGGGCTAAAATAAATTCTAAGCATGTATTCGCTGAGACATACACCACTTGGTGTGCATAACCTGTCTCACTGAGACTAGAGGATGAGAGAGAGACAGAGTAGGAGGAGATTAAAAGTAAAAATGAAAGAAAAAACACAGTGAAGCAATCACAAAGGAAATTAATAGATACTAATATCTTTATTTGTAATAAGAAGATGTAAAATTACAGAGATAAATATCTGAGGTGATCTGAACATTAACTGCAATAGAACATTTAATATCAGAAGGCAGCTTAGATGAACAGTCTCACATAAATGAACAATTAAAACTCCTAACAAATTTACCTAGAGCCAGCAAACAGTGTAGCCAACAAGACTAGAAAATATCCTTGATCTTATATTCACGAATAATGATGATCTGGTACGAAATATAAGAATAGGAACATAACTGGGATCAAATAAATTATGTATTTAATGAAATATGCTAGGAAGATTTATTGAGTAACATGGATCCACACCAGTGTCACCAGAGGACTAAATATGAAGCACTAGAAGTTTGCTCAAGTCATTTACCAGTAAGGAGAAGAGAAAATATGCAAGCTAGAAAGATAGAGGCGCTCCTTCTACAGGCGAAGACGAAGAATACCAGAACTTCAAAAGTGGACCAGAGTTTCTGAAGTGCAGAAGGAAGCAACGACTACAGAAATAAAGATACTGATCTGAAATTGAATGAATCATGCAGAGTGTAGGAGAGACAAAGGGGCTAAAAGTTATCAATGAAATGAAAAGAGCCTCAATATACTTCTTATCATTTGCAAAATCCAGAGCAAAAGCCACATCCAGTATGGAGCCCTTGCTTAAACAAGATTGAGCCTACATTGACACCAGCAAAGAAATTACTGAAATACTGACGTCTCAACATGATTCTGCATTCAGTGAGCTGTTATTCATTCGGTTGATAATTCGAATGAATTTTTATGAATAAGACTCAAAATCTTGTGAAGGTGAAGGTGAGACGGTGAAGGTGAAGGTGAGACGGTAAAGGTGAAGGTGAGACGGTGAAGTGAAGGTGAAGGTGACACTGGAAGGTGAAGGTGACACGGTGAAGGTGAAGGCGACACTGGAAGGTGAAGGTGACACGGGGGACATCCAACACCCGATGATGAATGAATAAGACACATGTTCATCACCTGGGTATCTTCATTATAAAGATGATTCCCCAGCCATTGATTTCTATCAAATCAGTGCAGAGGTTATTTGAAGGTGTTGAAACTGGAGACAGTAGAAGACTAGGTAATCAGTCCCTCGGCACAGATGATGGTGTTTACCACCGTAGTCTTATCGGTATTGTATAACGGCATTGATTCACAACAATTACACAACCAATGGCAGCATGGATCTACAGCAGGCAGCTCCTGACTTTCGTAACTATTGGATCATTACTACACCTTGGTCTTGGATGCACTAGAAAACAAAATGCAAATGTAGTGCGCATTGAATTTGCAAATGCCTTCGACAAGTGCGATCAGGTTGTAATAGCGAACAAAATACTTGCAAATGGAATAGCTGGAAAAGTGAACATGTAGATATTTAAGTTTCCAGCAAATAGACCGAAAAGAATAACATTAAAAAGAACACAGTCGGAGGCTGCCACAGTGAAAAGCGCTGTTCCACAAGGCACAATACTTTCCTCTATTATCTTCCTTAGTCTTATATCTGACTTAGAATGGGACATAAATCATTACACCATATTATAATTAGCAAACAATATTAAAATTTACATGAGAGTTACATCCAGACCGAGCCGGCGGGAGCGTTGACCAGCGAAACCCTCCAGGTAAACTCCAGGTATACACTGCAAATTGCCACCAAGTCTTCCAGTGGGACAATGAAACCAATATGATGTTTAACGAGGATAAATTTCAAATACTCCATTATAGAAAAAAATAGGAAATAAAAATTATAACGGAGTATAAAACTAACTCTAACCACTGAATAGAGCGAAAGTAATAACGAGAAAGACTGAAGTGAGATAATGTGGCAGAATCTCACTTTGCAAGATAACAATAACAAGACGAATATGGAAGGAAAGGTAACGAGACTCAAGCCATTGATGTTCCTCTTTAAATCATTAGGCTGAAATATTATTAGGCACTACAGCCCCTTCCTTTTAAGGGGGCGGAAGGGCAGACCTACAGAAGGTAGAGTGAACCTTCACTCTACGTATAAATTCATTCAAACCCCTAAATTACTAGGAACGTTTGAAGCCCCTCTACCTGTACTACTTGGAACTCAGGCGAGAAAGATACCTAATAATCTACTCTGTAAAATCCTAGAGGGACTGATACCTAACCTTCCCACAGAAGTCACTCACTATTAAAGCTTGAGGCTTGACAGATGGTGCAAATAAAAATGAATATCAGGGGAGAGATGAGTGAACTAGGAAATAACCCAGTAAGTTACAGAAGCTCAAGACTTTTCAACAGCCTCATATCATACATAAATAAACCCTTGGTTGTCTTCAAGAGGGAACTGGATAAATTTCTTAAGTCATTTCCTGATCAGCCAAGTTTTGACACGTACTACGTGCTGCGTGCTTCCAGCAGTAACAGCCTTGTATCTCAGGTCTTATGACGAGATATAAGCAATTTCTCTTCCCAAAGGATAACAAATGTCCTGTTTCTTTAATAATTTTCTAGCATATATCTCTATAATTTTATTATTATTATCTCTCTCTCTCTCTCTCTCTCTCTCTCTCTCTCTCTCTCTCTCTCTCTCTCTCGTGGGGAGACTCTAACCATTAAGTATAAATCACAATTCTGGCAGCATAAGTGAGACTAAACGCTGTGATGCAAGTTTCTGGTAAGCGTGTTGACGATGTCACACCAAGACCCTCTCTGGGAGACCTACTCTTTCTGGGGGGAATTCCAAGTTACTCCATTCTGCTGGTCCTACTCTCTAAGGAAACCCGCACTCTCTGAGGATCCTACGATATTGGGACCCTCACTCTCTGGGGATCCTACGATATGGGGACCTTCACTCTCTGGGGATCCTACTCTCTGGGACCTTATCTCTAGGTTGACTCACCAAAACCTACCAAGACCTCTGTGAGGAACCACTCTTTCGGAGAGACCTACCAAAGCCCTCTCTGGAGAGAGCTCATTTCTCGAGGGACCAACCAAGCTCCTATCTGTGAGTATCTGCTCTTTGGAGGGACCCACCAAGCTCCTCCATTCTGCTGTTCTAGGTATCTAAGGGGCCATGAAGCCACGCCATCCAGCAGCTCTAGCTTTCTAAGGGTCACTAAGCCACCCCATGCTGCTGCTCTGGTTCTCAAAGGTCTAACTTCTGTCTGTCTTTCTCTCTCTCTCTCTCTCTCTCTCTCTCTCTCTCTCTCTCTCTCTCTCTCTCTCTCTCTCTCTCTCTCTCTCTCCTCTCTCTCTCTTACTCTCTCTCTCTCCCCTATTTTCCGAGTAGTGTAAAGGAAATTTTGTAGTGTCTTCCTCCCGGATTCTGATTTCGCGTTCGTATATTTTTTTTCTTTTGTCAGGGAGAGCACAATATGGATCCATTAAGCTGTTCTTGCTCATTGGAGACATTCTCTGATTTCTGGAACAGTGCGAAAAAGAATTTTGCCGAGTCTTTTTCTTCACCCATATTTGTACATATTTTTTAGTGGCTTTTTTGTTTGTTTTCGTTTTTGTTTTGGAAGGAACATTTCTGGAACTCATTCGTCAGTGCGAAAGGAAAGTGGAACATGTGAAACATTGTGAAAGAAGATAAAAACGTGTAAAAGGAAAGAGGAACGTATGGAACGGAGTGGACGGAGAGAGGAAGATGTGGAAAACAGTGCTAAACAAGGCAGAAGAGAACATGTGAAAAGAAACAAAGAACGTGCTTACTTACCTCTAATATAGCGATTTCGCTCCAGGAAAAGTTTTGTGAAATAGACAGCATAAATGTTGGTCTGGAAACTGCTGGTCGAGTAACCTTGAACTGGTAGAACCAAAGGTGTACTGAGGTACAGCGTGGGTTGGTGGCTTATTACCCACCATGAAGCACCATAATATACCATTGTACCACGATGTACTACCTCGAATTAAATCCGAGCAAAATAAATAAAACATAACATCTTCAAATATTTTTAACGTGAGGCGCCACCAATAAAGCATTTCCAGCAATACGACACATGTACACCGGAAACTATTGACTCCGTATTTAAAAGTCTCCAGTGAAAGGCCATTGAATGAGCCGTCAGGGAGTCTATTAGAGAGATTAACACTTCCTGGAAGAACTATTGTATTGCCGTTGCAATGCACGAATGAATCTCGTCTCACCTACTGAAGGTCATATGCTGGAAGAGTTGATATGAGCGGCTGGAAGACGCTGTTAGGTGACAAAGGTCATATCCTGGAAGAGTTGATATGAGCGGCTGGAAGACGCTGTTAGGTGACAAAGGTCACACGCTTCTCTTACAGAAACATTTTACATTTAACCCACAATCAGGCTGCGAGTAATTGTAATTGAAGCTGAATATAATTAATTAAAAAAATAGTAATTATGATTGTAGTTGTAATTTAACGTATAAATTAAATAGTAATTAAAACCGGCTGTTGTTAAAACTTATACCTACTTAAATTACGTCATAAAACTGGAGCACTATAATGGCATAATGACACAATGAAAGTAAGTATACGTTAGATGGTACACAACTGTAAATTATGACGTGAGTTTCGTTGATTTACGAAATCATATAACACGAAAGAAATCACAGAAAAGGTGGGACTCGAACCCAGAGCACAGCCATTCTGGTGTGGGAGTCGTCTGTTAAAAAAACAGCCTTTATGGTCGCAGTGGTGGCCCATGCTGACATTCCTATGGTGTATAGATATATACTAGTTGCATAAGGCTTGTTAGGCCGGCATGGACCAATAGTTGTATTACTGAGGGTCTCGTCCCTCAGTCAGAGTTGACACTGGTTGTCGAATAAACGCAGTTTCGTGGGGGGAAAAAACGTGAGTTATCCTTGTTTTGTGTCAAAAGTTTTATTTTTTATGATTTTAATGAGTAACCTTTAGAAAATGGTGTAGACGTTAGGGGCAAAGTTTAGAAAATGGTGTAGGCGTTAGGGGCAAAGTTTAGAAAATGGTTTAGACGTTAGGGGCAAAGTTTACTTTTGAATCCTCGAATGGATAAGAGTTCATGGGTTTCATGAACAATTCTAACTCAATAACGTCTTTGAATGAGTTATAAAATAAATGATAAATCCTCTCTTGTTAAAATTTGTTAGGTTAAAATTTAAAGTAATGGGAAAAAAATAATTTAACACAAAATATCAAGTAATTAAAAGGGCAATTGTAATCCGTTATTTTTCTGATCAAGTATTTGTAATTATAATTGAAAACCTTTAATAGTAATTGAAATTATAATTGAGTTTTGTAATTGCTCCAAGCCTGCCCATAATACCGTAGCTGGCAACTAATCAATAATTTCTCAGCTGATACATATCAATACTATACGTGTACCAGCGTCAACAATCCCATAAACAAGTGTCAGACACACACAAAAATAGGAACAGCGTTGCACAGGTAGCCCACAGACTGCATATGTAAAGTAGACAATATTTTAGATCGTTCTGGGTGAATATTATGTCACTAGTGTCCCTCAATGTATCGAAAGATTGGCTCGTTTACATTTCCAATTTGTCTGTTAACTGACATGTCAACATTCTTCGGAAATAGGAATTTCAAAGCGGGGAGAGGGAGAGACTGTTGAGAAGTACCTGACGGAGGCGCAGCAGGAGGTCGTTATTGTAGTGTGAGTGGACAACACAATCATTAGACGTAATAAGATCAAGTGAAGCAACACCTCAGGTGTTAAGACTCAATTATCGCTACTAATTAGTCTTAACAAAACAATAAACACGACACCTAATTATGAATTTTTTTTTCCGCGGGTAGGTACAACTTCCACCTGAGGAGTGTATATACTATATATATAGTACATAAATTTTCCGGAGATAAAGGTACCTAACTGTTACATTATTACAATGTATCAAGTCAACTGGTATCATTCAGTAAGAAAATTATTAATTTCACTACTCACAAATTGTCAAGAATAGAAGGTGGACTTTCGAATTAATTAATATGCAGTTTACATGAATTAACATAATCTATAAATGTAGTGAGAGAGGCAGTGTGACATTGTATGTATTCTGAAATTAATATTGTACCTGATGAATATGTACCGAGAACAAGAGTATATGTGTGCAAATGGAGGCGCATTTATCACAATATGTATACACATAGAGTTTGCTTTAATCTCTACATTGTGATTGGTAGTAAACAGGTTACAAGCAGCCTTAATTGTGCAGTCGATAAGCTTTCAACCCATTTAACCAACAAATGTGGGACACTAGCCAAGAATCCAGTTATTAGAAGAATTATCCAGTGAAATTAATGTTAATCTTGGCATGGAGTTAATGTTAACACTCCTATATACAACATGTCCTCGTGTTAGTACTCTCATTCTCTTGCGTAATATCCAGTGTCACTTATACAACGTTCGCTTCCAACTTACAAATTACATTTTCATAATCATAGATTAAGTTAGATTAATTTATATAAGCCCTTGAAAGCGTTTGTTTACAAATTTATGGAGAGAAAAAGAAAAACTGTCGTAACTCGTCTGGCAACGTAGTTGTGGCACATCAACGGGAAACGTTCAAATGTGAACAACACCATTCGCGTTGATTGGCCCCTTCGCTTCTAGCGTTTTCTTCTCTATAAGTGTAAAAATAATGAAGGTAGGGGTGGGTGGTGGTCCCCATCAACCAATGAGGCACTAAGTCTAGTGTGGTAATCCCCTAAGTCTCAAACACACTGATTGGCGACGATCAGGGTATGCTGATTCAGAGTCTAATCCCCTTTGGGGTGAAGTTCGTCATTAAGGGAAGCTTCTGGAGGAGATTGGTGAAGTCTAGAGACTTGGTTGGTGTCTGCCAGGCACAGCCAAGGCTTCTCACCTATTGCTTTATTCATTTAGGTATTTTTATTGTCGAAAAAAATCGCGTAAGAAGCAGGCTTCTTCATGCGAATATAAGTGATTATATCCCTAGAGACAGTAGAAGAAATTGAAAGGTAATTAGCAGGTGATTAGACCCTCTGCCTTCATAGAACTTGGTCTGTCTCTTAGCCTTGATAGGTGTTGGTCAGTCCCTCAGTCTTAATGGATGGTGATCAGCCTCTCAATTTTTTCATCAACATTTTCTCTTCTACAGTTATTTATCATTGTCAACGTCTTGATATAAACTACGTGTAAAATTTTACGTTGCCTAGGCTCATCAAGACACGGCGCTGCCAAACGTATCTCACAAGATTTATAATTGACTTATTAGTGATTAAACATACGTGTTTATAATTAAAATATGCTTTCTGCACGCAAAATTTCTCTCTCTCTCTCTCTCTCTCTCTCTCTCTCTCTCTCTCTCTTCTCTCTCTCTACAGGAGTTATTACAGTGGAAACAAATAATTAAAGTTTGAAGTCAAGTTTCCCGAGGGACCTTAAGTTAAGACCCAGGATTCCACTCTTAGTCTTACTTCTCGACCTTCATTCTCGCTGCAGGTCGACCCTCTTGAAGGCTTTAGCTACAAGTCGACCTTCTTGAAGGCCTCTGCTGCAGGTCGGTCATATTCAAGGCCGCTGCTGCAGGTCAGTCATCTTCAAGGCCGCAGCGTCAGGTCGACCTTCTTGAAGGCCTCTGCTGCAGGTCGGTCATCTTCAAGGCCGCTGCTACAGGTCGGTCATCTTCAAGGCCGCAGCTGCAGGTCGACCTTCTTGAAGGCCTCTGCTGCAGGTCGGTCATCTTCAAGGCCGCAGCGTCAGGTCGACCTTCTTGAAGCCTTCAGCTGCATGTCTTCCATTTTTAAGGTCGCAGTTTCAGGTCGACCTTCTTGAAGACCTCGTCTGAAGGCTGACCTTTCTGAAAACCACCTCAACACCCTGACCTCCCCCATGAATCTTGTGTACAGGACAACCTCCTCTAGAGGTCAAACTTGGGTGGAGGTCAACCTTCACTTAAACCTCGGCATAAGATCGACGATCATGTTCCACCTCTTCGCCAGAAGTTACTTACAGCCTAGCAAACTTTATCAACATATTTGCAAGGTTTGTCAACATCTATGCAAGTTTTGTCCCGGTCTTCGCAAGACTTGTCAACATCTTTGCAAAGTTTTTCTGCATTCTGACTTCCGCTTTAACTTGCTCTAGTTCTCTAAAAGGCCACTAAGTCTCCCCATCACAGCAAATATATTGTTTTAGTGCAGTTGACTACAAGTTAGTTATTCCTTTAGTGCTATTGACTACATGCTAGTCAATGTCTTAGTGTCGTTGACCGCAAGCTACTTAATACCTTAATGCCCGTTGACCATAAGCTAGTTAATATCCAAGTGATATTGATTCCAAGTTAGTGTCCTGGAAATATTGACCGTAAGCTACTTACTGTCCCAGTAATAATTACCAAACGCTAGTTAATGTCCTAGAGCCCCCAAAGCAATTATTCTCTTAACTCAAAAAGTCGTAATGACACGACTGTAAGCAACTCACTGAACTGAGAGTTAGAACCCATGGCAAGTCAGTACCTGAAACCATCAGAGTTTTACATCTGATTTGCCATGAGTTCGGTGAGTCTTTGTAGTATATGTACGAGTGTATGAGAATAGATCCTTACCATGTATCAGGCCTGCTGTTGTGAGAGCCACAATCACCTAACAGAAACCACCATGACAGGAGTTCCTGTTTTTCCCTGCCTGCCTTTGCTGGCCCCCCACGGTGAGGGGCTACACGAGGATTTTATCACCGAACTTGGGGGAAGTATTGGCACGGAGTTGGGCCTCGAGGGAGGATGATGATGTATCCCCATCAGCCCAGCAAGTCCGCGATGCATATTTTGCCGCTCTGACGAGGAACTGGTGTCGAGTGGTTGGCAATTATGCTAATGCAGGGAGGAAAGCGAGCGAGAGAGAGAGAGAGAAGAGAAAGAGAGAGAATGGAAGAGGCTATGCAGGAGGAGAAAGAAAAGCATAAGGTGGGAGTAAGAGTTAGAGTTCTTATAAAGAAAAAAATGGAGATTGAAATCTCAGCAGTGAGAATTTATTATGGAAAGTTATCAGGAGTGAGAAAGCTATGGCTTGATTGCTTCACAAACCTATAAAGAAAAAGTGATGGCTGAGTTTCCTCGAGTTAGCCATAAGATTTTGAAACATGGCTTGAATTTTCTTAATTTAACCTCTATGACTAATTCAGCTAAGGTAAGTCATAGAGACGTGTATTTTTAAGTCTATGGCGGCTAGTCGTATTTAGGCCAATATCCAGATACCAGAACATGGCTGTTTTGTCAGGCACATAGACGTGCCCAAAACTATGGCTATAACTGCACTGCCCTCCACTGGCGCCATCTGCTGGCTTCGACGTGTAACTGATGACTTCATTGTGCCCACTCAGCCATGCATAGTGAACTATCTCTACGTAAATTCTGAACGCCGTGATATGTGACCATATTACTCTAAGGCAATTCCTTCTTCAACCTCAAGTCCAAGACTGAGTTTTAGTTAATAATAATTTTATTATAATATTTATTATTATTATTATCATATTATTATTATACTATTATAGTTAGTATTATTATTATTAGTAGTAGTAGTAGTAATAGTAATATTTTGGTCTTATTAGTATCATCATCATTGTCATCACGATCATCACCATTAACTTAATCATCACTACCACAACATTCATCATCCTCGTCATCATCATTATCATCATCATCACTACACCCCAATGATAATTATCGTCATTATCATCCGTATCATCATCATCATTATTATTATCAACCTTATCATCATTATTATTATCAACAGTATCATCATCACTATCATTACCATCATTACTATCACTATCATCATCACTATCATTATCATCATTACCATCATCACCATCATTGTTACCATAATTACCATCATCAGCATTATTATCAACATTATCATCATCACTATCATTACTATCATTGCTACCATAATTACCATCATCATCATTATTATCGTTGTGTTTCTTCTTTCCCACAAAAATTATAGTAATGGCTGGTCATTTATAACTCAGAAATCTTCTGATAATTAAGAAAGGAAGATGTTGCAACAAGCTGCAAGTCTCACGCAAACTTTAAATTGTGGTGTTTGAGGTTTAGTTCCTTGCTGTTGATGGTATACCACACTGTCTTTCTGTTAGTCTGTCTGTCTTCTGTGTGTCTGTTTCTCTGTCTGTCTCTCTGGGCAGTAATACAGTTACACAGACGAAGCTATGATTCCATCCAACAATAATAATAATAATACTAGACGACTGTCTAGTATTATTACTGAGGATGTCTTCGTCTGTTTATTAATAAGCGCGTCAGGGAAAATTCCCTCAGGCCATTTAGGGAAAATTCCTGGAGAATATAGGAACACTGATGAACAAATTTGCTTACGCCAAGTATCGACACGTCTTGCAAGTGAAAGATTCCTGCGTGGCGTGTTGCAGGGAGCAGCACACCACACCATCCTTGCAACAAGAGATATGCAACGTTAACAATTCGGTGTTGCCTATTTTTCTTCGGTCACTTCGTAAGAGACGTATCTTAGCCGCTTTTTCTAATTTCTCGTCTTGAAATATACCTTTTAGAGGTTAAATAACCCAATCCAACCCAAGTTGACCTAAGAAAACATAAATTATAATATTTTTTATGAAAAAAACAGTAATAGGAGGGCAACTTTAAAAGATAAGACACTGACGTACAGCGTTACGTCAAATAGCTGCCGCATTAAAACTTGCCGTGTCTTAAATCTCCCTCTTGTGTTATTACCGAGAATGTGGTCGGTAATGCACGTAAGGTGGATATAAGGTTGATGAAGTGTGGGTGGAGATGGACGTATATGCTGGGCTAAAAGAGTGGGGATCAGGGTGGGCGAGGGGTGGGTGTGTAGGGTCTATTGGGTGTGTAGGGTCAGGGTGGGGATGAGTTGTGGGTGAGAGGAAAGTTTTTGCAAGATGAATGTGGATGAAGTGTTGGTGGGGAAAGAGGTGAGAAGTGAGAGGCCAATCAAGCCATTTATTAACGAAACCTTCTGCCACAAGTGGCTTCTTCAGTCCTATGAAGCCTGAAGAAGTCCCTTGTAGCGAAACGTTTCCATAAATGTCTTGATCACTGCATATATGTCTTCCTATTATTCATCTTTGATCATCACGTAAACAATAGTAACATCAGTGGATCATACACTGCTGGCAAATATATGGAAACACTTGAGGACTCTAACAAGGAGATATTCAGATCTCTGAGCACTGCGCACGCTAAGGCCTGTATTGGTACTACGTTCCAGGAAGACACCAGCATGGAACCCTCCTGGAACTGGAATGGAATGCAAAAACAAATAAGACATTTTTTAACGACAGTGTTTCATTACACAATACATAACCCGTACATTGAGAGAGGAGCTAACGACGACGTTTCGCCAATACAATGGGCATTATCAAGACAGTAGAATATACATAGTCTCCTCTTTTTCATGTACACTTTAGTGATTTGAATAAAGCATACAAAAAAAACAGGGAAAGGAATGAAAAGAAGAGACAGGTCATAATGTTTGTTACAAGATTGGGCTTAGAATTACGAAGAGTGGAATTTAAGGATATATCAAGAAAGATTTTTTAATCAAGAAATGAGCGGAGAACCAGAGGAAAGATAACAACCAGAGGAAAAGATAACAACCAGAGGAAAGATAACAACCAGCGCGATACTCAGAAACAAGGGAAGAGTTGAGAGAGACAAATAATCCGAGACTAGAGAAAGCAGAACTAGGGTACAATTTAAATCCTGAATGAACGGTAAATGATAAGCAAAAGTTCTTTTTATTTTCAGAGTGAGACCAACAGGAAGGGTTGGATAAAGTGAAGGCAGCGCCATCTTTGAGTTCATAGGTTGAGTGAAAAGCAGGGCACACACACACACACACACACACACACACTATAGACCGGTGTCACTTACATGTATAGTGTGCAAAGTCCTGGAGAAAATCATCAGGAAAAGAATGGTGGAACACCTTGAGCGGAACAGGATAATAAACACCAGACAGCACGGATTCCGGGAAGGCAAATCCTGTGTAACAAACCTCCTAGAGTTCTATGATAAAGTAACAGAGGTAAGGCAGGAGAGAGAAGGGTGGGTTGATTGCATTTTCCTGGACTGCAGGAAGGCCTTCGACACAGTTCCTCACATGAGATTAGTAAAGAAGCTGGAAGAACAAGCAGGTATAACAGGAAGGGCACTGGAATGGATCAGGGAATACCTCAAAGGAGGCAACAACGGGTCATGGTGCGTGGTGAGGTATCACAGTGGGCGCCTGTGACGAGCGGTGTACGCAGGGGTCAGTCCTAGGACCAGTGTTATTCCTGGTATATGTAAATGACATGACGGACGGGATAGACTCAGAAGTGTCTCTATTCGCGGATGATGTGAAAATAATGAGGAGAATCACATCGGAAGAGGACCAGGCAGAGCTGCAAACAGACCTGGACAAGCTCGACATCTGGTCTAGCAGATGGCTTCTCGAATTCAATCCCTCCAAATGCAAAGTCATGAGGATCGGAGAAGGGCAAAGAAGACCGCTGACAGAGTACAAGCTGGGCGGACAAAGGCTACAAACCTCGGCAAAGGAGAAAGACCTTGGAGTGAGTATAACGCCAAGCACGTCTCCGGAGGCACACATCAACCAGATAACTGCGGCAGCATATGGGCGTCTGGCAAACCTTAGATTAGCGTTCCGTTACCTTAACAAGGAATCGTTCAAGACACTGTATACCGTGTACGTCAGGCCCATACTAGAATATGCAGCACCAGTCTGGAACCCACACCTGGTCAAGCACGTAAGGAAACTGGAGAAAGTGCAAAGGTTTGCGACAAGGTTAGTTCCACAACTCAGGGGTCTGTCTTATGAAGAAAGATTGAGGGAAATAGGACTAACAACACTGGAGGAAAGAAGGGTCAGAGGAGACATGATAACGACATACAAAATACTGCGGGGAATTGACAAGGTAGATAGTGACAGGTTGTTTCAGAGAGGGAACACAGAAACAAGGGGACACAACTGGAAGCTGAAGACTCAGATGAGTCAAAGGGATGTCAGGAAACATTTCTTCAGCCACAGAGTAGTCAGGAAGTGGAATGGACTAGAGAAAGATATAGTGGAGGCAGGAACCATACATAGTTTTAAGACAAGGTATGATAAAGCTCATGGAGCAGGGAGAGCAGAGACCCAGTAGCAGACAGCGAAGAGGCGGGGCCAGGAGCTGAGTCTCGACCCCTGCAACCACAATTAGGTGAGTACAATTAGGTGAGTACACACACACACACACACACAAACAGGTAGTTACGCAGAAAGGTAGACACAGCTAACAGATAATAACACACAAACAGTCAGACACACTGACAGGAAGACAGACAGGCACAAAGACACGAAGACTCACAAACATACAAAAGCAAGTAAACCAACACATAAACATGGAACAAATACTACCAAGATCATAGAAGATACAATGTAAGAGACAGAGAGACAAACAGACCGACAGAGAGAAACCGGAACTGTGTAAAGGAATTTAGCACCTGAGAGACACAGGTCCTGACACTCAACTTTACGACGCCGACAGACACGGGAAATTGTCCGCACTATTTACGAGTTGGCAACCTGGCTTGACTTGGTACGATAATTACCTTGTCGTGGGAGTAATTATTTGTAAGCCCCCCAACCCCAAACTGTAGTGTGTGTTTGTGCGTGCGTTAGTTAGTTACCATTTTGTCCTAGGCACATGTCAATTAGACACTAGGCCTGTTGTATGTATGTGTGTGTATGTGTGAGAACACTTCGAATGTTTCTGCCCACTGGAATTGAACCTGTGCGTGTGTGCGTGTGTGTGTGTGTGTGTGTGTGTGTGTGTGTGTGTGTCGTCTTCAGCAATTCATTCATATAATATTTTAAAATGTACCAAGGTTCTAACACTTACTGCAACCTTTTAATTCATACTCCCTCGTCATATCTTCACTGTTTCTCTCTGTATTGGATTGATAAAGCCACTTGTGGGCGAAACGTTTCCACGATAAAGATACCTAAATGTTGCACTTGTGGTTTATTCATCTATTTGTCGGTTTTCTAGATAATTAATATAATAATAAGTATAGATAGGTGACAGGTTCCTGATCTAGGTACAGCATCCCACACGGAAAATAAACGAAACGTTTTGAAAAAAGCGTAACTTTTTGACACTGTTAGGGGCAGATACATTCTGAGAAACCATTTTTGGGGGCATAATTAGATGATAGAAATGTTGCGTTGTTTCGTATTTTCTTTCAGCATTATTTTGGGGTTGACTTCTATAGCCCCCTAGTGTGTGGCAAACGAGTACGCTTTTTTGAATACTTCATAAAAATAGTAATATTTAGATTTTGAATTTCAAATTTGGTCAGCATATGTGGCAACGATTCGTCATTTATATATATATATATATATATATATATATATATATATATATATATATATATATATATATATATATATATATATATATATATATATATAAAAACTTGTCTTTTTCCTATTTTATGAATTTTAAAATAACTTTATTTTGACTCAAGTCAAAATAAAGTTATTTTAAATAAATAAATAAAAATATAAAAAATTATTTATATATATAACAATGAAAGATACGGTAACTCCATGATTACTTCACCGTATAACCTCTTTTATTTATTTTCAGAGCTCTCCACTACCACAACTACAACCACTACAACAACCACCACTACTACTACCCTCTCTACCACCGCTACTACCACCACCGAAGCTCCTCCTGAGACGGAAGGAGACATGTATAACGTTAAGGGTAGGGTAGACGGCAAGGTACTGGAGAAAATCTACCTGGTGCCTGATACAGCCTCCTCATCCACTGCCTCCTCATCCTCTTCCTGGCAACGTAAGTGACATCCAACGAGAACGAGACACAAATAAACAGACACGAAGCAACATTATTAATAGGTCAGAGATGCAAATTTAATAAATAGAAATGACTAACAGAAACAAACGGAGAGGCAGACATTAAGACATATAGAGGCAGGAAAGATAGACAGCAATAAAGTAGAAAGTCACGTCTGTAAAATTTATTAAGTGGACGTGACATATAGAAATAAGCGGAAAGGAAGACATATAGACATAAAGAGGTAGGAAAGAGAGCCAGTGAGAAAGAAGAGAGTCAGGACTGAGACAGATAGAATTGTTCAGAGTCTTGCCTCGGCTGATACATAATGTAAACTTTGAGACAATGGATTTTCATGGCAGAGGCAAAATTTAATCTCCGTGAGGGGACAGTGTATTCTGGATTTGAGAAGACTATTTTCTGACTTAGTAGAACAAGGGAACATTATTTTTATTAAAAACTAAAGTAATACAATTTATGCTTTAGTTTACTAAAAAAAATCTTACAAACACTAAAATTTGGGGACGATTTTATTTTAAATCATTGATGACTTTTGAAAGTAGATGCATAAATGCTGATGAAGGGCTTCTGATCCAAGGCACTGGTGATGTTTTCCTACATCAAACGAGATTGCCTCCCCATGACTACAATAATAATAATTGTAATATATTTTTACCATGTGTAAGGAGTTATCTTTGATATTTTTGACTGACCGCAACCTCCATGGCCACCGTCCAGTAGATAAGGTTTAAACCTAACGACCTCACTGGTGTCATTCTCAATTTGGTCCTCATAAACGAATGTGATATATAACACAAAAATTTGGTTAAATATATTTTTCGCCAAAAGTTTATTTCTTCTCCATCTGTTACACAAAAAGCAAACTAATCTCCTTTTTTTCCACTAAAAATTCCCTATCTTTTGCACAAAAAAGTGAATAATTTTTTTTTGTATTTAGAAAAAGTTCATTTGTAAACAATCTTTTGCAAAAAAAATACTCAATCTTAATTTATTAAAAAGTTCGTTTTTGCCTGAATCTATAGATTTTAATAAACTTTTCATATTTAAATAAAAATATTTACATTATTCTGTTTGTTATTCATTAGTAACAAACGTAACAAAACGCGTTTAACACAAGTGATGGCAAGTTATGTGAGTACAGTCGATTACGTTTAGAGGAGTATAGTAGAGTACAGTGAGGTGAGAATAGTTAGGTGACTATAGTTAGATGAGTACATTTACGTTAGTATAGCTAGGTGAATACATTTGTGAGTATAGTTAGATGAGTACACAGTAGGGTGAGTGCAGTTACGTGAGTGCACTGAGGTGAGTACAATTAGGCGAATACAGTTAGATTACTAAAGTTAGGTGAGAACACTTAGGTAAGCACAGTTACCCGAGTACGGTTAGCTAGAATCAGTTAGTTAACAACAGATAGCTGAAAACAAGAAAGAGAAAAAAAATGAGATCATAAGAACATGTTTATTGGAAACGTATCGGTCCTGAGACTTTGGTCACTCCAAATATACATTAAGGTAGAAAACAGAGAAGGCATCTGAGAAGTGAAATTTGGTGGCATGTGATCTGGCTGCAGTATCTGGTGATGGGCGGGGCGACGCTTGTTTGATAATCATATGAGCCAGGGTCTCAGTAAAGCTTCTATACAATGGCTGATGTCGTGATTAGATTCTGTGAATCTTGAGATGGTTCCTTTTGAAAGCATTTCTGTGTTCAGTAATTCGAGTGCACAAATTAATGTCTGTTTTTCCTAAATATTTCTTTTCAAAGTGACCATATGGGATTGTGACGGCACTGGCAGTAGATGAAAGATGTTGTGTAGAGGGCCGCCTGCTAGTGAGATATCTACTAGATGTAGATGCTGCAGTTGCCACCTACATGTTGCTTACAGCTACGGCATGTGTTGTGTTGTTGGCTACACTGTTTCTCGGGAGTACTAAATATTTTTTGGTGGTGTCCTCCCTTAGTGTTGAATTATGAATGACCTTGGCTCTCTGCAGCCTTATATGAAGAAAGCTGGGAATTGTAGTTTGGTGGATGTTTGGAGTATGTAGGTGCATTCCTCCTCAAAGATGAAAAAGACTACAAATGCTAAAAGCCTCCACCTAAAAACCGAGAATTATTACCCGAATGTCATCCAAGTACCGTAGAAATATTTGGGTACTAAAGATGGCCTGGAGCACTTCTGTCTGCATGTGCTTCATGTAGAAGCTCGTGTACACGGCGCTGAGAGGCTTCTCCATTGCTAACCCAACTGGTCTCATAATTAAAACAGTTAAAACTGATACAGAGGTCAGCGAATTAAATGAAAATCTGGTGTGGGAAAGGGAGATTGTTGTCATTGTTAATCCACTGTTTATGTATGCTACCGTCACTGGGGACGTTCGTAAAGAAGGAGGTAACATCAAAAGAGGCCAAGAGTTTACGTTTGATGTTGTCGTAAATGCATGACAGGATGTCCCCTAGGTGTTTTAAGCGTGCAGGGCTTCTTAGATCCAAGGAGTGAGGACAGGTGTTTGGCGTGGATGCCTCTAGACTATGTCGGACACCTCCAGTGCCTGAAGTAATGACTCGGGGAGGCAAGTTGGGTTTGTGTGTTTTGGGTAGTTTGTTTATTCTAACACATCAATATTGTCCTGGTAGAAGACGCATGAATTTCTTGCCTTGTTCTGACGTTTTCAAGATACGTCGGGATTTTTGAAGGATAATTTTTGTGTGATTATTAAGTTATATATCCGTGATGGGTTGATGCATGTTGATGTCGCTGAAAAGGTACCTTATTTTGCCTTCATAGATAAACTCATCCTAATTCAACACCAAGGAAACTCATCACCAAAAAAATATTAAGTCCTCCCGAGTGGCCAGTAAGACAACATGTGCCCTACTTGCAAGCAACATCCACTTGGCAACTGCAGCATCAACATCTAGCAGATCTCACCAGCAGGCAGCAATCGACACAACAACCTACGAGGCCAGGTCTCAAACCGGGCCGCGGGGGCGTTGACCCCCGAAACCCTCTCCAGGTATACTCCAGGTATACTACCGGTGCCTTCACAATCCAGAGTGGTCACTGTGAAAAGACATATGTAGGGGGGTAAAAAGGCAGGAATTTGTACTCTAGAATTAATGAACGCAAAAAAAAAAAAATAAGGAAAACGGACGATGTCAACAACGCTTGCGTAGTTGATAGGGACAGAGAGGGACATTTGATAAACTCAATGTCTGCTCGTATAAGCTCCCTATATATATATATATATTTTTTTTTTTTGCATGTTAGTGTAAATTCTTGATATACACAGATATACAAGTTCTTTCTAATTTAAGCTACATTAATACTAATATATTTCAGTTGAATCACTTTGCTAGTGTTGGCTTCCTATATGCTAGTTTATTTCCTTTGTTTCTTAGTTAAAGCTTCCTATATACAGGGATATGCCAGTTCAATCTATCTGTTAGTAAAAGGTCTGTATATACCAGCGTATACTAGTTGAAGCTCCTTTTCAGGATATACCAGATTAATATATTTGTCTACTAATATAATCTACTTATATACCAAATGATTCTTCCTTAAATACACACATGAGAATATACTTTAGTTACGACATACTCAAGCTGTAAATAGCCTCTCACTCCACACGAAGGCATTCCATTCACACAGAGACAATAAAGTATTCCCACACTCTCGCAATAAATGGTTTCCACACACTATAATAAAGTTCCCTTGATAAACACGGGAAGCGAATTATCCCTGTTATACGCAGGCGACGGGGAAATTCCCCAACACGAAAATAATAAAGTGACTCTCATGAAAATTCATTACAAAGGAGACCATAGAAACAGGAAGAAAATAAATGTCCTTTTCACTTCATACCTCCCGTTCCCAGTAATAAAATATCACACCCCTCGTTGCTAGGGGGAGAGTTATTGTTTCCCCCCCTCCCCTTAAAAACTCCCCCTCCTCCCCTAGGAAGGAAATAACTGACCACTCCTCACCACTCTCCTCCTCTAAGGAATATAATTGTATCCCTCCCATGGATACCCCCAGATACGAGTGCCCCCCAGGAGCTGCTTCCCCCACCGAGGCCGCCCCCCACCGCTACGTCCAGGACGCTGCGCCTCCCAGCGACCCCCGCCCCCGCCCACTCTACCCTGGTGAGTCCCACCCACACCCCCGCCCGCTCAACCCTGGTGAGTCCCACCCACACCCCTGCTCACTCTTCCTTGGTGAGTCATACCCACACCCCCGCCCACTCTACCCTGGCGAGCTCCCACCCACCCACTCGCCCACTCTTCCCTGGTGAGTCCCACCCACACCCCCGTCTATTCTACCCTGGTGAGTCCCACCCACACCACCTCCCACTCTCCCCTGGTGAGTCCCACCCACACCCCGCCCACTCTTCCCTGGTGAGTCCCACCCACACCCCCGCCCACTCTACCCTGGCGAGTCCCACCCACACCCCGCCCACTCTCCCTGGGAGTACCACCCACACCACCCCCTCTCCCTGGTGAGTCCCACCCAACACCCCCGCCCACTCTTGCTTTGTGAGTTCCACCCTGGTGAGCCACACCCATACGTCCATCGCCACACCCATACCTCCAATACCAAACCCATACCTTCCGTACTACACTCATAACGTCAGTGTCACACCTATTCCTTTAATGCCACACCCATTTCTTCAGTGCTACACCCATATCTTCATTATCACACCTACATTATCTCACATTATCTCACCTAATGTCTTCCTCTCCCTTAACCAGCTGGTTTTTCTTCCTCTCTTTGAACCAGCTGGCTCTTATCGTCCTCTCCTTGCACTAGCAGGCTTGTCTTCTTCACCTTGAACCAGCTGGCCTGTGTTCATCACCTGAACCAGCTGGCCTGTGTTCATCACCCTGAACCAGCTGGCCTGTGTTCATCACCCTGAACCAGCTGGCCTGTGTTCATCACCCTGAACCAGCTGGCCTGTGTTCATCACCCTGAACCAGCTTACTTATTGTGTGACTGGACTGAGGAAGATGTCATCTTTTTTTGAAGACGGAAGAGAGAGAGAGAGAGAGAGAGAGAGAGAGAGAGAGAGAGAGAGAGAGAGAGAGAGAGAGAGAGGAAGGGAGGGAGGGAGGGAGAAGAGAGATAGACTGGGATCATGATCCACGTTCTTACCAGACTGGGGGAGACAGAGATATCTCTAGCACACAGGAGACCTAACTCACACCTGTTGTTGACATTGCAGATGCAGCGAGCACATCTGGTGTTGAGCCCCGGGCCCTCAACCACCTGTCCTGCCTCCTGCCCTGCTTGCTCCACCTGCTGGATCTGCTCCCCTGTCTGCTTTTCTACATCCACTAATCATCTACTACGTCTGCTGGTCCCCTTGTTGCTTGTGCTTCACGGGCTGCATGTGATGTCTCGTTGCATTTGCATAATTTGTGTTGCGTCAATCTCTCTAGTCTCCTGTTAATGACTGAGAGGGCAGCAGCAGCAGCAACAGCAGCAACAGTAACATCAACGGCGACAGCAGCAGCAGAAACAACAACAGAAACAGCAATACAGCAACAACAATCACAGCAACAGGAGTTAAAGGATAAAGAGAAAAAAAATTTCCCGACCATATATTAAGTCATTGGCTTGTGGTGAACCTGCTATGTGACCCTCAGCAGTGGTGAACCTGCTATGTGACCCTCAGCAGTGGTGAACCTGCTATGTGACCCTCAGCAGTGGTGAACCTGCTATGTGACCCTCAGCAGTGGTGAACCTGCTATGTGACCCTCAGCAGTGGTGAACCTGCTATGTGACCCTCAGCAGTGGTGAACCTGCTAGGTGACCCTCAGCAGTTGTGAACCTGCTATGTGACCCTCAGCAGTGGTGAACCTGCTATGTGACCCTCAGCAGTGGTGAACCTGCTAGGTGACCCTCAGCAGTGGTGAACCTGCTATGTGACACTCAGTGGTGGTAAACCCTGCCAGTGAAGCTGCTATATGACACTCAGCACTTGTGAATCTGTTATGTGACACTCAGCACAGATTAACCTGCTCCATTGTGACACTCAGCCCTGGTGAACCATATATTCGTGTGATATTCAGTGTTATTAAACTAGTTTCCCGTGTAGTATACATAAACCAAACAAATAAGCATTCTCATGTATAATACGCATTACTGGTGGTTCTTGCTTGCTCCAGTGTGACACGCGTTATTGATGATAATGCTGCTCTGTGACTCTTAGGATTGATGAACCCGAAGCTCCCTAAATAAAACTTGTTCGTGAGCCTTTTTCTAACGAAAGATCCACTTTCTCCCTGGAGACCTGAAAATTAAAAAAGTCCTTTGTGAGTATGATTCGCGAGGGAGTTCCTACAAGACAGAAAACTGGGAATCCTTCGACTGCAATACAGTGTTGCAGAAGCTGTAAATACATGTCTGTTTCAAGGTATATTCAACGTATTATGCTTCAGTTGCATATATTTGTGCATATTTTACATTATACAAGTATATATGATTATTGACAAAAAATGTGTGAAAACCTATTGAGGGAAATGTGAAACAAAATACTAGAGAATCTCTAGACCAGTGGAATAATGTGTTAGTGCATCAGTGATTCAGAGAACCTTAAGTGTGTTATATATATATATATATATATATATATATATATATATATATATATATATATTCTCTGAACCACTGCTCCACTGACACAATAATCCACTGGTCTAGAGATTCTTTGGCATAATATGCTAGTGGAACACTGGTCTGGTGACCCATTGGTATATGGATCCAGTGGTGGACTGTTGGAGTGCTTCACTAGTCTTGGGGTCCACTGGTCCACTCGAACGAAGAAAGGTATGACGGTGAGACAATTATCAAGGAGAGAAGGATCTATGACTTCTGACTTTCATTACCTCTATATATTGTTCATAAGCTGCTAAAATTTGCGAATGGAAAGATATGTGAAATGAGAAGCGAAGAAAGATAGTATAAAGAGAAGAATTATTGTGTTGTGAGGCTACAGCGTCTTGTATCAGGCAGCTGCGAGGCTACAGCGTCTTGTAGCAGGCAGCTGCGATGCTACAGCGTCTTGTAGCAGGCAGCTACGAGGCTACAGCGTCTTGTAGCAGGCAGCTACGAGGCTACAGCGTCTTGTATCAGGCAGCTACGATGCTACAGCGTCTTGTAGCAGACAGCTACGATGCTGTATCTGTCTCAGGCAATATTATTACCAAAGAAAAATGTGAGA
The DNA here is from genome assembly GCA_009830355.1 of Cherax destructor. Taxonomy (NCBI): domain Eukaryota; kingdom Metazoa; phylum Arthropoda; class Malacostraca; order Decapoda; family Parastacidae; genus Cherax; species Cherax destructor. The sequence continues at coordinate 392,194 of WNWK01000247.1, forward strand.
TGATTTTTTTCGTTACATTTATCGAATGCAAATATTGTTGTGTCATGTCTCAGAGTAACAACCTTATAATTACATTCCACTTCCTCTTCCTTTCCCTCTGCATTCCACTCTTATTCCTCTCTTCCCTCCCGTAACTCAGAGAGCAAAGAACAGCGAAAAAGGGAAAGTTTGTGGCATTTCTGATAATAAATTATTTTTCTCGTCGTTTAATAACAAATAATAATTAGTATGCGAAAACCTGTTAATTAGCTTCACTATTCATTGCCTGCACCATAAAACTGAACAATAAATATCCTATAAAAACGACCTGAATGAAAAACACCATAAACCAGCATAATACATAGGATATACAGTGTCAAGGTGTGTCTCTCACAGTGAATGGGCTGAGAGTTTACCTTAATCTCTGACTTAAAGATTAATGTATCCTTGACGGGTGGTGAATAGGTGGCATGCAGTCTTAATGACCCTGGTGTAGTCGATAAGCTTTAAACCCCCACTAACAAAACAACCACGCACAGTGATTTCTATAACATAATATTCAACACTATTACCATATACCCACCTATCACTATAACTCTCATTTCTAAATACCGGAACCATAACCTTCCAACCTCTCTCTCAGATACCCTAACTTACCACTGTAAGACACTGTATAACCTACCACTGTAAGACACTATATATCCAACAATCACCAAAGAAAACCACCTTAATCTACCCACGTTAATCTACCATAGCATGTCACCTTAACCATTAAACAATATTCCACCACTACAAATCATGACACCATAACATAGTACCATGGCACAGTAAAATAACGTAGTAAAATAATATGGCAACATAATTTAGCACTATAACATAGCATCATACATCACCATAACACAGCACCATAAGACAACGTCATAACACAGCATCATAACACAACGTTATAACATAGCGCCATACCGTACGACAATAACGTAACAATACAACATAGCACCATAACATATAGCCAGAGCGGCACCATAATACAGCACTATAACACTACATAACATAACACTACAGCATAGTATCATAACACGATAAGAGCACCATAATATAGCATAATAACACAGCGCCATGCCATAGTACCATAACAGCACTATAAGTAACCTACAACGAAGATTAATTAAGCACCATAAATAAGCGCATATAAAGAACGCAATAAATTAATTATTATATAAAACGAACACGATAAACCAACATTATAATTTAAAACCATTAATGAGCACAATAAATGCTAACCATCAGAGCTACGCATCAGCACCATACTTCAACTCACTGAGTACCATACACCATAATTAAAAACCATGACTTTCTCCCTAATAACACTTGGTCATGATCACTATGTGTAGGGATTATATCGGATTAATTGATCAAATAACTAATTAATTACTGAAAGGGTGTAAATCTCTAATGAGGTGATTATCTTTTAATAAATCATTAATGAATGTAATTGTAAACACTGTAATATAATGCAAGTAAATCCTACTCTGAAGTATGGGTGGGGTAATGCGGTTCACAATGTAATCTGAACTGTGATGTCGGCACCTTTATATATATATATATATATATATATATATATATATATATATATATATATATATATATATATATTTAATATAACTAATCAACCAACATCACAACTCATGAAGTATACGGAAGGAGAAGCAACCTCTAACCAAACTGCAAGTATCCTGAAGAAGTAAGACGATAGTCAATCATCAGCAGACCTTCGAGACGCAGATTAGTGTCTCACAAACTCAGAACATCCCAAGCAATTAGTGATGAAAGATGAACAGGCATCAGTGATCTTTCAAAGACAAACTCTTTAATCATTGTAACGCAGATGATTTCCTCTGGGTTTATTTTTAACTATAATTTGTACATATATGGTTGAATATATAACGTTATCTATAGTTATAAGTGACAAAGAATATTTTTGAGATGTTTCAATAATCCATTGACGTAATATTCTTTAATATATGATGTTGTTTAATAATATATATATATATATATATATATATATATATATATATATATATATATATATATATATATATATATATATATATATATATATATATATATATATATATATATTTGTATATATAACAATAGTTGAGATTTGCATCTAATAGAGTAATTATAACCATAAGTCAGCTGACAAAACATATCATCATGTTTTTCTGTGCTTCTTGTGGCGTTGCTGTTTTGTGAAGGGATATCACTAACAGGTTACCTAAACGAATTCTTTACAATATATTTTTATTGCTGTTGTTGTTCCTAACCTGGACTGAAGTTTATTATCATACCTTTATTCTGTTCCTGTGTGTGTGCGTGTGTGTGTGTGTGTGTGTGTGTGTGTGTGTGTGTGTGTGTGTGTGTGTGTGTGTGTGTGTGTGTGTGTGTGTGTCTGCCCGCCTTGTCGGACTGGTGTAAAAACTGACATCTTCGTAAATTGTAAATTTGGTAAATCTAACGATTTATTCCCATACTCAGCAGAGTATGGGAATAAATCGTCCCCATCACTCTCCTGGGTGGTGGGAACGAAAAAAAAAATAACTGTTTTAGTCACAGGACTGGTCACTATCAGTCAGTCAGTTTACATTTAAGTCTTTCAGCTAATCAGTTGATCACAATGTTTGCCAGACACTCAATCAGCTAGTCAAACAGTCCTTTTCAAAGGCAATTCTATATTAGACAGTAATAAACAAGAGTCAGCCAATCGAAAATTAATACGTCAGACCATTACGTTACAGTCAGTCAGAGAACTGTCAATGAATATAGTCTCTTAGTTAATAGTAAGTCACAGTCAGTCAAGCAAGTACTTAACCGTTTAGTCAGTTGTATTTCATTCAATCATTCAATTGGTCAGTTAACAGCCGATCTAACCAGTTAATAACTCAGTCCTCAGTTAGATAGCCAGTTACCAGCCAGACAGCCGGCCAGGTGGTACAACAATTCACACAGACAGTCATTTATTTCAGTGGTTCTTTTTCACATGCTTCATATAGTTTACCCATCATAGTAACCCCGTGACCCTGAACGGTGTCAGATTCGAGGTCAGGGACACGGGGTCAAGACTGGAGAGTTGCAAACGAGGAACTAACTCGCACCAACTCTTAAACGACGCTATGCTTCAAGCTTTTAAACTATGAACTCGTTTAATTCTTCGTTTTGTATCATTTACGGTGTTTACCCCAGTGGAGTGGGAGGCTGTGTGCGCATGCGTCAGTGGTAGGTAAAAATATTCTTAAGAATTCTTGTAAAAACAGACCGACTTGACTATTAGAGTGCGATGGTGAGATCTTGTGTGGGTTTTTTTTAGCATTCATCAACAACTGTAGATTGAATGTGTAACTCAGCGCTCATCAACAGGTGTTGAGTGACGAGGCTTTCGTAGGACGTGTGTAATAGAGAGATGGGTTGTTGGGAGGATACTAACTGCACTGACGGGGGTTACAGTTCACCTGATGATCTTCTCGAAGGATAATCGCCTCTTCGGCCCTGGTGCTGTACTCACACGTTGCTGTGAGTAGCGGTACTCACACGTTGCTGTGAGTAGCGGTACTCACACGTTGCTGTGAGTAGCGGTACTCACACGTTGCTGTGAGTAGCGGTACTCACACGTTGCTGTGAGTATCGGTACTCACACGTTCCTGCGAGTATCGGTACTCACGTTCCTGCGAGTAACAGTACTCACACGTTTCTGCGAGTAGCGGTACTCACACGTTCCTGCGAGTAGCGGTACTCACACGTTCCTGCGAGAAACGGTACTCACACGTTCCTGCGAATATCGGTACTCACGTTCCTGCGAGTAACAGTACTCACACGTTCCTGCAGTATCGGTACTCACACGTTCCTGCAGTAGCGGTACTACACGTTCCTGCAGTATCGGTACTCACGTTGCTGCGAGTAGCGGTACTCACACGTTCCTGCGAGTAGCGGTACTACACGTTGCTGTGAGTAGCGGTACTCACACGTTCCTGCAGTAGCGGCACTCACACGTTCCGCGAGTAGCAGTACTACACGTTCCTGCGGTAGCGGTACTCACACGTTCCTGCGAGTAGCGGCACTCACACGTTCCTGCGAGTAGCGGCACTCACGTTCCTGCGAGTAGCGGCACTCACACGTTCCTGCGAGTAGCGGCACTCACACGTTCCTGCGAGTAGCGGTACTCACACGTTCGTGCGAGTAGCGGCACTCACACGTTCCTGCGAGTAGCGGCACTCACACGTTCCTGCGAGTAGCGGTACTCACACGTTCCTGCGAGTAGCTGTACTCACACGTTCCTGCGAGTAGCGGTACTCACACGTTCGTGCGAGTAGCGGTACTCACAGTCACCATCAAGGTTTACGAAAGGCTGGTCTACACAGGCTTGTATTGCCCTTGAGTTGAGTTATGATTGTGAAACAAAAGAAGGTTTACCTCTCCCTACACAAATACCCAAACAAACTGTTGTTTCTGTATATTATAAATAAAAGCGGATTTTATATAGCAGTTTGAGTCTCATTTTCCTGAAATTTCCTTGATTTTTTACTTCAGTTTTTGACTCCCCATAGATGCTGTTTAGAGCCATCTGACCCTTCAAGGGGCCACATAGCAATATGGCTTGTGAATGTCTCTTGATCCAAGGGTTTCGAGCTAATCTCTTCCCCAGCCACTATATAACAATTCTGGGTTTATTAAACCTCACTAATATACTACTACATACTACTATACTACTACTACTACTACTACTACTACTACTACTACTACTACTACTACTTACTACTACTACTACTCTCTGCTGCTGCACTGCTCGCTGCTGCACTGCTACTGTAATAATAATTATAATAGAAATAATGTAATAGTATTACAATTATTATTATTATTAAATTATAATAATATACTATCACTACTACTACTACTACTACTACTACTACTACTACTACTACTACTACTACTACTACCGCTATTACTAATAATAATAATAATAATAGTGACAATAATATTATTATTATTATAATTAAATAGCAATAACAATAATAATCATATAGATAAAACACACACCAGTCTCTGTAAATTAGATTATAATTTTAAGCAGATGCTAAGACATTTCCAAGACACGTTTTACCGTATTTTTCTCACCGCAAGACACTGCTAACTTGTTTATGATACCCGGTGCATGATGGGAAGTCCACGTGAAGGTCTCGGGACACAGATCTGAGGAATAACCCAAAACGGTCCTGTTCATGGGACATAACACCAAAAGGCAGATGCCTCTCTGTGTGTATACACTAAAAAATTATTTTAATCCCTATTTTAGGTATTAAAATATTCTGCATTAGTAACGTACAGGTTACATGCAGTCTTAAGGGACACGTTAGTTCCCCTGTCTTCTAATAACATGCTCATTCTTTCCCTATAATCTACCTTGTCCATAATTATTACCGCATTTGCTTTGTCTGCTTTCGTAAGGTAAAGTTCAGATCTATGCAACACAATTGTCCTCAATTGTCAACACAATTGTCCTAGAGGGACCGAGGGAAACGTCGTAAAGCTTTTTGTTTTATGTAAAATACAAAAATTTCGTGAGTATTTCCTCTCATAATGCAGTTTACGGTTTGAATCCGATCCAAAATCACATTTCACTGTATTTTCCAGACATTCGATTGGAACCAAGAATTAGTCAATAAAACCTTGAACACCATTCTAGAAAACGCTTTAAAGTTAGTTATTTTGATGAATATAATAATATTAATACTGAAGACAATATATCAATTTAGGTTTATCTAGTGTAGACAGGTTATAGCATTTTATTAATATTTTCTTATTGCAGTCCAAAGAACTCAAAGGCCGCTTTTTCTGGAGCAAACAAAACAAGCAAACAAGCAAACAATCTCAACTCTGGACAAAGAAAGTTAATTTTAAGGATAAACTTTGTATTTGTTTGTTTATGTTTCATGATGTGTTTGTCACAATCCTTGTGTGTACTTAACAGGATGTACTCACCTAGTTGTGGCTGCAGGGGTCGAGTCACAGCTCCTGGCCCCGCCTCTTCACTGGCCGCTATTATTTTGTGTTACGACGTTCAGAAGAGTATTAGCGTGTATTAACATAGAGTAAAAACTACAGAAAACCATTGTATACACACACAAAACACACACACACACACACACACACACACACACGACCAGTTAAGAAACAGAGCCATGACCCGAGACTCAACCACTGAAACTGTACAGGTGAGTACACATTTATATTTCCTGTCTCACTTGTGCTTCTCCTACCGCTACTTCCACTTCCCCTCCTTCCTTCCCTCCTTCCCATTCTACCTAAACCACTTTCTATATCTTCCCATCTGACTTCTTTTCCCATCCTACCTAATGTTAATATTCTTCCTCTCACCAGAGGCCAGTCCTCACACCAGTGAGGCAGACACACGAGTACCAGCATAACGGGAATGAAAAAAAAAGAGTGAGTATAGAATACAAATGTAGACCAAATCGTAACCGAAACAATGAACTAAATGAAATGATTATTGGCGAACAACTGAATATCTTAATTCTCATACTTACTAAACTCTATGGTATAATAACTATTACATTATTCCCTGAGGGACACCTCATAGTGAGAATAGAGAGAACGGTGGAGGAGGTGTATCATTAATAGAAAGAAAACATTATGAGATTTAGAATGGTGAACCTAAAACTGAGCGAGTTCTGTGATTATAAAGTAATAGAGATAAGAACCAAGGGATCCACGGGAAAAGTAGTAGTGGTTTACAAAACAGCTTTTCTTTAAACACCTGAATATTGAGATAGAAGAGTAAACAACAGAGCTAGACTATGCATCCTAGAGAAAGCTTTATCAAGTAGAAAATAACGAGTTAAAGTTACTTGTCATATGAGATTTCGATCACAGGGAAATAGACTGTGTCTCTGAGAACTGAAATCCTCTCAAACCAAACTTAGTAATTTAACCTATTCTTGCTAAAATTAAATTGGTGTAAGTCAGTTTAATTCATTCCATCCTATTTTAGGAAATTATGAGTTTAGATAAAAGCTTTTAACAGCATTTACATATATCGCATTGCTCACACTGATCATATCGTGGAGTTAATGTATCAGTCCATTTACACTTGACTTCTATATCAAAATGATCATTACTTTATTAGCCAAGCCGCAAGCTTTGTCTGAAAGGTCGAAATACTTAGACAATTAACCTCAAATAAAACGTAATATTTGGGACTGTTCCTAAGGTGATCTATAACAGTGTTAAAGACGAAGAAGGTGGATGTTTCTATTGTGGCTGGCATGGTGACCTCTCCTGTCACCTGCAACATAAACAGTCAGGTGATTGTCAGACCTTGCAGTATTAATCTCTTGTCATCCATCCATCGCTTATTCTTGAATTCAGTGTTTAAAGAAAATGTTAAAGTTTGGATTTCTATTTATGTATGGAGGATCGTTTATTTTTACATGAGTTGATGACATGTTTACATGTTAGAGAGAGAGAGAGAGAGAGAGAGAGAGAGAGAGAGAAAGGAGAGAGAGAGAGAGAGAGAGAGAGAGAGAGAGAGAGAGAGCGGGGAGAGGGAGGTAAAGACAGAGACAGAGAGAATGAGAATTACTTCCATTACCACGGGCCCACAACACACTCCGCCCCACAAAATATATAATGGCCTGACGCCTGTGATCTCAATAAAGATATTTGACTCTTCAAAGGGATCCATCACCCTTGCCTCCCACCTCGGCCCATCTTTTATGATATTATTCACATCTCGCGGCATTTTACGGATCCTGCAGCTAACATTTCCCCCACAAAGGAGTAGCTGGCCGCCCTTCCCTGCCTTATTGGTTTCCCGAAGAATTCCTCTAAGAATTCCTCAGAATTTCTCAGAATTCCTTACTCCGTGGCACCTCTATCTGGCTCACCTTTTCTAGAATTTATAATGTATAACAAAACTATTTATTTTTCTAATTACTAACCATTACCGTTAGTAATAAGTGTGAGCACAATATATATTTTGTCTTGAACCTACAGCGTAATGGACACAAGAATTTTTTTCTTCCAGTCAGCTTCCTATGACTGTTGTTGCTGAAAAATACCTCACAAGGTGCTGTCACGTTCGTTATATAAATCACTTATTTGATGGCGGATAATCGTACCTTTGAGGTCATGTTGACAAGGACACTTTTTCAGTACTGTCATGTCACTGTGACACACCAGGTCAGTCTTCTTCTGGACTAGGGTGTTTGAATTTTGAAACCACTTTTACGATGTTTTTAATGTTTTAACTCTGTAATACTTCATTATCTGGTTTATCTCATTCTTGAAACCTGTCATACGTTATTAACGGCTAGTCTATTCTCATTTTACCATCAATATCGTCTTAGCTCAATTTCTAATTGGATGGTTAACTCTCGCTTGTAATTTTTTAAGTGATCTCGCGCATCGTCTCTCTCTCTCTCTTCTCTCTCTCTCTCTCTCTCTCTCTCTTCTCTCTCTCTCTTTTATTACTCACCTATATGTGGTTTCAGGGGTTAAGTCACGTGTATGCATCTATGAACAAGGTTTTTTTTAAGCGTTTGACGGGAGTAGAATGAAATTAGTTCTGAGTTTTCCACAGCCACTCACGTCCTCGCACCATGAAACACACCCACTGCTACTGAGTACATGATGTTTGTAGGACTGATGGCTCACTGGTTAGAGCGTCGTGAATTTTGACTTGCTTCCCAAAATTGGTCAATTAGCAAGAACTCATTAAAAATTAAGTCCTTCCTAAAATTTTCTCTTATACATTTAAAGATATTTTTTTCATTTATGTTAATGTTAAAATTAATAATTTTGTACCAAAAGAACCTTAGAAAACTTACCTAACCTTATTATAACAAGCGCAATTTAATTTAGCCTAATCCAACTTAATATATTTTAGATAAGTTTACAATAATTTAATAATAACAAACATAATGAAATATATTTTTTAGTTAGGTTCAGAATGATTTTTGCTAAATTATTGCATACACAAATTTTCGCTTGCCTTATTCGGCAAGAAGAGCGTTGCTATTTAAGCCAGAATTGCAAATTTTATCTGTTCGGCACGACGACATTATATATATATATTGAATATCTGTTTATTTATCTATCTATCTAAACTCTTACCTGCCACACTAAATAACATTTTATACATTAAAATAAACCACACCACAGACGGTGATAGAACCCGCGGTCAGAGAATCATAAAACTCCAGACCGACGCGCTAGCCACTGGGCCAGCTGGCTACAATAAGATTCATCCAACTAGGCATATTTATACACATTAAAATTCCTGGAGATACTGAGCATTAACAAATCAAGATAGTCACATTAACTGTTTTCTAGAATTATGAAAAAATCTTGACTGCATCTTGAATGTGTTATCTAGTTTTTGTCACAGTTAGGTTCAAGACAAAACTAGAATAAGTGTGGTACAGAAAAAGGTCACAAAGGTCACTATGAAACAAACCACATGAGGCTTCCCTCGAGTGACCTTTATTTTATAATGATGGTACACATTACTTGCCCTTTTATAGTTATGGTGCGACCTTAGCTGCCCTTTCATAGTTATGGTGCGACCTTAGCTGCCCTTTCATAGTTATGGTGCGACCTTAGCTGCCCTTTTATAGTTATGGTGCGACCTTAGCTGCCCTTTCATAGTTAGGTGCGACCTTAGCTGCCCTTTCATAGTTATGGTGCGACCTTAGCTGCCCTTTTCGGTAACATTTCAAGTCTAGCTTCTTTATTTCATGTAACTGAGAGTAAAACTTGAAGCTCTTAAATTACTGTTCTTTAATAAGAAAAGGAACTCAGGATTATATCCCTTTCAAACTTTTTACATAATGAATAAGTTTGAGGAACTAGAACAGGAAGAACTATGTGAAGTGCAGAGTGACTAATCTAAAATTTAAAACTTCGATTTATCTGTCATTGTATTCCCATGTAAATAGATATCGTTGGTGGACTTTCTGTGGATTAACATATGAAATCTAATATTAGTATCTTTGGCATGCGTGTGTCTGAGGCATATTAAGGTTAAAGCCTAAATTATTACTGGTGAGTGGTTGAGTGTGTATTTATATATTATTTTAAACTCTTCTCCTAATGCAAATATCAAAGATGTGCTTTGAGTCAACGGTGATGTGTATGGGGCGTAATGCACGGCCCCTTTGGTCTGACATCGCCCACTTCTCGTCAGGAAAAGGTGACGTGGAAGCGGATGACAGTGACAGTGTGTTCCTGGGAGTGATGGTGTCTGCGTCTGTGTGACAGTGACAGTGTGTTCCTGGGAGTGATAGTGTCTGCGTGTGTGACAGTGACAGTGTGTTCCTGGGAGTGATGGTGTTTGCGTGTGTGACAGTGACAGTGTGTTCCTGGGAGTGATGGTGTTTGCGTGTGACAGTGACAGTGTGTTCCTGGGAGTGATAGTGTCTGCGTGTGTGACAGTGACAGTGTGTTCCTGGGAGTGATGGTGTTTGCGTGTGTGACAGTAACAGTGTGTTCCTGGGAGTGATCGTATCTGCGTGTGTGACAGTAACAGTGTGTTCCTGGGAGTGATGGTGTCTGCGTGTGTGACAGTAACAGTGTGTTCCTGGGAGTGATGGTGTCTGCGTGTGTGACAGTAACAGTGTGTTCCTGGGAGTGATGGTGTCTGCGTGTGTGACAGTAACAGTGTGTTCCTGGGAGTATGGTGTTTACATGTGGAGAAGTTGTTTTGGATATCATATTACAGTTCAAATTACTGAATAACAGAACACCTGCAATCAAAGCTAAGTTCCCATCATTTAACTTCAGTATTTCAAGTTAGGAGGAGTCCCTGTATATAAATACCTCTGCAGACTTGTTGTACCATAGGCACTCTTAACAATAGATCACTTTAAAAAAAAGCCTTTTTGAAGGTGCGTGCAAGATCAATAGAGTAACTTGGGGTCTGACTGTAGTCCATGGTTGTTCAGGAAGGTCGTCGGGACGACCAGCTGACAGTCATTCACCCAGGGCATGTAATTAGTAGCGCTAAAAGTAGCAGTGGTGGTGGTGGTGATGAAGGTGGTGGTAGTGGTGGTGATGGTGGTGGTGGTGGTGGTGAAGATGGTGGTAGTGGTGGTGATGGTGGTGTTGGTGGTGATGGTGGTGATGGTGGTGTTGGTGGTGATGGTGGTGATGGTGATGAAGGTGGTGGTAGTGGTGGTGATGGTGGTGGTGGTGGTGGTGGTGAAGGTGGTGGTGGTGGTGGTGGTGGTGATGGTGGTGGTGGTGATGGTGGTGGTGATGGTGGTGGTGATGTTGGTGGAGGTGGTGATGATGAGGTGGTGGTGATGGTGATGGTGGTGGTGGTGGTGGTGATGGTGGTGGTGGTGGTGATGATGGTGGTGGTGGTGATGGTGGTGGTGTTTGTGGTGGTGGTGTTTGTGGTGGTGGTGATGGTGGTGGTGGTGATGGTGGTGGTGGTGGTGGTGATGGTGGTGGTGGTGGTGGTGATGGTGGTGTTGGTGGTGGTGGTGATGGTGGTGGTGGTGATGGTGGTGTTTGTGGTGGTGGTGGTGGTGGTGATGGTGGTGGTGGTGTTGGTGATGGTGGTGTTGGTGGTGGTGGTGGTGGTGGTGGTGGTGGGTGGTGGTGGCACTAGCACTAGTCCTGGCAGTGGAAAGATAACTCTGGTGTTGTTATTCCTATCAAAACATTTATACAGCTTTTTTTTTTTGTATGTCATGGGATAATATTTGCCTTTTTTTTTTTGTAATCGGCAAAGTGGCCGTATGGAGTGTAGGTGATGGAGAGAGCCCTCTGCTATACTATCCATATTTAATCTATCTAGGCAGATTTAGACGTATATTCAGACTAGAGATAGCTAGAGTTAGAAAACATTTTAGATACGACATGTGTGGTCTGTCTGTATGAATATCTGTCTGCCTGTCTGTCTGTCTGTCTGTCTCTCTCTCACTCTTACTCATTCTCATCCTCTCTCCGTCTCTTATAGTCTCTCGCACACTAGATAAAACCTTTATCGAGCGTTTTCAATGTTGCCATCCCACGCAAGGTGTGAGACGAGCCCCCGTAAGATATTATTTCCCTGCAGGAATTGGCAACAATGATTTCCTTGGACACCTTACCAATATGAGGAAATGGGTGTAAGAAATAGCAACTTTCTCGGGGTTAAATGAGCCTTTTTATCAGGCAGCGCCCGGGGACTATGTTGAATGGGAATTAAATTGTTATTTTGGTGGAATTACGTTGTTGGTGGTCGTAATAATGTGGTGGTTCCTTTCTGAATGTGGATTAATTGTGTAGTGGTAGTAAAAGTACTGGTTGTGGCAGAATTCATTAGTAATTATAAAAATGATGATTATGATCATTATAATAATAATAATTATAATACTGTAATAAAAAAAATTTAGTCTGCTTTTATTCATGGGTGTTCTTTTAATCTGGATACACTGACGAACACTTACAAGGAAGACACCAAGTAAAGCACCAGACAACAACAATATAACCAGCATGGAGCCACCCTGAGTGGGTCATTATCATGACGAAGACAAAAAACAAACCGCAACTACAGTACAGTCTACATGGACCAACAATGACATTATCCCTATTTACTCATTACACTACTACCACAAGTTAATTTTACGGACATTAGTCCGTAAAATTATTGTTGTCTGGTGTTTGGTGTCTTAATTGTAAGTGTTCGGCAGTGTATGCAGATTAAAAGAACACCCATGAATAAAAGCACAGGTTCGGACTAACGTATCTAAACACACATACTTAAAAGTGCGCCTGAATTCATAATTCTATGAAAACTCAATGAAAAACCCCGAGGAGAGAACATGAGGCAGCAAGACTGGACCTACTTTTAACTCCGACACAACGATAAGCAACGACACAACGATAAGCAACGACACAACGATAAGCAACGACACAACGATAAGCAACGACACAACGATAAGCAACGACACAACGATAAGCAACGACACAACGATAAGGTGTAAATTGCTGACAGATTTCGAACTTGAGAAGTAAATGAAAAAAAGGAACAAGGAACACAGACTGCACGGAAGGAACAGAAACACGCCATAACCAAGAAAAAATTTATAATGAAAGAGAAGGTTAGACAAGTTATATATCATCAGAACCTTCACCAGAAAGTTCTGGGTCACAAAATAATTTATACCAGTCACAAAGACCCATGATTAAATAGTCAATTAATATAGAAACCGGTTAAACAGGCTGTAGTGATTGTGAGAATATCTCAATATATAAGATTATACCTGAGAAATAAAAGACAATGAGTAACATTGAGAAAGATTGATGAGGAAGGAGACAAGTAACAATAAAACTAAAAAGAATGTAAAATTCTACAGAAACACACTAATGAGCTCCACTAATTGTTCAACGCTTGACTTTGGAAATTACGTTAAATATAAGTTTGACGGGAGCAGAAGACACGAGGCCAGAGAAAACTATCCATTAGACAGAAAGGCAATTCATAGAGAAGTTCCTAGGGTAGGCAATAAACAAAACCTCTTCCCTCAGCCTCAAATAAACAAAACAACATCAGTAGCATATGCAAAGTACACATCTTACTTATGGGCAATACTTAATTATCTAGCCTTGTTATGGAGTTCTCATCTTATGAAAATACGAAGAAAAAAATACAAATATCAGAGATTTAAGAGAAAGTTTATCCTAAAAGTAAAACAGCTTGAATATACAGATAAGTTTAGAGAGCTGAACCTCACATCACACAGACTACGAGAGAATCAGATACTCAAACATATCGACACATAAGCTGACGAATTAGAAAACAGAACAAGGAGATCAAATGAACCAGAGAGACACAGAGAATGTTTCTTTGTGAGGGCAGCGGATTCAGTACTAGATCTGACTTGGCACAATCGACCTGGCAGGAACGCACACTAAATAGTGATGTAACAACAACGGGGTTCATGAACTGTAGTCCAACCTCAGCAGAACAGCAAAATGAGTACAAAATAAGGAAAGCTGCAGACACGGAGTGTCATGTGTCATTACCCAGACCCATACTATCCTAATATATGTCAACTGCCCGTCAGCGGTCAGAGATTACTTCAGTGTTGTGCTTGCAGATGACTTCAAGCTGACGTGTTCGATGCCATTACACGACGAAGGCGAAAAAAACTGCATCATTCTTGCAAAAAATGCCAAAAAAAACATGAAAGGCTGGTCAGGTAAGTGATTGTTAGAACTGAAGTCGAATGAGTTCAAACTAAAGAGGTTGGGAAATGAGGGAAGGAAGCCAGATACAGTGTATCAGTTAGTGTGATACAGTGTATCAGTTAGTGTGATACAGTGTATCAGTTAGTGTGATACAGTGTATCAGTTAGTGTGATACAGTGTATCAGTTAGTGTGATACAGTGTATCAGTTAGTGTGATACAGTGTATCAGTTAGTGTGATACAGTGTATCAGTTAGTGTGATACAGTGTATCAGTTTAGTGTGATACAGTGTATCAGTTAGGTGATACAGTGTATCAGTTAGTGTGATACAGTGTATCAGTTAGTGTGATACAGTGTATCAGTTAGTGTGATACAGTGTATCAGTTAGTGTGATACAGTGTATCAGTTAGTGTGATACAGTGTATCAGTTAGTGTGATACAGTGTATCAGTTAGTGTGATACAGTGTATCAGTTAGTGTGATACAGTGTATCAGTTAGTGTGATACAGTGTATCAGTTAGTATGATACAGTGTATCAGTTAGTGTGATACAGTGTATCAGTTAGTGTGATACAGTGTATCAGTTAGTGTGATACAGTGTATCAGTTAGTGTGATACAGTGTGTCAGTTAGTGTGATACAGTGTATCAGTTAGTGTGATACAGTGTATCAGTTAGTATGATACAGTGTATCAGTTAGTGTGATACAGTGTATCAGTTAGTGTGATACAGTGTATCAGTTAGTGTGATACAGTGTATCAGTTAGTATGATACAGTGTATCAGTTAGTGTGATACAGTGTATCAGTTAGTGTGATACAGTGTATCAGTTAGTGTGATACAGTGTATCAGTTATTGTGATACAGTGTATCAGTTAGTGTGATACAGTGTATCAGTTATGTGATACAGTGTATCAGTTAGTGTGATACAGTGTATCAGTTAGTTGATACAGTGTATCAGTTAGTGTGATACAGTGTATCAGTTAGTGTGATACAGTGTATCAGTTAGTGTGATACAGTGTATCAGTTAGTGTGATACAGTGTGTCAGTTAGGTGATACAGTGTATCAGTTAGTTGATACAGTGTATCAGTTAGTATGATACAGTGTATCAGTTAGTGTGATACAGTGTTCAGTTAGTGTGATACAGTGTATCAGTTAGTGTGATACAGTGTATCAGTTAGTGTGATACAGTGTATAGTTAGTGTGATACAGTGTATCAGTTAGTGTGATACAGTGTATCAGTTAGGTGATACAGTGTATCAGTTAGTATGATACAGTGTATCAGTTAGTATGATACAGTGTATCAGTTAGTGTGATACAGTGTGTCAGTTAGTGATACAGTGTATCAGTTAGTGTGATACAGTGTATCAGTTAGTGTGATACAGTGTATCAGTTAGTGTGATACAGTGTATCAGTTAGTGTGATACAGTGTATCAGTTAGTGTGATACAGTGTATCAGTTAGTATGATACAGTGTATCAGTTAGTATGATACAGTGTATCAGTTAGTGTGATACAGTGTATCAGTTAGTGTGATACAGTGTATTAGTTAGTGTGATACAGTGTATTAGTTAGTGTGATACAGTGTATCAGTTAGCGTGATACAGTGTATCAGTTAGTATGATACAGTATCAGTTAGTGGATACATGTATCAGTTAGTGTGATACAGTGTATTGTTAGTGATACAGTGTATTAGTTAGTGTGATACAGTGTATCAGTTAGCGTGATCATGTATCAGTTAGTATGATACAGTGTATTAGTTGTGTGATACAGTGTATTAGTTAGTTGATACAGTGTATCAGTTAGCGTGATACAGTATCAGTTAGTTGATACAGTGTATCAGTTAGTGATACAGGATTAGTTTTGTGATACAGTGTATCAGTTAGCGTGATACAGTGTATCAGTTAGTATGATACAGTGTATCAGTAGTATACAGTGTATCGTTAGTATGATACAGTGTATCAGTTAGTGATTTGATCAGCTAGTGTATCAGTGTATAGTGTGATACAGTGTATCAGTTGATACAGTGTATCAGTTAGTGATACATGATAGTTATATGATCAGGTCAGTTGTATTTATACACAGGTATCAGTTAGATGATACAGTATCGTTATAGATCACAGTTAGTGTGATACAGTGTATCAGTTAGTGTACATGTATCAGTTAGTGGTACAGGTATCAGTATGATACAGTGTATCAGTATGAACAAAACCTCCAGGTTCCCAAACAATTATATTTAACTGGAGTTATCGCTCATATTAACTACGGTTTTTAGTCAATCATTTTCATCCATATTTCTCAGCTACGAGAATTTTGAAGCATACTGTATTTCAAGATTTATTTTTATACACACAAAACTGATATATAAACACACACACACACACTTACTCAACACACTCAAACAACTTACAAAAGCAATGTACGTTCAACCAACAGACATTCTAAGTACTAACTATAAATATATACTTAATATGTCTTTCTATGATTCACTAACAGCGCTGCTAAGGTAATTCGTCAAGAAAAACAATAATGGAATTTACAGATAGTGATTTCCGATTTTTTAATTCCAAATGTATTTGATATGAGTGGCTATGACAAGTGATAATTAGTTTGGCCGCAAAGTTTTTATGACCAGAAAAGGAATGAAGAGGCTTTTTTTTTCCTGAGATTATTTGATGTCGGGTCATGGTGTGTGTGTGTTTGTGTGTTAGTTAGTTAGTTAGTTACCATTTTGTCCTAGGCACATGTCGATTAGACACTAGGCCTATATGTGTGTGTGTGTGTGTGTGTGTGTGTGTGTGTAAGGAAACACTTCGAAATGTTTCGGTCCCGCCGGGAACTGAACCCGGGCCCTCCGTGCGTGAAGCAAGAGCTTTAGCCACCATGCCATCGGGGCGTGTGTGTGTGTGTGTGTGTGTGTGTGTGTGTGCGTGTGTGTGTGTGTGTGTGTGTGCGTGTGTCCCTTAATGATTGTGTTTGGTGTGTGTGTACTCACCTAGTTGTGGTTGCAGGGTCGATTAATAGCTCCTGGCCCCGCCTCTTCACTGCTCGTTACTTCCTGCTCCATGAGCTTTATCATACCTCTTCTTAAAGCTATGTATGGATCCTGCCTCCTACATCACTTCCCAGACTATTCCACTTCCTGACAACTCTGTGACTGAAGAAATACTTCCTAACATCCTGTGATTCATGAATTGTCCAACTTCCCAACTGTGACCCACACACTGTGACCCACACATTGTGACCCACACATTGTGACCCACACACTGTGACCCACACACTGTGTGTGAGTCAACAAGACATTAACAGATGACACATTAGAGTGCAGCAGAATAGGGAGTTAGCGCCTGGTCGCTACCCACGTCACATCCACTCTCTGAGTTAGTAACAAACTTCTAATACAACCCAACACACACACGACCAGCCTAAGTGCGTAAGGGTTAAATTATCGGCATCACACCACGAATGTTGGTGTTTATGGACCGGGGGAGACAGAATCGGAGACAGAAACATGGAAACACAGAATTTGCGATTTAAAAATTAAATCAGCAAGAAGAGATTATGTAAAAGCGACTACTACTGTTACTACTGTTACTATTACTACTGTTACTACTATTAGTAGTTCAAGTGTTATAACTACTATTACTATCAACACTACTAGTCCTTACATTACTCTAGAAAAAAGCTGAAAAATACAGCAGCCACTGAGGACATAAACTATGCCCATTCAACATATTGAATGCCCATCCATCATACACCATGTCAAGTGAACACACACTATACCAAATGAATATGCCCGTGAACGCACACTGTGCCCAGTGAACGCACACTGTGCCCAGTGGACATTCCTCACAGAAGGCTCGCTAATGATGACCCATGTACGGCAAACTGCTCTTGTATCGTCAAGGAAATGCTCTCATAAATCTTCTCCCAGCAGGCGATAAACAGTCAGGATTCACGACGCAGAGAGCTATCAACGTATAGAGTTGTCAAGAAATTCACGACGTATGGAGTTGTCAGAAATTCACGACGTAGAGAGTTGTCAAGAAATTCACGACGTAGGGAGTTGTCAGAAATTCACGACGTATGGAGTTGTCAGAAATTCACGACGTAGGGAGTTGTCAGAAATTCACGACGTAGGGAGTTGTCAAGAAATTCACGACGTAGAGATTTACGAAAAAAAATCAGGAGGTAGGGAGTCTACAAGGTCAACTGATGAGCCAAGTCTCTTATTGGAAAAGTTTATATAAATAATTTTTATTGTTATCAAATACAAGAATCCTTTGTATCGTAGTGAATAACTGTTATTATTTCTACAGTTTGTATACATTTTTATTGTCTATAATGATTGTCACTATAAGTTAATGTTGATAATCACAGTAGTAATAATTCCCATTGCAAAAAAAAATTATTATTATTATTATTATTATTATTATTATTATTATTATTATTATTATTATTAATAGTAATAATAGTAGTAGTAGTAATAATAATATAATAAATATATTATCCAGAGACTAAGTCCTGACACTGCCAGAATTAGTATCATTACAATATATATTAAATAATAGAAGCATCAACAGCAAAAACCTTTTTATTAATTTACATTTACCTGGCTCCTTCACGTGACAATATAATTCAAGAAGAAAAATTAATATTTTTCAGACTTTAAAGTCTAAAACTACATTTGCATTTTTGATCCATATTCATGTGGCTAACGAAGCTACGAAAAATTTTAAGAAGCAAAAAACAATCTAATTTTTGGTGTCAAAAACTCTTGAAAAGAATTTTATGCGTTAGCTAAAGTTTCTCTTTTTGCTTTTTTTTTTTCCTCTACTCTCTCCGTCTTTGTCTCTTATCTTTCCTCAGTCCTGCTCATTTTCCTCTTCCCTCGACCCGGCCGGAGCTAATGTTATTATTTAAGAAAATCCTTCAGCACTAGACAGATGGTGGTGGCACTAGACAGATGGTGGTGGCACTAGACAGATGGTGGTGGCACTAGACAGATGGTGATGGCACTAGACAGATGGTGGTGGCACTAGACAGATGGTGGTGGCACTAGACAGATGGTGGTGGCCTTATTGTTAGGTACAACACAGAGGTTGAACACCTGTCAAGACTGAGGGACTGACTACCTCAAAATTACTTCTTCAAGGCTGAGGGACTGACTACCTCAAAATTACTTCTTCAATGTTGAGGGACTGACTTACCTCAAAACTACTCACAATCGAAAGGATCCCGGGTGAATCCTGGGCGGGAGGAGACGCATAGGCAAGTCTCCTACCAGTCGCATAACTTCCTAACCTGCAAATTATACGACTATTGTAGGTTGCATCTTGAGGGAGTACCTAAAAAATTAAATCCACCGGAAATAAGCCTCACTCCTTGGCTTTCTTTGGTTATCGAACCTCAAGGTTACTAAACCAATTACAGTCTACATCTTTTTTTTCTTAACATATTTCTTTTAATTGTTCTACACCTCAATTAACAGCTATAAAAGCACTGCAGTAGTACTTCTCTGACCCACCATTAACCTAGAGCAGTTGCCGCCTTGTTAGACCCAGCAAAACGAGGCTTAATTACCCTGTTCACTTGACACTAATAAATCCTGAAGTTTGACTCCGCTCACTTAGGAAGTTGCACCAGAATTCGCAAGACTCGTTAGCCAGAGAAGTTGCTTATAGAATATTGATACTACTGTTTATGTTGCCTCCATGCTGACGTCAGTGTCTTTGTCCGCCACCATGCTGAGATATTGTCCTTGTCCGGCCCTCATGCTTATGTTGTTATCTTGTCTGCCCTCATGTTGACGTCAGTGTGCTCCTGTCAGCTGTCTGTCATGAGTTTGGATATGTATTTGGAATACCTCTTATATGACAACTGCAAAGTAATATTATTTACACATTAGTCTTTAATTTTACCCAAGAGTAAATTTTTAGTTAATGGAACGAAGTTCACATGTAAAAAATATATAAAAGAGAAGGAGTGTGGAGAGGAAGAAGATGGAAGAGGATAAGACTAGGAAAATAGAAGAGGAAGGTGGATAGAGTGAGGGGGAGAAATGGAAATGATTATAAAGGGAAGGAGAGTGAATATAAAGAAGAATAAGCAAAGGAAGGAAAGATATATATTGATAGTTTTAAAACAGTCAAGGGTTGCTACCAACTGGTTAACATAACAAAAAGTACACCTTATATGAGACACTCTTCTGTTGGTTACTGTGTTAGTGATGTTGTTGCTCTCCTGTTGACTGTTTTTTAAAAGTGTCGTTCGTACATTTCTGTTAGCGCAGTGTTAGTGCACTACACAAATAACCCGCAAGTCAGCAAATTCACGTTAGAGCATTTGCTGAAGCTCTGTTATTCATATTTTTAGTGGAGTAAGCTCATCCCTGTTGGCCATGCTTCTGAAAATTCCTGTTATCCCCGTTGTTTATTTGAGTTTATGTTTACCGTTTGGTTCTTACTGTAGAGGTGTTTAAGTTCTTTTCTTCATATGATTAATTTTGGTTCTCTCGCATTGTCGATATATTAGTGGCATAGATGCTCTCTGTTTGTTCATATATAAGGAGTGTATGTCTGTTGATCCTCTGTTTACTAGAGATGATTTACCCTTTGCATCTGTCTATAGCATTCCTGATGCATTACTTTTAGATTTCTGTCAAAAGATGATATAAAATGCTTTCTTTGCATCATGTTTATAATACACTACGACCACTGACTGCAAGCTATCATTATTACATTAGACATATATTTTTGTTCCCTTGTTAAATCTTCACATAAGGTCTCATACTAGACTGCCATCTGTCTTCTGATATCGTTGAGTATTTCTTGCCTGATCTTGATGTTCTTAATTACCTGTGTTCGGTCCTGTTGTATACCGCTGCTTCGCTGTGTAAGGTACAGGTAATGTACGAGTCACACATCTTCTACCTCTGTTCAAGAACTACGTTTTACGTCTTCCATTGCGTCCCTTGCAGAATTTTCTCTACCTTTTACCGTATTGACCGTCGTTACTGTTGTAGGAATTAATCCAATCTGTTATTTATTTTCCATAAAATAGCAGAACAGAATACTCAATGTACACCGAGCTAATGCAAACCACATTGAAAAACCTCAACCAAAACACCATTTGCTACACCTGCGTAATATCTAACGCAAATCCCAGCATCAAACCCGTGTGTGACGCTACATTACTACAAGCCATCTATAATACGCCTGAATTATCAAATGAGGCCTGTAAAATGATGCGAATTCTTGAAATATATTAATTCCAGTAAAATTAATTCGCCTGGGAGTTGGAAATTTCAAAGATATAATGCAAGGGAATTTGTTTTTAAGCCAAAAAAGGGAGAAATTCTGTATATACAGCGTGCCTAAACACATTCCATTCTTTTCCAGACGAAGTATGTGGTGGATATTGTATAATTACATGGTCAGCCACCCACTCTCCCTCTGTTATGAACGTAGTGTGATTATAATCTAAAATTATAGTGATGGTAGATGAATAATTATTAATAATGAACAATATTATTATTTTTATTTTATTATTATTATTAGTAGTAGTAGTAGTAATTAAATATACAAGAAGCCCTTGGTATTAACCACCAAACTAAAAATTCTTACACAATCATATATGCAAATTCAAGTTGCTATAAAACCTTGACTTATTTTAAGCGCTACAACCTTAGTAATATTTATTTTCTTATATAATCATAAAACTTTTATCATTTGTTTTTTGTTAACGAAATTAATGAAGCAGCGTCAAGAGTAGTTGTAGTAGTAATAGGAGGATAGTCGTAGCAATAGTAGTAGTAATAGTAGCAGCAATGGTTGTAGTAGAAGCAAAAGTGGTATTATAGTAGTAGTAATGATTATATCAGGAGTGGTTGTAGAAGCAGTAGTTGTAGTAGTAGTGATTGCAATTAGTATTAGTTATAACTAAAGCAGTATTGCTTGTAGTTGTAGCAGCAGTCGTATTACTTGTAGCAGCAGTCGTATTACTTGTAGCAGCAGTCGTATTACTTGTAGTAGCAGTCGTAGTAATTGTACTTGTAGCAGCAGCAGTAGTGGTAGTAGATGTAGTAGCATTAGAATTAGCAGCAGTAGCATTGCTAGTAGTCGTAACAGAAGTCGTTGTGTCTGAAAGAACAGTTGTAGTAATAGCAAATCAGCATAACAAACAGGAGAAAAACAGCAGAGGAACCAACACCAGCAATTACCCAGACAGCCGACGGCCTACATGCAAAATACTAAGGTTGAAGTCATCAGCATGGAGTCTCCCCCACCACACACACTTCCATGACATTGTGGCCACAATTACTGAATATCCTCCAGTCCAACTTCATAAGTCTATCAGAGTTGATTACGAAATATGAGCCATTACATAGATTCCCAAATATAGAAGTACATTCCTGAAAATGGCAGGGAAAAACACATATGAATCAAGCGACTCAGCTCTCAACTGTAATAATTTGCACATTGTTTTAAAACATTGTCATAGACAGACGAATGCTATCAGGAGTTTTAATTTGTGAACTCCCGGCTGGAATTAGTTTTTTTGGTTAAAACAATTACTGAAATTATTACGCTGAATTTTTTAATTGCTGATTTTGTCGTAGTTTTTGTTTTTTGTTGTTTTTGTTAATGGTGGCATTGCTGTGATTACAATTAATATTATTTTTATTAAAAGTATTTTAATAAAAATAATAAATTATCTCTCAGTCCACAGCAGGATTCGAACGTACATTACAAACTCTGCATCATAGTACTTAGTACCTTCTCCAGTAGGACAGATCCAGAATTGGCCGATTGGAGACGATGCTACGTACTTTGACGCAGAGTATGTAGGTTCGAATCCTGCTCTGGAATAAGAGATAATATTTGTAAGTAATTTCGCCTGTTTGCGAATTGTTATAATATATATATATATATATATATATATATATATATATATATATATATATATACACATGAAACAACACTGCGCTAGCCAGGGTTCGAACCCATGTTGGGTGGTCCTGTGGGTAAAGGCGTCATGTGGTTCTCGCTCACAATGACGGGCCAGTACAACATGGGTTCGAACCCTGGCTAACGCAGTGTTGTTATTGATCAATACCACTCGTTCGTGGTTACAATAATATATATACATGTGTGTTGTGTGTGGTGTGTTGTACTCACCTATTTGTGGTTGCATGAGTCGATACATAGCTCCTGGACCAGGCTCTTCACTCATCATTACTAGGTCCTCTCTCTCCCTGCTCCATGAGCTTTATCATACCTCGTCTTAAAAACTATGTATGGTCACTAAAAACAACAGACATAGCCCCGCTCCACAAAGGGGGCAGTAAAGCAATAGCAAAGAACTACAGACCAATTGCGCTAACGTCCCATATCATAAAAATCTTTGAAAGGGTTCTAAGAAGCAAGATCGCCACTCATCGCATCTGCTAGAAAAATGACAGGATGGATAATGAGAACCTTCAAAACCAGGGATGCAAAGCCCATGTTGACACTTTACAAATCGCTTGTTCTATCTAGGCTGGAATATTGCTGCACACTAACTGCACCTTTCAAGGCAGGTGAAATTGCTGACCTTGAAAATGTGCAGAGAACCTTCACGGCACACATAACTGCGATAAACCACCTCAATTACTGGGAACGCTTGAAGTTTCTAAACCTGTACTCTCTAGAACGCAGTTAGAATAGGTGAGTACAAATAGAGAGCGTGTCTGTCTCGCGCCCAGCAGACGGAGGATCAAGCCTCCACAAAGTATTGCGCTGAATAACCCAAATAGGTTTAGCGCTTAACATGAATTAAAATAAAAAATAAAAAATCTAGAACGCAGGCGGGAGAGATACATTGTTATATACATGTGGAAAATTCTCGAGGATTAGTACCAAACTTGCACACGAAAATCACTCCCTACGAAAGCAAAAGACTCGGCAGGCGATGTAACATCCCCCAATGAAAAGCAGGGTGCCACTAGCACGTTGAGGGACAACACAATAAGTGTCAGGGGCCCAAGATTGTTCAACTGCCTCCCAGCATACATAAGGGGGATTACCAACAAACTCCTGGCTGTCTTCAAGCAGGCACTGGACAGGCACCTAAAGTCGGTACCTGACCAGCCAGGCTGTGGTTCGTACGTTGGACTGCGTGCGGCCAGAAGTAACAGCCTGGTTGATCAGGCTCTGGTCCAACATGACGCGTGGTTACAGACCGGGCCGCGGGGGCGTTGACCCCTGGAATTCTCTCCAGGTAAACTCCAGGTTCCTGCCTCCACTACGTCACTTGCCAGACTATTACACTTCCTGACAATTCTATGACTAAAGAAATACTTCCTAACATCTCTTTGACTCATCTGTGTCTTCAACTTCCAATTGTGACCCCTTGTTTCTGTGTCCCATCTCTGGAACATCCTGTCTCTGTCCACCTTGTCAATTCCTCGCAGTATTTTATGTCGTTATCATGTCTCCCCTAACCCTCCTGTCCTCCAGTGTCGTCAGGACAATTTCCCTTAACCTTTCTTCGTAGGACATTTTCCTTAGCTCTGAGACTAGCTTTGTTGCAAACCTTTGCACTTTCTCTAATTTCTTGACGTGCTTGACCAGGTGTGGGTTCCAAACTGGTGCTGCATACTCCAGTATAGGCCTGACGTACACGGTGTACAGTTTTGAACGATTCCTTACTGAGGTATCGGAATGCTATTCTCAGGTTTGCCAGGCGCCCAGGAGATGTGCTCAGTATTATACTCACCCCCAGGATCCTTTTCTTTGAGTGAGGTTTGCAGTCTTTGGCCACTTAGCCTATACTCAGTCTGGGGTCTTCTTTGTCCTTCCCCGATCTTCATGACTTTGCATTTAGCGGGTTAAATTCGAGGAGCCAATTGCTGGACTAAGCTTCCAGCCTGTCCAGGTCTCTTTGTAGTCCTGCCTGATCCTCATCCGATTTAATTCTCCTCATTAACTTCTCATCATCTGCAAACAGGGACACTTCTGAGTCTATCCCTTCCGTCATGTCATTCCCATATACCAAAAATAGCACTGGTCCTAGGACTGACCCCCCTGTGGAACCCCGTTTGTCACAGGCGCCCACTCGGATACCTCGTCACGTACCATGACTCGTTGTTGCCTCCCTGTCAGGTATTCTCTAATCCATTGCAGTGCCCTTCCTGTTATATGTGCCTGATCCTCTGTCTTTTGCACTAATCTCTTGTGAGGAACTGTGTCGAAGGCCTTCTTGCAGTCCAAGAAAATGCAGTCTACCCACCCCTCTCTCTCATGTCTTACTTCCGTTACCTAGTCATAAAACTCCAGTAGGTTTGTGACACAGGATTTGCCTTCCATGAATCCGTGCTGACTGTCGTTTATAAGCTTGTTCCGTTCTAGGTGCTCCATCACTCTCCATGACTGCATACTATACACATCAGTGACACTGGTCTATAGTTTAGTGCCTCGTATCTGTCTCCTTTCTTAAAAATGGGGACTACATTTGCCACCTTCTATTCCTCAGGTAGTTGCCCAGTTTCAATGGATGTGTTAAAAATTGTTGTTAGTGGCACACACAGCATCTCTGCTCCCTCTCTAAATACCCATGGAGATATGTCCGGTCCCACCACCTTTGAGGTATCAAGGTCACTTAGCAGCTTCTTCACCTCCTCCTTGGTTGTGTGCATTTCATCCAACACTTGTTGGTATATCCCATGTTGGTGTACTTCCTTGTTCTGACTTCCCGGAGTCCTTTCTGTCTCCACTGTAAATACCTCCTTAAATCTCATGTTGAACTCCTCACATACTTCTTGGTCGTTTCTTGTTAGCTCCCTGCCTTCTTTCCTCAGCCTGATTACCTGTACCTTGACTGTTGTCTTCCTCCTGATGTGGCTATACAACAGCTTCGGGTGAGACTTGACTTTTGATGCTATGTCATTTTCGTACTGTCCCTGGGCCTCCCTCCTTATCTGTGCATACTCGTTTCTGGCTCTTTGACTAATCTCTTTATTTTCCTGTTTTTTTTGTCATCTGTACTTTTTCCATTCTCTACTGCATTTCGTTTTGGCCTCCCTACACCTTTGGGTAAACCAAAGGCTCGTTCTGGTCTTCCCATTATTTCTGTTGCCCTTGAGAACAAACCTTTCCTTTGCCTCCTTGCATTTTGTTGTTACATAGTCCATCATTTCGTTTGCTGACTTTCCTACCAATTCTGCATCAATTGCAAGAAGTTACTCATACCTGTGTAGTCCCCCTTTTGTAGTTTGGCTTTTCCCATCCTACTCCTGTTACCCTTTCCACTTCTAACTCTACTATGTATTCAAAGCTCAGAACCACGTGATCACTAGCTCCAAGGAGCCTTTCATATGTGAAGTCCTCAATGTCCGAGCTACTCAGGGTGAACACGTCTTGCTGGTTCACCCTCCCCTCTCTCTCTCTGGTAGTGTCCCTAACATGTTGATGCATGAGGTTTTCAGTACCACATCCATCATCTTGGCTCTCCATGTTTCGGGACCCCCAAGTGGCTCCAGGTTTTCCCAATCAATCTCCTTGTGATTGAAATCGCCCATAACTAGTAACTTTGCTCTACCCATGTGAGCTCTTCTGGCCACCTCACCTAGTGTGTCCACCATTGCTCTGTTGCTTTCATTATATTCTTCTCTTGGCCTCCTGCAGTTCTGTGGCGGGTTATATATCACTGCAATGACTACCTTATGTCCCCCAGACTGAATTGTACTTATGTAGTCCCTTTCACCAGTTTTGTCTATTCCTTCCATTTCCTCAAATCCCCATCAGTTTTTAACGAGTAGCGCAACTTCTCATCCCCCTCTGCTCCCTCTATCTTTCCTCAGGATCTGATATCAGGGTGGGAAGATTGAGTCTCTTACCATCCCAGTAAGTTTTGTTTCTGTGACTGCTATGATGTCTGGGGATATCTCCATGATTCTTTCATGCCCCTCCTCACATTTATTTGCTATTCCATCCTCATTCATATATCAAACCTTCAACTTCTTTTTTAAAACTGTGGTCTGGGGAGAATGTTGGGGTTGGAGGAGCAGGAGACCTGATGGGGAACTATGGGGGGTTTCTGTGGGGGTGGAGTTTGTGATGAGGGGGGCAGAGGGTACAGTGTGTGGGTTTTGGGTTAGATTATTTGGTTGCATTGGGGTTGTCATGGTTAAGGTCCTTCTGTGGGTAGCTCTGAGGGAGGTTGTATTTGCTCTTCCTCCTGAGTCTGTGTTCTTCTCTTCGTCTCCGTCTTTGCCTCTCGTTCCTCCTTGTGTCTTTGTACCCTCTCTTTCAGTTTCTGCCTTTCTTCTTGTGTTCTGTCACGGTCGAAGTACACCCTCTGGTACTTTGGTATATCCCTTAGTCATGCTTTCTCCTGCAGGATCCCGTTTTGAGCTGATTCTGCCTTGAAAATCAATTTGACTGGCCAGTTTTTCCTCTTGCAAACCACCCTATTCTCAGAAAATTCGTCAACTGAGTCTTGTCGTCCTCTCCTATAGCTTTCATGATACTTTCAATCACTTTTTTCTCCTCCTGTCTTCTTGCTTCATAAGTTTACCCTTCAACTTCCTGGAGCCCATAAACAAAAACTGACCTCTCCCTTTCGTCCTCCCACTGCATTTCCCTTTGCATCCCCTGAGACGATTTAGTTGCCTCCATTGCAGCATTCCTTCCTTCAATCTCTTCTTTAGCTGATGTCCCTGTGCTCTGTGGTCTGTCATTTTTACTTCTCAGCTTTTCCTGGGCACTGCTGTGGTCTGTTAGGCCTCTGCATATAGCTTAGCTCCTTCATTTTCTTTAGTCCTCTCATTTGTTCTTGTTGTGCTCCTCATCTTTTCTTGGGCTCTAC
The DNA here is from genome assembly GCA_009830355.1 of Cherax destructor. Classification (NCBI taxonomy): domain Eukaryota; kingdom Metazoa; phylum Arthropoda; class Malacostraca; order Decapoda; family Parastacidae; genus Cherax; species Cherax destructor. The sequence continues at coordinate 420,265 of WNWK01000247.1, forward strand.
AGTGGTCTGATAGGGCCTCCGCATACAGTATAGCTCCTTTGTTCCCTACAGTCCCCTCGTCTGTGACTGATGTAGCAGTTCCTGATGTCATGCCTGCACCCCTCTTCGGGTCTTTAGACAGTTTCAGATTTTATAGTTCCTCTTCTGCTGCTATGGCTTGTAGCTCCCATTTCCTGCTCTCTGCAGCTATACTCCTCTATTTTCTTGCTAAGCACTTCTAGCTTCCTTTCCCACTCTTCCTCCCTTTTCGTGAGCTCTGCCACCCAATCTTCCATCTTCATCCACCAGTCTCCTGGTTCTCCGTCCTGCTCTCTGGCAATCCATTTTTTTTTTTCACCACAGAAAGAAATACTTAAGTGTTTTCATGTGGTCGTTTGTGATGTTTTCGTGAGTGTGTGTGTATGTATTCACCTAATTGTGGTTGCAGGGGTCGAGACTCAGCTCCTGGCCCCGCCTCTTCACTAATCGCTACTGGGTCATCTCTCTCCTGCTCCATGAGCTTTATCATACCTCGTCTTAAGCCTATGTATGGTTCCTGCCTCTACTACATCACTTTTTTAGACTATTCCACTTCCTGACTACTCTATTACTGAAGAAATGTGTGTGTGTATGTGTGTGTGTGTGTGTGTGTGTGTGTGTGTGTGTGTGTGTGTGTGTGTGTGTTGTTGGAGATGTTTGTGTTAGGGAGGGAGAGGGGGAGGGGAGGAGATTAGGCCGAACTTCTCTTAAAAATAAACGTTTCCAACATTTTCTCAATGGATTCATACATGTATTTTTCAACGAAAATAAAAGAGATCGCATATTTTTAACATTTACTTGTTTTATTTATAATTAAGCAACACGAATGGTTTGTTTTTTTCCCCTGACATATATGCTCGCGTATATCTTGTGTTAATATACTCAAGATAATAACTACAAGAAAGATATATTACGTACTAAGAAGGTGCGTCATACCGATGAATAGAGCGTCTGTGTTTACTACGATGATGGGAGTCCATTCATTATCTTCCATTATCTTGCAATATTGCATGATTCAGCAGTTGCATGGAGCTTCACGATGCAGACCCAGGCTGAGGAGGCTGTTGCCGTCACAGGGGCCGTCGGCTCGGTGATATATTGGCTTCATCACTGCTGTAATGACTAATCCCCCCCCCTCCTCATCCTCCTCCTCCACCGCCCCTCTATCTCCGTCTCTCTGTCTCTTGCTCTCTCTCTCTCTCTCTCTCTCTCTCTCTCTCTCTCTCTCTCTCTCTCTCTCTCTCTCTCTCTCTCTCTCTCTCTCTCTCACTCTTTCTCTCTCCATTTTGTTTCTTTTATCCCAATATTCGCCAGACTCTCACATAATGACCAGTAAAAAGCATTTTCTTCTCCAGTTCCTTCATCATTATTACATTAAGCAGAAGCCATTTTCAGTAAACAAGCAACACGATAATGGTGTCAACGTAAATCACGCCTCGGCTACCAACACTGCTTTCATATTTAAGAAAGCGAGCTAAAATGTTGTCATCTTCCCACCCACCATTCATAAATCACCAGGTGTAATAATGCACTCTTTGTATATGCCCAAAATTCCATATATGTTTCTCCTCGTAACAAATCAGCATCCAGCTGAGGATGCTGGAACACCATCTGGTGAGGATCGAGTCATAGCTGAAAGACGATCGAGTTTTCGGCCACTTCTTGTGCTGAATGACCCTCAAGGATCATTCCCTTATATTCACATATGAATAATAATTACTGGGAACGCCGTGAACGTCTTCCAGCAGATCGTTAATCCTAAACAGTAAAGAAGAACGTTTTAGTAAGCACAAGTGTCGTCTCAGGCAAGCTGACAGTCGTGTTTCATACTCTGACGTGATATTAATGATGAGAATAAAGGATGGGTCCTCGCTAGAATGAAAAATGTAATAGTGGCACTAGTAAAGTCATATATCTTAGAAGGAATGTAACTCACAAGTTTCTTTGTGTATTTGCATTCAATATACTGACAAATTTACACATGTCAGAGATATACTGCTGAACATTTATTTGCATATGTTTACATATATTTAACTGAATTTCTCTGTGTTTATTATCATTATATTTTTTTCATTTCCCACCTTCCCGAGAGGAAATATGGATGTTGGTGTTTTTTAAGTTTTTCTCTTACCTTGAAAATTACACTTTTTTTTCATATACCATTGTATATACTGGTGGATTAGGCCGCTTACCATTCACCAAGTATCCTAAAATAGGTTTCTTACGGCGCCATTTATTTTGCAAGACTTTCCAGCGACAAGTTGCTTACAAGAGGTCCTTGACGACGTTATATATCTCACAAGAGGTCGCTGGCGACTGCAGTATTACAAGGGATTCCCAAAGCAAACATTATACAACAGATCCCTGACAGTCATTCAATAAAAGATTTATAGCACTGATATATTTAAGGGTTTCATGAATTTATGGGTTTTGAGTTTATTCTTTGTTTCATGAAAGCATTTAAGGCAATGGGCAGTATTACACATTAGTATTATTAATGTATATATATATATATATATATATATATATATATATATATATATATATATATATATATATATATATATATATATATATATATATATATATTAGGGATGGGACGATACCAAAATTTTGGCCGATAACGATACCGATACCCAATTTTCGGCCGATACCGATTCCAATACCTTTTCCTATATTTTTTTTTTAATTTTTAAAATTATAAGGACAATGTTTAATATATATGGGAATACGTATTGCAAAATGGGTATTAAATAACACAGGAAAGGTAAATATTAAATATCTTAATTTTGCTGAGATGATAATGCCATACTTGGCCTGTTGTGTTAGTTACTGGTTGTCAAAGGCACTTGTCGATAGTGTGTGTGTGTGTACTCACCTATTTGTGGTTGCAGGGGTCGACCACAAATAGTAGTAGTAGTAGTCGTAACAGAATTAGTAGTAGTATTACCGTCATCACATTTACGGAGAAGCTCCTGAGTGGTAGCAGGAAATCAGGTTTTAACTGAGAAATGGTAAGAAAGCTTCAGTTCTTTGGAACAGGAGATTTTCACCAACGTCAAGGCAAACAATAACTCTGTGAAGGGGCTGTTGTAAACTGCAACAACCTTGCATGAGCCAATAGCAATATTGCAGCAATGCACTTGTACTAATATAAATGTGTTCTAACTGATCTCTCACCAACATTGTTGCAAGTAATCGGTGATCGTGCAATATAGCAGCATTTATAATATATTTCCAAACTATAAAAAAGTTTTTAAGAGTTTCTTTAGTCCAAAAATCTTAAGTGTTTCTTATTGCAGAACCTAACTGTTTCTCATTTAAAAACATGAAATATTCTCGTCCCAAAGTTGAGTGTTTCTCATTCCAAAGTTGAATGTTTCTCATTCCAAAGTAGAATGTTTCTCATTCCAAAGTAAAGTGTTTCTCATTCCAATGTTGAGTGTTTCTCATTCCAATGTTGAGTGTTTCTCATTCCAAAGTTGAGTGTTTCTCATTCCAATGTTGAATGTTTCTCATTCCAAATAACTGAAGGTTCCTCATCGCAAAATACCAGAAGGTTGCATGTGGTAGCTCAGAGCACAGGCACTCAGAACACAGATACGCATAGCACTGGTGTGTTCAGGAACTCTCAACACAGGTGCTCACAACACTGGTGCTCACAACGCAGGTGCTCACAACACTGGTGAGTTTAGGTGTTCACAACACACTGTTTCCCACTCCACGATATCAAATAATTTCTCAACTTTTCGCCTGACTCTGCTCTAACACCCATAAGTAAGTCTCCGGAATCCCCTAAATGTTATTAAAAATCGGCAGGAAATTCAGAACCTTTTCAGAGTTAAGCCAGAGTTGTGAGTCGTGAGATTCTGTTATGTCGTCAGCTAGAAGGTGTCTTATCACCATTACATGCTGTGTGGTGGCGACTGTCACCAACATCATGTGTGGTGGTGACTGTCACCATCATCCCGTGTGGTGGTGACTGTTATCACCACTGTACCATCCAGATTCACATCGCTACAGACAGACAAAGAAAGCCAGATGTCAGTCGTCCTCTGCATAACGCAGGAATTTTCAATATTTTCTTCTGTGAGTCATCTATGAATTCATGTGGTGACCTTGTACATGTCTATCTTCAATTAATATCACAACAGATCGTCCCTAGAAGATAAAAAAAATGTATTTTACTAAGAATATAAGAAGCTTAAAAAGCGCTTACGAGTGAAAATAAAAGATGCGTTGGACAAGAGACTATCAACTCATTTTCTTCATAATCATCATCTTCTGCTTCATCTTTTCTTTCCCCACTTCTACTACAACTACTAATACCTCTTCTGTCACTGCCTCTTCCTCTTCTACTAATAATATAACTCTGCCGTGGATGCAAAATTATGGTAATCAACGTCTCATTAAATTAATTTTTGCCAAGATCGTTATTGTTGTTGGTTTGGAGGTGAGACGCATCGATGGTTCTTTTTTGTGTCAGACAAAGACAGAAATATTTTTATTATTATTATTTTAATATTATTATTATTATTATTATTATTATTATTATTATTATTATTATTATTATTATTATTATTATTATTATTATTATTATTTTATTACAGAAAATAAAGAGAAAAATACCTGCTATGTGTTGTATTCTACCACAAACATATGGTTGCAAACATCTGTCCCTCCGGGGATATATTTGAACATTTCTGCCTGAATAAACGTGAGGGAAAAAACATACAAAGTTCATTGACAATTGGGGAAAAAAAGAGTTCCCGGAAAAAAATCATATTTGTTGGAAGACTCGAAACACACACATGAGTAAGAAATGTGAGAAATGAAAGAATAAATGGAGTACGAAGGCCACATTTGAGAGAGCAAATCCTAATTTAAATTTTATAAGAAACTAAGGACGGTAAAGTTGCACAAATGCAGTTATGTGAAATCCTTTATTGGCTACGTTTTACCCGCACAGTGTAGGCAAAACATTGTCAATGTGGATTTCATATATAACTACATTTATATCTCTCGTTAACATAATGTCGATATTTCATTCTATTAAGAACACATAACAGACTTAAATAACCCGGTTTTAACAAATAGGGTCAAGCAGAAGCACATTATACCATGAACACTGGTTACCAGAGTGCTGATACATTATACCATAAACACTGGTTACCAGAGTGCTGATACATTATAACATGAACACTGGTTACCAGAGTGCTGATACATTATACCATAAACACTGGTTACCAGAGTGCTGATACATTATAACATGAACACTGGTTACCAGAGTGCTGATACATTATAACATGAACACTGGTTACCAGAGTGCTGATACATTATACCATAAACACTGGTTACCAGAGTGCTGATACATTATAACATAAACACTGGTTACCAGAGTGCTGATACATTATACCATAAACACTGGTTACCAGTGTGCTGATACATTATACCATAATCACTGGTTACCAGAGTGCTGATACATTATACCATAAACACTGGTTACCAGAGTGCTGATACATTATACCATAAACACTGGTTACCAGAGTGCTGATACATTATAACATAAACACTGGTTACCAGAGTGCTGATACATTATAACATAAACACTGGTTACCAGAGTGCTGATACATTATAACATAAACACTGGTTACCAGAGTGCTGATACATTATAACATGAACACTGGTTACCAGAGTGCTGATACATTATACCATGAACACTGGTTACCAGAGTGCTGATACATTATACCATAAACACTGGTTACCAGAGTGCTGATACATTATACCATAAACACTGGTTACCAGAGTGCTGATACATTATAACATAAACACTGGTTACCAGGTGCTGATACATTATACATGAACACTGGTTACCAGAGTGCTGATACATTACACCATAAACACTGGTTACCAGAGTGCTGATACATTATACATAACACTGGTTACCAGAGTGCTGATACATTATACCATGAACACTGGTTACCAGAGTGCTGATACATTATACCATGAACACTGGTTACCAGAGTGCTGATACATTATACCATAAACACTGGTTACCAGAGTGCTGATACATTATAACATGAACACTGGTTACCAGAGTGCTGATACATTATAACATGAACACTGGTTACCAGAGTGCTGATACATTACACCATAAACACTGGTTACCAGAGTGCTGATACATAAGCTGGCTTCTCAAGAACTAGACAGATATTATCATTAGATAACGGTGAACCTAAATGATAGAAAGTGGCGTCAAGTTGTCTGAAGTAACAAGTGGAGTACCCAAGGGGTCAGTCCAAGGAGCCATAATGTTTCTGATGTGTAAGTGACCTTCCTAAAAAATCAGGCTCCTGTAAATATTTAGTGATAAACCTTGAGGTTTTTCTCTCTCTCTCTCTCTCTCTCTCTCTCTCTCTCTCTCTCTCTCTCTCTCTCTCTCTCTCTCTCTCTCTCTCTCTCTCTCTCTCTCTCCTGGTTTTAGAGTCACTGTATGCGCTGAATTATTCATGAAAGAGAGTGCGAAAAACTTTGTTATAACTTTATGTACAAGTTACAAAGTGTGTGGCTGTAGTTTGCCTGAAGTGTGTAGCCCCGGGCCTTATCAGGGTGAGTAGGAGAGGCAGGGAGAGCGAGAGAGAGGAAGGGAGGCAGGGAGAGCGAGAGAGAGGAAGGGAGAGACGGGAAGAAAGAGGCAAAGTATGAATGATAGGCAGGAAGTGGCAGAGATACGGGGAGTGGAAGAGAGAGAGGTAGGTAATACAGAGACAGGTCAAACCGGACTATGCACGCTTCATTACATGCGTGATGCAACACTAGAATGCGTGGTGCAACACTAGAATGCGTGATGCAACACTAGAATGCGGGGAGGTATGGGCAGCCGCGTCTTGTATCACTAGAAACAATGATTGCTTATTAATGTCCTGGACACCGACGTCACAATCTCTGGAGGTTGAAACAGGACACCGCCACAATGGAGGCGGCGAGCAAGGGCTTCACACAGACACAATACAAATCCTTTTCTCTCCACAGGTTAAATTCCAAGTATTCTCACATGAGGAGCAAAACAAACTTGAGTTAGCCCATGGCTTGTTGTGGAACTCTCAATAGAAACCTCTAGCCAAAAAAAAAAAATAATTCAAGGCACAAATTCCCAATCAAGGGCTTAAGTGCCGTGTCTGTGTGTGATCTGGTAATTCCCTGATTATATAGCTGTAATTATTTGATTATAAATATATATGATTATAGCTATGTCCATAATCACATAAATATTGCTAATATCGACGTCTTAGCAGCTGAATATGTAGAAGGATCAAAAGATTTATGTTTATGTAGACATAAAAGTGACACCAAAAAAATGAGGCAGAGTGGGAGATGTAAGTACTTGGAAAAGAGAGAGAAAATAATGGGGAGTAAGAGACAGGATGCATCGAGAAGGAAGAATGGCAGAAACGGCTCGGTGTAAGAAAGAGGGAGAGAAAGAGGAAAAGACGAGAGCAGGAAGATATGACGTTTTATGAGAGAGAGAGAGAGAGTCAGAACGCAGACATAATGCCAGACAGACAAATGGACCTTAATACAAAAAGACAGGAAGACAAATTAAAAGTGAGAGGACGGCCGGAAAAAGCTACGGAATAATTAATTCAGTATTTATCTACTCTTCAGCTTCAATATGGGATACAATACAGTGATATTTTGAAGCACCAAATAAAGGTCAGAATTCTACTTTTTTACTTAGGTTTCTCGTTTTTATTCCATCGTCACTATTGCTCATTATTACTGGAAAACCTCCAAATGTTTGCCAGCGATTCCCATAAAAGGTCAGATTTAGTTAAGTTAAACAAGGCAAGGTCATATGCAAGTTAACTATGAGAGGTTAGAGGTCGTTCAGTAAGTCATGTAGCTATATTACTATCAGATTCATGGATGTTAGATATTTGAGTAGTTAGTCAGGTCACAAATGGGATGGTTAGAGAGATAGTTAGTCAGGTCACGAATGGGATAGTTAGAGAGATAGTTAGTCAGGTCACGAATGGGATGGTTAGTCAGAGAGATAGTTAGTCAGGTCACTAATGGGATGGGTAGTCAGAGAGATAGTTATGTCACAAATAGGATGGTTAGTAGGCAGAGGGTAGTACATAGTCATGTCACAAATGGGATAGTTAGTCAGATAATCAGGTAAAATGGGATGGTTAGTCAAAAAAGGAGGGATGTTAGTCCAGGTCACAAATGGGATGGTTAGTCAGAGAGATAGTCAGGTCACAAATAGGATGCTTAGTCAGATAGTTACTCAGGTCACAAATTTTTGGGATGGTTATTAATGATGGTTTTTTAAGATTATGATTATTATTATTATTATTATTATTATTATTATTATTATTATTATTATTATTATTATTATTATTATTAATAATCAATGGGGAGCACTAAACCCGTAGGATTATGCAGCGCCTGTGTGGGGGGATGTGGAAGGTATTCAGGCTTAATTCAGGGAACTTGTGCACAGATCCAATTCCCTAGATCAAAAGCCCCTCACCAACGTCAAGGAACCTTCCTTGAGGGAGAGCTACTCAGCAACATATTAGAAACACTTCAAAAATACCTCTCATAACACCAGTCACAAAATATATTACGTCTCTCACATCAGACGTCATAACCTAATATACCACCTCTCTTAAGCCTGCCACAACACCTGTCACAATACATAATAAACAAAGCACTACTTCTCATAGTCCATCCTCCTGAATCCTTCTTAGCATTTATTAAACAACTGTTACACACACCAGCTGCACATCTGTCACTCTACCTGTCAAAATTTCGACCTTCATTAGGGGAAACTTCCTGCGCCCGTACCTGTGTTACAACCTCCAGTTATACCCCCAGCTGATGGCGTCACTCCGCAGAAAATCTCTCTTTTCAGGACACCTTCCCCGCAATTCTCCCTGTGCGATCGCTTTCCTCTAATGACACTTCCAAGAGAACACACTAATCAACTTTCCCATTTCTCGATCTGGTGGGAAAGTGGAAATGTGTAAAGGCTTGTGTATGAACACAAAGAGTGAAGATAACAACATAGAGGTGAGAAAATGTAAATACGAGTGCATGAGGATTTAAAGTGTAGCTATATGAGAGTGTAAATGTAAGTAGGATGATGTAAATGTAAGGGGGTGTAAATGTAAAAATTCAACAGTGTAAATATAAGAGTATGATGGTGAAAAATGTATGAGGGCAAGTGCTCAAATGTAATAGTATGAGAGTGCAAATGCAGCAATATGAGTATGTAAATGTAGCAATATACAGATTGCATTGATATTGGTAGAATTACCGACAATATGTTAAGTAAAAGGACACAAATGCAACTAATGTGACATTTTATTGTGGCAACGTTTCGCTCTCCAGGAGCTTTGTCAAGCTGTTACAAACAATACATGGACACAGAGGGTATATATAGGCTTAGAGTGAGGTGTAATACTAGTAGTAGTAGTAGTAGTAGTATAAGTTGTAGTAGTAATACAATATGGTAAAAAATCAACTTGCACATGAGTAAAATATACAGATGTAAGTGCAACAGAATGGGCTTACAAATGTAACAGTATGAGGGAGTAAATGTAAGAGTATGAGACTGTAAATGTAAGAGTATGAGAGTATAAATGTTACTGAGTGAAAATGTAAATATAACAACACGGGTTTGAACTGCCCAGGTCCACTTATAAGCTATTTTTTTCAATAAATACATCAGAAACTTTTTGTAAATTTGCGCCGAAATAAGAAAAGATAGGTGTATCATGAATGCATTAAATATACGTAGATACTAGTCAATTTTATCATTTACTACCATAAAATATACACAAATCTATTATAGTGTTAGTAACACGTATAACATCTATAGTTCTGTATTATACAAGACAGTATTGATGTAGGTACCAGACAGACAGACGATCCATCTTGTAAACAGACAACGTAAACTTAAGGTTTACCTGGAGTTTACCTGGAGAGGGTTTCAGGGGTCAACGCCCCAGCGGCTCGGTCTGAGACCAGGCCTCATGGTGAAATCAGGGTCTGATCAACCAGGCTGTTACTGCCGGCCGCACGCAAACTGACGTACGACCCACAGCTCGGTAACGATAATAACATTTTATTTTCTCTAGTTTATTTTATTGTAATAACACAGGATATAATACATATAACATACAAAATATGTGTTAATCGACTGTTTATGTTATGGTGACGCTTCCGGTCAACAGTAGGTCATTAGTAGTTAGGTTTTTGAGGAGTCAAATGTTATACGAGAATTTTGGACTGCACGGGGGGCGGCGCCCCTAACCCCCGCGTTGTTCAAGGGTCAATGGTATAAGGGTTTAAATGTAACAATGAGAGAGTGTACATGTTACAGTGTGAGAGTGTAAATGCTGCAGTGTGAGAGTATAAATGTAAGTGTGAGAGTGAGGGGTGTAAATGGCAGTGTGAAAGTGTAAACGTTACAGTTGGAAGTGTAAATGTTGCAGTGTGAGAGTGTAAATGTTAGTGTAGAATGTCAATGTTGCAGTGTGAGAGTGTAAATGTTAGTGTAGAATGTCAATGTTGCAGTGTGAGAGTGTAAATGTTAGTGTAGAATGTCAATGTTGCAGTGTGAGGGGTGTAAATGTTAGTGTAGAATGTCAATGTTGCAGTGTGAGAGTGTAAATGTTAGTGTAGAATGTCAATGTTGCAGGTAGAGTGTAAATGTTAGTGAGAAGTCAATGTTGCGGGAGATGTATGTTAGTGTAGAATGTCAATGTTGCAGTGTGAGGGAAGTGTAGAAATCAAGTTCAGTGTAGAATGTCAATGTTGCAGTGTGAGGGTGTAAATGTCAGTGTAGAATGTCAATGTTGCAGTGTGAGAGTGTAAATGTTAGTGTAGAATGTCAATGTTGCAGTGTGAGAGTGTAAATGTCAGTGTAGAATGTCAATGTTGCAGTGTGAGGGGTGCAAATGGGAGCAGGTGAAAGAGTTGAAGGTAAAAGTGCTATGGTATAAAGGTCAGATTAGAAAGATCATTCAGGAATATTTTGAAAAAAAAAAATTGAATATTTTTAATAAAAAAAAAGGTGTTTTTGAATGCATGAAGCCACTGCCACAGTCGCTTCACTCATCACAACTTACAAACATTTTCCAAGTCCCTAAAACTTGGTTAATATAATTCCACAGGGCTTTGCTACAGCTCTAACACAAAATATAATTTGATGTTGCAAGTAATGGGCGTCACGGCACGTGGTGAGAGGTGTTGCTTGCTGGTGATGTTCTGGTGATGTTGCTGGTGATGTTGCTGGTGATGTTGCTGGTGATGTTGCTGGTGATGTTGCTGGTGATGTTGCTGGTGATGTTGCTGGTGATGTTGCTGGTGATGTTGCTGGTGATGTTGCCTGAAACACATTAAGGGAAAGGTGAGAAAAAATATTTCTGCGTCTGAAGAAACGTTAGATCTGAACATAACAGTACTCATTGTAGGAGATCTGAACATAACAGTACTCATTGTAGGAGATCTGAACATAACAGTACTCATTGTAGGAGATCTGAACATAACAGTACTCATTGTAGGAGATCTAAACATAACAGTACTCATTGTAGGAGATCTGAACATAACAGTACTCATTGTAGGAGATCTGAACATAACAGTACTCATTGTAGGAGATCTGAACATAACAGTACTCATTGTAGGAGATCTGAACATAACAGTACTCATTGTAGGAGATCTGAACATAACAGTACTCATTGTAGATCTGACAAACAGTACTCATTATAGGAGATCTGAAACATAACAGTACTCATTGTAGGAGATCTGAACATAACAGTACTCATTGTAGATCTGAACATAACAGTACTCATTATAGGAGATCTGAACATAACAGTACTCATTATAGGAGATCTGAACATAACAGTACTCATTGTAGGAGATCTAAACATAACAGTACTCATTGTAGGAGATCTGAACATAACAGTACTCATTGTAGGAGATCTAAACATAACAGTACTCATTATAGGAGATCTGAACATAACAGTACTCATTATAGGAGATCTGAACATAACAGTACTCATTGTAGGAGATCTGAACATAACAGTACTCATTGTAGGAGATCTGAACATAACAGTACTCATTGTAGGAGATCTGAACATAACAGTACTCATTGTAGGAGATCTGAACATAGCAGTACTCATTGTAGGAGATCTGAACATAGCAACGGTACTCACTGTACTCGCTGAGTTGTGGTTGCTTGTGTGTAATGTCAGGTCTTATTATATTTATCATGGTATCATATTTTCAGTTTATGTACTCGCCTAGCTGTGGGTGCAAGGGTTGAGGCTCAGGTCTTGGACCCCGTCTCTTAATTATATATCACCGGAATAACTAATTACATACTCTGTACACTTTGTCATACCTATTCTTAAAAAAATGTCTATTAAGTAAGCGTCCTTCCATAATCATCCCACATCGAGACCACCCCAGAGAATAGACATATTCCTAACATCCATGTGGCTTATTTGAGCTCATTTATATTGTTTTTTTTTTTCTTTCAAAAAAAAATGTCCCTGTGGGTCATGAAGGAAATGGACAAAGAATGCATTCATGAAGGACATTTTTATTGATGATGTTTCGGTCTTTGGACAATCATCACTTATAATGCAAAGGTCCCAGGAAGCTGCATCTGATGTTTTTTGAAGTGACCAAGATCCAGTGTTCGAAAGGTCTTCAGAAAAGGTGTCATAAGAGAATGCATTCATATGAAACCCATTTCCTATACGTTGTCTGAAGCCATTTGCCTTCTTAGTGCAACCTGTCTGCCCTATCATGTGCCTGTTTTGTACCTTGCTATCATATCTTCCCAGGTTCATCTATTTCTTTATATCACCATGTTCAGTTCTTTTAGACTCTCCTAGAAAGCCACTGTGATTGTAAAGTTCTTATAAATATGTATTGTGTAAATACGAGTTTAAGAAGTGAAAGTCGGAACATCGTACTTCCCGCATCACTCGGTGGTGTATACACGCAAACGCCACCTATGAACCAGATATTCAACTACAAGTGGACTGTACCTAGTGACGCGGATATACATCTTTCCTATTTGTCTTGTTTACATTTTATCCTCAAGACCAGCTGCTGGTTCTGTTATCATTTCACCCACCACGTCTCTCCTCATCACGTAAGTAGCTCTAGTCATTTATATGAGAGTCTTGATTTTTGTCGTGTAATATCTTTATATTTAACTCATGAAAACCTTTTAACATGATTGCAAACAAATCACAGAGCTGGTGGGGGATCGAACCTACGGCAAGAGTGCTCTAAAACTCGCAGGCCAGTGTGTTATCCACTGAACCATACTGACCTAATAAGATTCATCCATGTGGAGGTTAGCCTAGGACCCATTTTGATCACAAATGCAGATTTTACAAAGGATCACACACCAGCATTGCTGTGGCGTGCTCTAGCTCTAGTTCCCTCAAAACCGTCATCATGACTAACCTTTACTATGTTATATAGAAATATACCTAATTGGATGAACCTTATTAGGCCGATATAGTCCAGTGGATAACACACTGATCTCCGAGTTTTAGGACTCTTGCCGTGGATTCGAAATCCACCCGATCTGTGATTTCCTTATATACATATTTGGTTACTTGTTGTGATTGTATCCTTATACTGGGGAAGCTTTACACCTAGTGATATAGTGGCCTGGTAATCTCTGATGTTCTTAGCCCACAGGTGTGGTATGGGTCACACAAACTGTGTGCGTAAACCTAGAAGAGCGTTATTACTTCACTAGAGCTACAAACCATACCACGGGTGGGGTCTGAACTCGCGATCAGAGAGTCTTAAAACTCCAACCCAGGCGCTAGCCACTGGGCCAGCTGGCTACAATAAGATTCATCCAACTAGGAATATTTATACACCATAGGAAGGTTAGCATAGGCACCACTGTGACCACAAATGCAAGTTTTTACAGACGAATCTCCCGCCAGCGTAGCCGTGACGAACTCTAGCTCAAGTCCCCTCAAAGCCGTTATCATGACTCCTGTTTTGTGATACATCTTTTCAAACTCTATTCCTAGGATCTCGTTATGAACAGGTTATTATTCTGTTTAATGTCATAATAACGTATCCTCAGTTTTCGATATCGTGGCACCACCACCACGAGGGTGACCCTCTTCCCTACAGTCTTCTCAGTTTAGAGAGTCTCATTCCAAATCTTCAGATTTTCTAGTTTCCATACATGCATGATTTGGTGTCAGCTCTATAATGATGTATTATACTGTGACTGGTATGATATAATCCTGGAAACACTCTTCTTATGCACATATATACCTCTGGCACTTTTGGGTAATTTTGCACCTCCGGTGACATGCTTGATATTGTTTCTCAACGCATCTCTTCCTTTTTGGGGGAAACTTTGCAGCCTCTGCTCTTCCTTCAATACATCTCGGTTCTTCTTTTTAATAAAGTGGGAGTGCTAAACCCGTAGGGATTATGCAGCGCCTGGGGGGGAGGGGGGATGGAAGGTATTCAGGCTTAATTCAGGGAACTGAAGCTCAGATCCAATTCCCTAGATCAAGAGCCCCTCACCAGCGTCAAGGAACCTCCCTTGAGAGGGAGGTTCCGTTCTTAACAGTTTTCACTTGCTCCCGAAATATTGCATAAATCATTTGTTTAATCATCAGTCTAGTGTACATATTATCTTGTATTTTGCAGTTTCATCTAGCTTTTATTATCTTTTATTAGTTTTACATCTGAGAACAGAGATACGTTGAACTTATTGTTTCCGCCTTATTGATTACGTATACAAGGAACAACACTGGTCCCAGCACTGATCCTTTGGGACACTACTCGTCATCCTTATCCATCCTTATGCATACTCCCTGATAATCCTTCACAGTCTCTTCAAAGGCATTTTTCGACTGTTTATATTACCACCTTTCACGTTATCTTCCTCTTCTCTTCTAATTTATCTATCAGTCTGTAGTGTGAGTCAAATACCAAATGCAGCTAATGTAGCTAAAGGGTTGAGCTTCGAGGAACAGCCGCCGCCTGGCCACTAAATGGAGGGGTGATCATCCTGACACAGCTGCTGCCTTACCCAATAATATCATATAATGGGTCCCCGGGCCGTGTTAATGACTCACATTCCCTGCCTTCGGGGATTACTGATCCAATTTCCTCTGGTTTCAGGCGGTACTGATCCACTTCTCGCCGGCTTAAGGTGCTACGGATCCACTTCACACATGGCATAAGGTGAGACCTCATCCTCTTAATAAATCCTGGAAGAGTTTTATAATTGTTATTCTGGGCATAACAGAAAAAGAAATTTCCAAAGCACTCAATAAGATCACAAAGTCTAACTAAAATAAAGAAAAAAAATATGAAAGTGTATACAATAATGAAGACACAAGGCACTGCAGCCTCGCACCCCCCGTCCCACTCTCATCACTCACCTGTTAGAGGGTCTAAGGTGAGATTAATTAAGGCAGGGCCTGGAGCCCGGATTGTTTAAGCAATATATCTTATGCACTTTACTCCTTGGTCGAGCAAACTTAATTAACGTGAAGAGAGCGGGAGGGTGGCTGTGAGGTTACTTCTGCTAGGAAAATGTTGACGTGTCTGTGAGATGATGACTGTGTGTGTGTGTGCGATGAATTCGGCTGAAGCATTTGCATCTCTGCACTGCCTGCACAGGAAATTAATAGTACAAAGTAAACCCTGGTCATCCCATGCGTCACCCGCATGGCTCCTGCCTCAGTCACCAACTCGCATCACACACTGACATTCTACATCTCCTCGCCTGCATTTATTTTTCACTTAAATTTCTCTTAGTAAAATCGAATCAGAAACTGATGTTTTGATGACCTGGTCTGTGTGAGACACACACACACACACACACACACACACACACACACACACACACAGAGGAAGCCTAACTATGAATACTGGTTATAACATCAGGGATTATAGGAGAAATACCTTGAAAGAAAGAAGAGAAATCAAAAATACAAGAAGCGTGTTATGTCGCCTTGAAAGGGCAAGAAGAGGAAGTATGACCACGAAACGAAGAAGGTCGTTATGATTAAAGTTATTGAAAAAAAAATGGTTCGTGGGGAAAAAAACAAATTTATTGTAAAACCTGTTGTCTGAAACCTCTCCTAAAATTTCGTTTTGCGAGAGACGAGGTAGTGAAAACAAGACTTAGAGGGAACACCAAGGTTTCATACAAAATGTACATCAAACAGGACAGAACAAAGGAAGAGAGAGCGAGAAAGGGAGAGAGAGAGAGAGAGATGGAAGAGAGCTAGGGTACCAGAAGACAAATTGTTTCTATTTTTCAGAAAACCCAATGTGGGGGGGAATAATGGTAGACAACAACGAATAAATATCTTCTACCTCACTCACTAAGTTTCACTATTACTTCTTCCCTACGTACACTTTCCAATACGCCTTTACACTCAAACCCGCCGCCAGCCACCTCTAAATCCCACCCCTATTAATTGCCTCTAAAATCTCCAAATATCAAAGCGCAATCAGATATTGTGGACCTCAGAGATTAAACCAAGAGGGTAATAACAGAGGCAATTTTTCCAGTAATATATTACTGCATAGTAAAAGGAAGCGAAAATAGGGGAAAGTTGCATTAATATACAAATACTGCATTTGAAAGATGAAAAATATAAAACAGTCATGAATTCAAATTCAACACATCAGGAGCATTAATAACCTGAAGGACCAAGATATCAGTATAAGTGACATAGAATCCCCTCATCCGTCCACTGAATAACAGAAGCCAGAGGATAGAGTCTGAAGAAAACTGACTTGTCGACAATAATAATCTTGGGAGTCAGCAGAACATAAGAAAAAGGAACACTGCAGCAGGCCTACTGACCCATGCAAGGCAGGTCCAGGGAGGATAAACGCTGCTTACTGTAGTGAATTTCAAACAGAAATTTGACTGGGAAAACTAGGATCTATATAATGGGGCAAAAAACAACATTCGTTGTAAAATGTTAGGAGCCAAAAAAAAAAAGCTAGGAAATCTATAATGGGAGATGGGGACGAGTGGTCAAAACTTAACGAAGTTCACAACTAGGTGCAACTGACTATACTGTTGAACTTAGATTACCTAGCAGAACCGGGAATATAAAGAAAAAATGAAGGAAACAGTAGCAATACACTAATAAAAATTAACAATTATAAAAGTTGAATGATTTGGAGGTGCACCAGAAACCTACTAACAAGGATGATCTGATTCATTTGTTTTCCCACCACAACATAAGACAAAGTTTGGTACCATCACAATCTTCGACCCTCGAGCCCTCAGGGGCTATGTTGATGAATGCATCGCAGATGATGCCAGGTATATAGAGAACGCTGACGTCATCCTCAGACAAATCACTGACATACATATAATCGAAGCCTGCGAGTGCCCCAACATCTAGCCTAGCGAGTGCCCCAACATCTAGCCTAGCGAGTGCCCCAACATCTAGCTTAGCGAGTGCCCCAACATCTAGCCTAGCGAGTGCCCCAACATCTACCCTAGCGAGTGCCCCAACATCTAGCCTAGCGAGTGCCCCAACATTAACCTTCGTCTTGATTTCCCAACAGAACAAGTAGATGTATCTATCAACCCCCTTTCTCGTAAGGCCAACATGAACGTGACTTGTTTATACAAAAATCGTTTAAAGAAATCACCAGACCTCGCAGTATTCCATACAGGGAATGCAATAAGTTTTTTGTGGGTTTAGCGCTTAGTTATGATTATAATAATAATTTAAGTTGGTGAGACAGGATGTGACCTTGGGACTCATAATCAAGAACACAAGGACGCTTGTAGGATGGGTGATACCAACAACGTATCCGCCATTTACTGCAGGATATATTCCTTCATCGTGAACTGGGGAGCATCACGACAACTGCTTCAGGAAACGACAGAACCAAACATAGGATTCTGGAGGTGGCAATGGCTCGTCTTACTGTGAATATTTAATGCTGGCTGGACACATGTCTAACACCATCTACAATACTTTTTCCTGACCTCACCTCTGGACCTTTTCCTTTACTCCACCTTAGACCTCTTCTGTAACCTCTCTCGAGCTTGGCCTCAGTGTGCTCGTTTGCCTTATAAAGCAGTGTATCTTTGTGTTTCATGTATATCTAATAAAGTTGAGCCCTGGACGACACTTTGTAGCAGTGAAGATCTCCTTGCATTATAGTGTCTTTTTATGTACGGAGGTAAATTGTCATTCATATGTTAGTTAACAGACTCAAGAGTTAAAGTTCAGGTCTCGCGAAGCTAGATAAATACAACTACATCAAAACAGGTAAAAGACTTTAATATTCTGATTTCAAAGGTATCTAGCATCTATCAGTAGGGAAAATTCCATCCATATAAAGAGTGAGGAAGCAGCAAAAAGGGTAAACCCTTTCTATTTCCAGAGGTTGGCCCAATGCACACTCAGGTAAACGCTGGTTTATCCATAAGGTTGATTGGGAGCAGCAAATGATACTCAGTTCGTCAGTATAATATATATATATTTATATATATATATATATATATATATATATATATCAACAAACTGGCCATATCCCACTTAGGCAGGATGACCTAAAACGAAAAACTAAGTTTTTATTTTTAAACTTAGTAATTTATACAGGAGAATGGGTCACTAGCCCCTTGCTCCCGACATTATAGTCGCATCTTACTACACGTATGGCTTACAGAGGAAGAATTCTTTTCCACTTTCCCCATGGTGGCAGTAGTCATCAAGACTTCAGTCTCCTCTGTGGCAGGAAATTTTTGTAAAGAAAAAAATAACAAGAGAGGAACGGAAGGAAGGATAAACGTATCATAAATTAGTTTGTGTTGATGTGAGGAGATGATGGTTGAGGCAGCAAGACCCAGTTGCAAGATGATAGAGGCAGCAAGATGGAGCGACACGATACTGACGGAGGTAGCAGATGGAGTTACAAGATGAATTAAGCAGAAAGGTTCAGATGATAAAGAGCCTTGATGCTTAAATGTTTATTTGAACTCCCAAGTCTCAGTAAATATTGGCGGGTGATTTAGTCTCACTGGGGGTAAAGCAGCAACATTAGCCGTCCAAACAAAGGTCTCATTAAAAATAGACAGCTTTTGTTATTATAAAACAACACAGTAAAATGCCCAAATATAATATCCCCAATGGTTAATCAGGCAGCAGGCGCTTTACCCGACGTTACTATGACAACTGTATTGTACGAAATTCAACGCTTATTGTAAATAAAGGTGTCTGATTAAGAGGCCAGGGGCCAGCAGGTAGTGAAAGAAGAGTTTTAGTTAAGCTATTTCACTTTAGTTAAGCTATTTCACTTAAATGGCCATTGAGGGATGGTGCCTTGATACTGCTGAAGACCTCTTAACACGAGGAAGTAAAGCTATTTTTTTCCTTTCCTTGGAGCGAACCAAATTACTTCCCATTCTCCAGGCGCCGTGTGACCCTTATGGGTTTAGAGATTCCACATAAATATAGTAATAATCACTGAGTTGATGGTTGGCTGAGCTACGAATGGCTGTCATAGTTAACATTTACTAATAAAGTAATTAACAAAAATTTTACTTTTGTAAAACTAATAGTAAATGGTGTTGAAGATAGGCTAGACTGCGGTACAATCTGTGATATCAATGATAAATACATAGTTCAGTCATTTAATAAAACTACCAGCAATTTACCCAAAAACTTAGTCAAAATCAACATCAAAATCGCAAATGTAGCTTCTGGACCCATTTGGAACTAGAAAATAGGACATCTAAACAAGCTAATTTTATTACAAATGTCTATATCATATCTTGGGTGGCTGAGAGAACTACGTAGATGAGGCTCCCAGGGATGCAGACACTAGAGAGAGGACACACCAAGCGTACACTCTACTTAGTAATACTAATAGTTACCTAATGAACTTCCCTAGAGCCAAGTTAGTTACTGGAGTAGTAGGGCTCGTCACGGATGGTTACATGGTAAGCCACTCCTAAAACTAGCAGACTATCGCTCTGTTTACTGTACAATGTATCATGGGTTCGATTCCCAGCCAGGGTAGAAACATTGGGCGTGTTTCTTTACACCTGTTGTCTGTGTTCACCCATCAGTAAAATGGGTACCTGGGTGTTAGTCGACTAGTGTGGGTCGCATCCTGGGACACTGATCTAATTTGCCGGAAATGCTCAGCATAACAAGTGGCTTTCTATATAGTAGTATGTCACTGATGTCAGCTAGGCCTGTATACCTTGTACATGTACTTGTAGTAAATATATTAGTATTATTATGCACTGGCCAACTAGTTTTAGGACTGGCTTACTGTTGGTTCGAACCTTCTGCTTGATGAGTAGTTAACAGTCGTGTCATCATGAATTCACGAGTCATGACGAAGACTGTTTGGTGATGACTTTGATCATCGATACTTTAAAAAAAAAACTCTGAACTATTCAATATCTCCGAGATATAAACTGACACTACCTTCACCAAAGTTGTCACCTTATTCAATGGACCTCCTTCCTACACTTCATGGTCCTCACTTCTACCGTAATATTGTCTCATGTATCTCTTGTCTCTGTATGAATAGAAAAAAGAATCTGGCAGAAACATTTTCTCAACAGTTAACTATAACCTGTACATTATTCGTGTCATGTATTCCTCTATGCAACTTTAAATAACGTTGTATAGAGGAAAAAGTAAGGTGAAAGGTAGCGAGAATTACGTTAGTAAGCTGTTATACGTTGATCAATTTCTTTGGTTCCTGATTTGAAGAACAATATGATCGTCAATGGTCGTTGCAAGAGATGCTTTGAATATCAACATTAGGTCATTGCTAGCTAATGTGCAATCACTGAGCTGGTGCTTCACTACAAGTGCGAAACCCAAGTTCATACTTAAGTGTAACCCGAAAGCAAAGTGTACACTCAAATGGAATTGGAACGGCAGGTTTACATGTAATTTAGAGTACAAACACCAAATAGACGCTGGAGTAAGAGTACGAATACCAAGAGCACTCTTGAGGAGCACAAAACATCTCAATAAACACTTAACCAGGAGTAGTTAGAGTGCCACCTGGCTTTTAAAAGAGAGTTTATGTACCTTTAGATATATTTCACAAATACATTATTTTTCCTTTCTACCACAACAAAATATTGTCGTGCGTCCGAGTCGTTCGCCGAAAAATAATTCAGTGTCTCGTTTCACAAGTTTGAGAGAGGAGAAGTAATGGATCTGTGGCTGGGGAGATGGAAGACCCCGTGATAATGGTCAGTGGGAAGCTGGAGAGAGAGAGAGAGAGAGAGGAGAGAGAGAAATTTCTCAGTATCATTTCGTCTCATGACGAGTCCTTCTCATCTAAGGTCTCATTTAATATGACCTTGCATGAGAGCTCAGTTTTTCTGTCTGATGTCTCTTATATAACTGGTATATGTGATTAGTTTTTACTCGGGTGAGTCTTCCTGTAAGGTTTACTAAGACAGAAAACTATAATGACTAATAAAAATATACGTGTTTTACATAAAACAAATATAACTATCTACTCGAAAGTAAGAATACAATTAATTATCATATACCATCAGAAATGTATCATTCCTGTATCTCTCTCGCATATCCGTGAGTCAAAATATATGTCATCATTCACTACACTGTGTCATCATTCACTACAATGTGTCATCATTCACTACAATGTGTCATTCACTACAATGTGTCATTCACTACAATGTGTCATCATTCACTAATAATTAATTCATATCTCTTGTCAGCCAGAACATCATTACTTAATATGTATAATCATTAACAAATCATCAACTAACTTCATTAACCATTATGTAATTCTCTCAGCCCAAAGAGCTATGTAAACACGTCAACAGTATCCTAATATGGTCCTTAGCGACTCTCTTGCTCTTCACGTTAATTAAGTTTAATCAAGACGAAAAGTGCATAAGATATATTGCTTAAGCAATCCTGCCTTCACGTAGTGCCTTGATTACTCTTATCGTAAACTCTTTATCAGATGAATGAAAATAGTAAGGGAATTGAGGAAAAGGGGTAAAGGTTTAAAGAGGGAAAGGGAGAAGAAGAGAGGGACGGGGGGAGTTAAGAAGAAGTGGAGAGAGAGAGAGAGAGAGAGGCGAGTGTCAATTTGTCTTCTTTACTGACACTGCGTGTTATATCTCTCACTCGCTATGTCTCTCTTTCTGCCGCTGTTGATTTTAGGTATTTCCGTCTCTCTTTGTGTCTGAGTCTTTGTCAAACTACACTTCTTAGCCATTTTCTCTTCGTTTTAGTCCCTCAAAGTGTATTCTTCAGTGTCTGTGTTGCGCCCTATGAAAAGGACGCAATAAATATATTGTTTTTTCATATAATTTTATATTGCTGATGTTTTCATTAATAGCTAAAATGAAAATTTCATGCTTTATGTTATTATTTGACTTGTATTATTAGCTTACGTACGTAGGTAGTATGTAACGACTACACCGCTCATTGTGCTCGCTGTTGGAGAGTTTTGATTGGTTGTCAGCACTTGCAAACTACCTGCCCGTTTGTTTAGCAGTTGGTGCCAGACTCAAGCTGGCACCACCAGTTTCTGCTGCTGGAGCAAACATCTCTCTCTGTTCTGTCAGCTCGTGTTATTTAGACTGTTGTTTGGTAGAGGATGTCTGCGTTGGTGACCCGGGACGTACTTCTCCTGTGTGCAACTCTGTTCACAGAGCATTATTTAGACTTAGTGATATTTGATGCTTTGAGAGGTTGTGTCAGGTGACTCACGATATCTCTGGTCCCGAGTTCAACTTTCGACCTACGTTGTTCTGGCATCAACTCACTGTATGACCCTTGTAGGTTCAGCACTTCTTTTTTTATTATAATAATTTTGGTCTCCTTGATATCTTGCCTGACGCTGTGCTGTTCACTGCTGATTCGAAAATTGCGTTTGGCGAATGGATCGTCATACTGTTCAAGCAAGCTGTTTGTTTGCCTCGATGGTCCAGAAGTTAGCTTATTTAGGGACTTGTTGTTGTCAGTCACATTCTAACTTACAAAAACGCACACACTTATTCAATATTACTTATGAGGACATCTCATCATAGCAACGTACCAGTCGGTACATATTAAGAGTAGTACAGTATTTTATCAAATGACTTAATGTACAGAATAGCTATAATATTTAAGTATACTAAATTATACTCTTAAGATTTGTCTAGGAGCTTCTCTTTTATTATTCAAACTACATTAACTATAATTACCACCTAAACACCTTTGTTATTAAAGATTTCAACTT
The DNA here is from genome assembly GCA_009830355.1 of Cherax destructor. Lineage (NCBI taxonomy): Eukaryota > Metazoa > Arthropoda > Malacostraca > Decapoda > Parastacidae > Cherax > Cherax destructor. Next base: position 443,584 of record WNWK01000247.1, read on the forward strand.
TTATTTGGTTGGTTTATATTCATCAGTTGCAATCCAAAAAGCGTTATTGAGAAGCCACGTGATTTATGGGACAACTGGACTGGAATACACTGACAAACTGTTACGAAACCAGAAACAGGCTAGATACTAGAGGGGATCAATAAGTTAACCTTGTATTCTCTGCAGATATCCTCACTTAATACATGTCGTATTTTGTAAAAGTCTTTGTCACAATGTTTTTGTCAGTATCTGTCAGTTTCTGTCTGTCTCTCTTCGTGTCTCGCCTAGCTCCGCGACTTGGTAAATCCTACAACTTTATAAGACTAATACTCGGGAATTTTTCTCCGTGTAAAGTTGCTAAACCCGGCAGTTTGTCCAGAAATTGCCCGTTTTGCTTGTTTGTGCTCGCTTCTGTGCCTCTAGAACTTGACTAGAACTTGCAAACATTGTCCGTGTTTGCAAGTATATTTCGTAGATGTCTTGGATAGAACCAAACGTCATTAGTGTTTGTTTATTGTTATTTATCTTATTTGTTTTATGTTAATTAAATGCCATAAGGGATGGGTCATGGGCACTAGTAAATTCCAAGTAATCGGTATTTGAGAGTGCCATTGTTGATGCCTCCAGGAATATTATTATTTTTTTCTGTACGCGGTTAAAATGTATTGTAAAAATAAAATAGCGTTTTTAATTCCAATGGATACGTCACTTGTTATAGCATAGTGTGAAGGCTTGTCTCAATGGGAAATTGTCCCGACTGGTTGTGTCCTTTGTGTTGCAGTCCTCGGTTAATCTTTGTGTTGCAGTCCTCGGTTAATCTTTGTGTTGCAGTCCTCGGTTAATCTTTGTGTTGCAGTCCTCGGTTAATCTTTGTGTTGCTGAAGAATCCTATGAAGCATTTCCTTGGAAACCTTTTTGGATCTGAACTCTTTACGCAGAGTAACTGGGATGGGAACTTTGAATTAAACTTTATTTTATTAAAGAAGTAATGGATAATTCTTAAGATGCTCTTAACTTCATTTTCCCAGGAATATATCATCAAAGCTGTGTTCTAATAGCATTTAATTTTGGAGTCTGGGCTTCAAGAAAACTGGACTGAGCTTTAGTGTTCAAAGAACATTTTAATTTGTCCTCTATGCCCCTCAAGGAAGGTTCCTTGATGCTGGTAAGATAAGATTTCTTCGGATTTTTAACCCCGGAAGGTTAGCCACCCAGGACAACCCAAGAAAGTCAGTGCGTCATCGAGGACTGTCTGTCTTATTTCCGTTGGGGTCCTTAATCTTGTCGCCCAGGATGCGACCCACACCAGTCGACTAACACTAAGGTACCTATTTGCTGCTAGGTGAACATGACAACAGGTGCAAGGAAACACGTAGAAATGTTTCCACCCCGCCGGGAATCGAACCCGGGACCTCCGTGTGTGAAGCGAGAGCTCTAACCACCAGACCACCGGGCCACCTTAAGGTGAGTAAGGGGCTCTTGATCTAGGAAACCGGATCCGTGCTCCAGTTCCCTGAATTAAGCCTTGAATACCTTCCATTTCCCCCGCAGGCGATGTATAATCCTACGGATTTAGCGCTTCCCCCTTGATTATAATTTGTCCTCTATAGACTACTTCCCATCGTCTGAGCGCTGCAGTGTCAAAATAAGTTCAGTTTGCTTTCAGTTTCGTCAGTAGTCTATGAGGCTTTGCTATTCAAACGGCTTTAATAATAACCGTAAGAATAATAATACTCATAACGTCACTCTTGTAGCTTTATCATAAATGTTTGTGACTTGTTTTGAAGTGGACTCGATCTTCTAATCTCGTATTATTTTTGTAATCAAGGGGGAGCGCTAAACCCGTAGGATTATTTAGCGCCCGTGCTTGGGATGTGGAAGGTATTCAGGGAACCGGAGCACAGATTCAATTCCCTAGATCAAGAGCCCCTCACCACCGTCAAGGAACCTCCCTTGAGGGGTTCTAATCTCATAAAACTTGTGTATTTTCTTATAAATCAGAATCTGTGCAGCGGTTTTTTTTCTTTTTTAAAAGCTCGATTTTTTTTTTGTCTCGAGTACTCTGCCTAATTCTCATTAGCCAGCCACGTCACTCACAGCCAGCTAATTTGGATCATTCCAAAAATTGAATTTATTCTTATACAACCATTATAACCGAGTTACCTTTATTTTTATCATTTTTTTTAGTGGGATAATGTGATCCACGGTTCTCCTGACTATAGTCGTGACAACAATGAAACATTGGTCAAGAATTTGTGTACACATGACTTATGATTACCAGCAGTGGCTGGGGCCGAAATATCAGCGTCATCTAAATAAACCACCATCAACCATTGACGTAAAAGAGGAGTCAAGAATGGACAGATGATTCATGTTTTTCTCGACTAAGAAACTAAATTTTTCCTCATTGAGACTTACCGTATTAATATTCTCTACAGAGACGGTTCTTTTCTCCTGGAAGACTCTGTCCAGACTTAGGATCCACCGGACTCATTCCTCGGAAGATTCCGGGTACCTGGAAGACCATTTGAGTATTGTCTAGTAAAGTGAAATAGTTGAAGCTTTACGACTACGGAGGATTTTCATTGAGGACCCTTTACGGCACCAGACGATGGTGGATAAATTGAATGACCCGGGAGTGCGCCTGCGAGGAGCTACCCGCTTTATTTTACTGGCGCATGCAAGTGCTTGTGCAACACTTGCATGTTGTTTGCTCAATCTTACTCTCACACAGACATACGCAGGCAAGAACTTACGCTGAAACTTTAACGCACACATGTTCACCACTATCATAAGGGAGAGCAAATAGTCACAACAGTCTGTTTATTTTTTCATGGAGAGCCCCTCAAGGAAGGTTCCTTGATGCTGGTGAGGGGCTCTTGATCTAGGGAACTGGATCTGTGCTCCAGTTCCCTGAATTGAGCCTGAATATCTTCCATACATCATCCCCCACAGGCGCTATAATCCACGGGTTTAGCGCTTCCTCCTTGATTATAATAATTCTTCATGGAGACAATAATTGGGTATGGCTTATTCAGTGCAACAAGTGTTGAACGCTCGATCCTTCGTCCGATAATTGCTAGATAACTAAGTTTCACAACCAATGTTCCCAGTTGCATACTGAGAAAAAAAAATAATGCCAAGAGGATGTTATAACATACCATACCACGGGTGGGGTTCGAACCCGCGGTCAGAGAATCTCAGAACATATTTTTTCACAAATTAATGAACCACTGGAAAGTAATAAAATGGGATGTAGAATATTCTATAATCGCTGGAATTCTTAAGAAATTATACGAAAAAATAATACATGAAGAAGGGACATCACAACCATAATTTTGACCTAAAACCAGGTAATTACAAATATGAAGTAACGTTCTCCAGTAAACACACATTATGGTAGGATCCAGGAGGTTAGACTAAGTTTAGTGTTACGGTTCGTAACACGACGCCCCGTGACACGACGCCCCGCCATCACTAGGAGAGTACAACTAGGCGAATGTAAATCGGAGAGTGCAACTCGGTGAGTACAGCTAGGTGAATATAGCTAGGTGAGCCCTATCGTGCCAATGAATGGTTAATCAATTTTACATTTAAGATATAATAAATTAACATCTTTAATTACCATTACCATGACCGTTCCCACTTTCATTACAATAACCATCCTAGCCTCATTATCATGACCTTCCTTACCTCATTCCCATAACCGACCTCATTTAATTACCATTCTGAGCAGATAGCCGCTGTGTTGACTTACAAGTTTTATGTTTGTCTTTCCCACGTAATTCCCTTGTAATTAACAATTTAAAATATGTAAACCAAACATTGTAAGCTTTCCAAGGAAATAAACATTTACTATTATTATTATTATTATTATTATTATTATTATTATTATTATTATATGTACTCTCATGATCGTCCTCACATTATCATGGCCATCCTCATGTCATTACCATGATCGTCATCACATTATCATGGCCATCCTCACGTCATTACCATGATCGTCCTCACATTATCATGGCTATCCTCACGTCATTACCATGATCGTCCTCACATTATCATGGCCATCCTCCGTCATTACCATGATCGTCCTCACATTATCATGGCCATCCTCACGTCATTACCATGATCGTCCTCACATTATCATGGCCATCCTCACGTCATTACCATGATCGTCCTCACATCATTAGCACACTTTACTAAGCAGTTTCCACTTTAGTGAATCATAAAAATATCAGCTTAATCACAAGAACTTATGGTGTGATAAAAAAACTCTCTTGGCTTAAGGGTATCCTGGAGGGACTCAAGATGGGGTTTACCTCCCTGGATACAACCGGATAAGATGAATTGGCCTGCCATCGTCCCCAGGAAATTGGGTGTTTAAATTTACTGCCTCGCGTAAAGAGATGCAGATTACTTTATGTATTGGTTCCCTCTGCGTTAAATTTATGTGTATATACGCTCGTTTCCGCCTTATCGTCTGGTTTCCCAATGACGCGCTAATTTACGTGCAAAGTTCATTTAGATTATACGTTCTCGGGGACAGCTAAGTGCACATATACACACGTGTGTGCACGTGGTGACATGCGCCTACTTGAAATAAACAAAGGAACTTACTCGTGAGTACATGACCTCACCACCTCAATGCCTCACGTCAGATAAACTCATGTCCTTCATATGAATACAAGCTTGTACGCGTACGTCGTCAAAAATTGGAAGAACTCATGTCCATATATACATGACTATCTTCTGCATGTGGCCCGCTGGCCGTGGCCTAGTGGCAAAAGCTCTCGCTTCACACGCTGATTGTCCGGGTTCGATTCCCGGCAAGGGTAGAAATATTAGGCGTATTTCCTTACACCGGTTGTCCATGTTCACCCATCAGTTAAAATAGGTACTTGGGTGTTAGTAGACTGATGTGGGTCGCATCCTGGGACAAAATTGACCTAATTTGTCCAAAATGCTTCAGCATAACAAGCGGCTTTCTATATAAGTAGTATGTCACTGATGTCAGCTAGGACCTGTATACCTTGTACATGTACTTGTAGAAATAAAGATTATTATTATTATATTATAAAGCCTTAACAGGGGGTGCCAGTGTTTTCATTATAGGTATTCAAACCTTCAAAAATGTATTATGTTTGTGGAAATAACTGATCCAACAAGCAGTTCCATGATGAATATATTCTTTTTTAGATTTTTTTGCCCCCTCCCCCCCACCAATCACTGGACAAAAGTTCAGCATTTATGCATCAGCTGGATTGAAAAAAATGCTTAAAATCACTCCAGTTAAACTATTTTAAATTACTAATGAGATAGTTTTAGCATGATACAAGACTGGTTTCTTTTTCAGATTTCTTAAATTTTTGAAGCTCTTTTATAGCAGATTTTATTAAAACTTCTCTAACCTACCATGAAATCTATATATAGAGGATTTTTTTAACGTTTGTGGAAGGTAATGAATTCAATGAACAGGTTCATCGTGTCCATTTTAGAGAAAAAGATTTTTCGCCTAAAACAAATCACTGGACTAAACCTGGAGAGGGTTTCCGAGGTCTACACCCCCGCGGCCCGGTCTGTGACCAGGCCTCGCTGTGGATCAGAACCTGATCAACCAGCCTGTTATGTTAGCCGTACGGAAACCGACGTACAAACTACAGCCCGGCTAGTCAGGTACTGACTTTAGAGTGTCTCTTAAGCGCCTTCTTGAAGACAGCCAGTGGTCTATTGTAATCCCCTTTTGTATGTTGGGAGACAGTTGAACAGTCTTGGGCCCCTGACACTTATTGTGTTGTCTCTTTTCGTGCTAGTGGCGCCCCTGCTTTTCATTGGGGGATGTTGCGCCTGTCGAGTCTTTTGCTTTCATTGGGAGTGATTTTCGTGTGCAAATTTGATACTAATCCCTCTAAGATTTTACAAGTATATATTATCATGTATTTTTCTCGCCTGCGTTCCAAGGAATACAAGTCAAGGAACTTCAACCTTTCCCAGTAATTTAGGTATTTTATCCCACTTGTGTGTGCCGTGAAAGTTTTCTGTACACTCTCCAGGTCAGCAATTCTCCTGTCTTGAAAGTCATTGTTAGTATAAAACAATATTTCAGCCTAGAGAAAACAAGTAATTTGAAGAAAATTATCATAGGCTTGGCATCCCTAGTTTTGAAGGTCCTCATTATCTATCCTATCATTTTTCTAGCAATTGTGGTAGATACATTGTTGTGATCTTCGAAAGTGAGATCCTCTGACATTATCTCTAACACGTCCCTCACATTAGTTTTTCGCTGTATTGTGGGGTTATAATTTGTTTTATACTCCGATATAGTTTTAATTTATTCAAGTTTTCCATATTGGAGTAATTGAAATTTCTCTTCAATGAACTTCATAGTTTTCTGCGATTTGGTTGATGTCCACTTGGAGTCTTGCAGTGTCTTCGATGGAGTACACTGTCATGCAGATTCGGGTGTCATCCACAAAGATAGGTACGGTACTGTGGCTTACATCCCTGTGTATGTCAGATATGAGGATGAGAAACAGGATGGGGGCGAGTACTGTGTATTATTTGTTAGGAGGTTATAGGTTCATCTACCAACTTTGCCTGTTATTCTTTTATCATGCATTTTGTGTGTTATTATACCATGGTCGCACTTGTCGAAAGCTTTCGCAAAGTCTGTGTATACTGCATCTGCATTTTGTTTGTCTTCTAGATCATCCAGGACATTGTCATAGTGGTCCAATAGTTGGGACAAGCAGGAGCAACCTGCTCTACTCTAAACCCATGTTGCCCTGGGATATGTAGCTGATGGGTATCTAGACGAGTGGCAATCTGACCTCTTAGAACCCTTTCAAAGATTTTACGATATGGAACATTAGCGCTATCGGTCTGTATTTACTGCCTCCTTTTTGGTGGATTTTCAGAATTACTTAAACTCACATCAGGGTACTATTTGTTATGCTGATTAAGAATATACACTTAAAAGGTAAAATCACTACATTTTATCATCATAGTGTAGCCCTGTTTTCCTTTGAAGCCTTTATAGTATTTTACCTTGTTTGCAGGGTTCCAAGATGAATATATTAATTTTCAGATTTTTTTTGCCTCCCCCCATCACTGGACATTAGTTCAGCATTTATACACTGCCTGACGGATTGAAAAAATCACTGCAGTTGAACGATTTATTTATCCTATTATAGACTATGCACTCTAAAATATTATGAGATGGTTGGATACTGGTGCCGCTTAAAGTTTACTCTGCTTCATTTACGCTCTAATCTCCCTTTGAGGTTTCGTTACGCCCCGGTCTACAGGGATGAAACCCAACAACCAGTTTCATTACCCTTTGTCCATTTTACAATAAATTGGGTATAAAAGGTTTGACTGGTATTTCCGTTTAAGCCATTTGAACGATTTTCCGAAATGCTCAAATACACCAGGAGACTATTTTTATGCTAGAATATCACTGAATATTTAGCTAGGACCTGTTTTCCGAAGTTTAACAGGGGTACTAATGTATATAAAGATATTCAAATTAGAAGGTATTATTATTATACAAGGCTGCTTCTTCTTCGGATTTCTTAAATGTTTGAAGGTCTTTTATAGCACATTTAATCGAAACTCTCCTAATCTTCCTTGAGGGTTTCCGGGGTCTACGCCCCCGTTTCTGGGATGTAATTATCCAACAACCAGTTTCATTATGCCAATTTTCCATTTTTAGCGAAAAAGATTTTTCGCATAAAAAAAATAGTTTGACTATAGTTCAACGTTTTAAGCCATTTTTGAACGGATTTTCAAAATTGCTTATAATCACACCAGGAGTACTAATTTTTTATGCTGAAGAATATACACTTAGAAAGGTAAAATCATATCATTTTAGCATCATAAGAGACCCTGTTTTCCTATGAAGCTTTAACAGAGGATGACAATGTTTTCATTAAAGGTATTCAAACCTTCAGAAAGGTATTTTTTCTTTGTGGGAAATAACTGATCCAACAAGGCAGTTTTACGATGGATATATTCATTTTTAGATTATTTTTGGCCACCCCCCTCCCCCCATCATTGGACATTTGTTCAGCATTTAAGCACTATCAGCTGGATTGAAACAAATGCTTAAAATCACTCTAGTTGAAGTATGTTTTTTATCCTATTATAGAATATACACTTGAAAATGCAATGAGATAGTTTTATCATGATACAAGGCTGTTTTTTTTTTCTTAGATTTCTTAAATGTTTGCAGCTCTTTTATAACACATTTGATCAAAACTCTTTTAACCTTTCATGAAAGGTATAGGGCCCCAATTATACGGCAGGTTAGGTTCCAGGCTATCATAATAATAATAATAATATAAAATCTTTATTTCTACAAGGTAAACAGACCTAGCTAACATCAATGACACACTACTGTATAGAAAGCCGCTTGTTATGCAAAGCATTTTGGGCAAATTAGGTCAATTTTGTCCCGGGATGCGACCCACACCAGTCGACTAACACCCACGAACACCATTTTACGATGAACATAACAACACGTGTGAAACGCCATGTTGCCTGGCTGGAATCAACCCAGCCTGGTTATCTTTACCACAGCACACACATACAACAGGCCTAGTGTCTAATCGACATGTGCCTAGGACAAAATGGTAACTAACTAACCCAGGTACTCATTTTACTGATGGGTGAACATAGACAACCGTCCGATGTTTTCACCCGGCCGAGGATCAAACCCGGACCATCAACATGTGAAGCGAGAGGTTTTGCGACCAGGCCATGGGCCACCATAAAGCGGAAATCGCCATAAAGCAGAATGGCATTTTTCCACTTATAAATGCCAGATAACAAGTTTACACTAACATATACTATTAAGTTAGCAATTTAATTAGGCATTAAAAACAATAAAAAGTAAAATCTACACACAGTACACTCATTAGTTACATTAAAATATTTGTAGTCTCAATGCAGAGGTATTTATTGTAGAAATCAATATTAATTTGTTAGCTCACTACCATACCATCTCAAATTTAAAGCCAAGCAGAGTATTTATAATAATAATTTAAAAATATTATTACTACATATTATTATTATTATTATTATTATTATTATTATTATCGACATACCTTAGATGCCAATGGAAATAAGTAATTTTGTCTGACTTTTTTGAGTTATCCTAGGTAATCTACACACATGCTGCTATGTATAATTTATGTAACTGTTTTTCTGTGTACCTGTACTAACGCAGAGGTTAGACAATTGGAAGCAGTCACTGGGTCAAAATAAACGCTATTGATACCTGTCCAGTTTTGGTTCAAACACGTACAGTGGCATGAGTTTGCGAAGCATTTACCTTCTTCTTCTTGGTTTGCCGGTACTCTCCCGGCCCGGGCCTGTTCCAAGTGGTGGCCCGGCCTTGGCTCCCTTTCTCGGGAGTATCTCAGACTAATATCTGCCATGGGAGGAGGTACAAGTACCTCCTCATCGTTGGGACCAACTGTCCCCAACTGGACCCCAATGGAAATAAGTCACTGTCTGACTTTTTTGGGTTATCCTAGGTTTTCTACACATATGCTGCTATGTATGACAATCTGTGTAACTGTATTTGTGTATACCTGAATAAACTTACTTATTCCCCATGCCTAGCCACATTCCTCGCCCTCATGGGGCTCGTAGGGAGAAGCTAGGTCTCTCTGGTCTGCCCCAGGGGAGCTAATGGGAATGACAGTCTTGTGAGCTGCAGGTGGTAGCAAGCTCTGGCTCAGGTACCTACCCTGCCCTAGAAGGGCTAGGCATGGTGTCCTTCAAGCATTTACCCCACAATACAAACACTTACATTGTGAACAAGTTGTATTCACGTTAGTGCTATAGAATAAGGACCCCAATGGAAATAAGTCACTTTGTCTGACTTTTTGGGTTTTCCTATGTTCTCTACACATATGCTGCTATGTATGTTAATCTTTGAAACTGTATTTGTATATACCTGAATAAACTTACTTACTTACTAGCTACAAGTGAAGGCATACGGAAGGAATAATTTTCTATAGTTACCCCCAGTAATACCATTGAGTGCACATTTTCTATGGTGATGGACTAGAGAAAATGTAATTCTTTGTGTCACTCCTACAAGCCGCCTGGTAACCACGTCTTATAGGGCTCGATAGTGTATGCTGTCAGTGACCCTACTACCTCTAAGCTACATACATTTTTTTTTTTTTCAACAAGTCGGCCGTCTCCCACCGAGGCAGGGTGACCCAAAAAGAAAGAAAATCCCCAAAAGAAAAACTTTCATCATCATTCAACACTTTCACCACACTCATACATAATCAGTCTTTGCAGAGGAGCTCAGATACGACAGCTGAGAAAAGTCCCTCCCAGCTGTCACTATCTCAGACCCCTCCTTTAAAGTGCAGGCATTGTACTTCCCATTTCCAGGACTCAAGTCCAACTAAATCAATTAACTGGTTTCCCTGAATCCCTTCACACAATGTTACCCTGCTCACACTCCAACAGATCGTCATGTCCCAAAAACCATTCGTCTCCATTCACTCCTATCTAACACGCTCACACATGCTTGCTGGAAGTCCAAGCCCCTCGCCCACAAAACCTCCTTTACTCCTTCCCTCCAACCTTTTCTAGGACGACCCCTACCCCGCCTTCCTTCCCCTACAGATTTATACGCTCTCCAAGTCATTCTACTTTGATCCATTCTCTCTAAATGACCAAACCACCTCAACAACCCCTCTTCAGCCCTCTGACAAATACTTTTAGTAACTCCACACCTTCTCCTAATTTCCACATTCCGAATTTTCTGCATAATATTAACACCACACATTGCCCTTAGACAGGACATCTCCACTGCCTCCAGCCTCCTCCTCGCTGCAGCATTTGCAACCCATACTTCACACCCATATATCAACATATCAACATTAAATACTACTAACCCCTGTAACTGTAATATAACTAACCTATAATACAACTAAAATCTGTAAAGCAAATAAGACTGCTTACAACTAACATTTCTATTATAACTAACTAGGGATGGAATAATACAAAATCTTTTGATAGTACCAATACAGTATACTTGGAGAGAGTTCCGGGTGTCAACGCCCCCGTGGCCCGGTCTATGACCAGGCCTCATGGTGGATCAGGGCCTGATCAACCAGGCTGTTACTGTTGGCTGCACACAACCCAACGTACGAACCACAGCCCGGCTGGTCAGGTACTGACTTCAGGTGCCTGTCCAGTGCCTGCTTGAAAACAGCCAGGGGTCTATTAGTAATCCCCCTTATGTATGCTGGGAGGCAGTTGAACAGTCTTGGGCCACTGACACTTATTGTGTTGTTTCTTATCGTGCTAGGGGCACCCCTGCTTTTCATTGGGAGGCTGTTGCATCGTCTGCCAAGTCTTTTGCTTTCATAGGGAGTGATTTTCGTGTGCAAGTTTGGTACTAATTCCTCTAGGATTTTCCAAGTGTATGAAATCGTGTATCTCTCCCGCCTGCATTCTAGGGAGTACAGGTTGAGGAACTTCAAGCGTTCCCAGTAATTGAGGGGTTTTATCGCAGTTATGTGTGCTGTGAAGGTTCTCTGTACATTTTCTAGATCAGCAATTTTACCTGCCTTGAAAGGTGCTGTTAGTGTGCAGCAATATTACAGCCTAGATAGAACAAGCGACCTGAAGTGTCATCATGGGCTTGACATCCCTGGTTTTGAAGGTTCTTATTGTCCATCCTGTCATTTTTCTAGCAGATGTAATTGATACAATGTTATGATCTTTGAAAGTGAGATCTTTTAACATGATTACTCCCAGGTCTTTGACATTAGTTTTTCGCTCCATTGTGTGGTTGCAATTTGTTTTATACTCTGATGAAGTTTTAATTTCCTCACGTTTTCCATATCAGAGTAATTGAAATTTCTCATTATTGAACTTCATATTGTTTTCTGCAGCCCATTTAAAGATTTGGTTGATGTCCACCTGGAGTCTTGCAGTGTCTTCAATGGAGGACACTTGTCATGCAAATTCGGGTGTCATCTGCAAAGGAAGACATGGCGCTGTGGCTTATATCCCTGTCTATGTCCAATATGAGGATGAGGAACAAGATGGGAGCAAGTACTGTGCCTTGTGGAACAGAGCTTTTCACCATAGCTTCCTCAGACTTTACTCTGTTGACTACTATTCTTTGTGTTCTATTTGTTAGGGAAATTATAGATCCATCTACCAGTACAGTGGACCCCCGAGTTTTGTAAAAACTTCACTCCTGAAGTCTGCTCAAGCGCCATTACCGAACGAATTTACTCCCTTAAGGAAAAATGTCACGTAGGTTAGTCTATTTCAGACCCCAAAAATACACTTCCACAAGCACTTACAAAATTATACTTACATAATTGTACGATTTCCGGGGTGTATGAAACTTGGGGGTCCACTGTATTAAATTTTAGGCCGATACCAATACAGATACTTTTTCTGTTTTTATTGTTAAAATTATGAAATATATTGTTTATAAGGGATGGTTTAGTGCTCACTAGGTATTAAATAACACTAAATTTCTGTATCTATCTACATAATAATCTGATGAAGACCATCAGAAATAAATTAGAAAATTAAGTCTTTAATCCTTTCCAGTTACTGTATATTAAACATGAAACTAAAACATCTAATACTCACATAATACTGTTTATTTAAAACTTTAAAAATCATTTTGAAAACTAAAAAAAAAAATACGTACATTATTGTAATAACTTGGAAATTTACACACTTTTTTTTATTACATGCTGCTTTCAGGAACTTAACTAGTACAGTGGACCCCTGGTTAACAGCCTGCTCCAAACACTAACAATTATGTAAGTGTATTTTTTTAAGTGCTTTTGTAAGTGCATGTTTGGAAGTCCAAAAGGACTAATCTAATTTACATTATTCCTTATGTTAATAAATTCGTTCGGTAACGGCACTTGAATAGCATTCTGGAACGAATTATGGCCGTTAACCGGGGGTCCACTGTACTGTGTTATCCAACAGTCAACTGTACAATATTCTAAACTGTCATATCTGAGCGCCTCTGTAAAGACAGTGATTATGTATGAGTGAGGTGAAAGTGTTGAATGATGATGAAAGTATTTTCTTTCTTTTTGAGGATTTTTTCTTTTTTGGTTACCCTGCCTCGGTGGGAGATGGCCGACGTGTTAAAAAAAATTAATAAATAAATAAGCACAGCATTTCAAAAATCTGAGTGGCAGTCACTTATTTACTATAGTATAAGGAAGTCTTTAGTCATACTATTATATTACACACTGTGAGGTGCATGTCTCTTGATGTGTACATGCTGAGAGTTTACTTTAATCCATTTTTTAAGGATTAAACTATTCTTGACTGGTGGTGTATAGGTGATATGCAGCCTTAATAATGGAAAATATATCTGATCATGAAATTACTTTCTTACAGTCATTCATTTTTTAAAACTCAGTACTGATATCGCTGTAATCTGCGTTGTCGAACCTCCTCTGCACTAGGTTGTGGATAAGACATTCCAAAACTATCTGAAATACAGATAAATTACGAGTAACTTTCATATATGTACATATATTTTTTTTTGGTCGGGAAAGCTTAGGCTGGCATCTATACTCCAATAGAGAATTTCTTCACATTTCTATAATTATTCCAGCCTTACATTTCTACCTACTCAATGTTTCCACCTCTCCCCTATAGTCTCATTTAAATATACGACTTTCAATAAATAAAAATACTGTAAAAACTGTAGAATAATAAAGGAATAATGATGATAATTACAGTTACAATAAAAAAATCAATATTTCCCAGAAGCAATCTCCCAATGGTGATTTTATTTCAGAACTATATTTTAACAGAGGAAATTATATTTTTTTAACACATTGGCCATTTCCCACTGAGGCAGGGTGACCCAAAAAGAAAGAAAAACCCAAAAAGAAAAATCTTTCATCATCATTTATACATAATCACTGTCTTTGCAGAGGAGCTCAGATACGACAGTTTAGATGTCACTCCAAACAGCCAATATCCCAAACCCCTCCTTTAAAGTGCAGGCATTGTACTTCCCACCTCCAGGACTCAAGTCAAGCTAACTGGTTTCCCTGAATCCCTTCACAAAATATTACCCTGCTCACACTCCAACAGCTCATCAGGTCCCAAAAACCATTCATCTCCATTCACTCCTAAAACACATATATCTACATCAGGCACCATGGCATCAATGACAGTTCTACGTGACAGCCACTGAAAGGGCCTGTATTATTTCAAAATTTATACAGTAGTTGGAAAACAGTAGTTTTCCATCTTTAAAACCAGCAAAATTTTCCAAGTTTAACCTTGAAAGAAATAGCTTAGTCTCTTTCCCTTCACCTATCTAAAGCAGACACATGAATCTCCTTCCTCATGACTCTTCTTTAGATATATGAAGACTAGGGATGGCACACCCTTTATCAAGGTAAAGGAATGAACACCTTAAATTAACTCTCCATGTTTTTCACTGTTTTGAGCATGAGAGTCATCAGTGTATTTGACTGTAAAAGCTTACTGCACAGGTAAAATGTTTTGCCAATAAAGATACACAGGTGGTGCATGTGTGTCTTATTCAATGAAACTTTCAACATGGTTTTCTATTGGGCATCTGACCTTGAAAATGCTCACATCAACTGCCTGAAGAGTGTAAGCAGCTCTAGTTAATTTGTATAAATGAGTGTCCACTAACAGTCCCACAAAATACCCAAAACTCCCCACGTGGAGGCTGCTGCTCGTGTGTTAGCAAACAATTACTTTGATATTGAGAAGAAAGCTGGAATTATAGAATGCAGTGAGCAAAACATTCTTCAAGATCAGATCTGCAGTGAAAGAATAAACTTGCTAGTTATTTGGGTAAATTTTAATATATCGGTGTATAACGTACTAGTTCACTGTACGGTACACTACGCAACAGCATTCCCTCCAAGTAATTGACTTTTCCAGTTAACAATCAATCCAATTCTCACTATGGTTAGATAACAGGACCATTACTGAATATTTTTATAAAGGCTGAGAACAAATCCTCACTCTTTATTTAGACTCTTTAATATGTTATCTGTACTCCAAGTTTCTACTTTTAATACAGTAAAAACATTTTTACCTTGCTGGGAATTTGAGCCAACTGTGCTGTGTGTGTAAGTATATGATGGTCTATAAGCTGTAGGAAGTTCCATCACTGGCACTATGCCACAAATGACATCAATTATATGCTTCAGTGGCCCCAAAACATAGGCAAGTCCCACCAATATACCTGTGGACAATGCAAGTCTATAAATATACATATAACATTCAGGGAAATGAAAAACAACTTTCTGCAAAGGAAACTGACAATGAACAAAGAAAAAGAGTTAGGAAATGCAAGCAAGTAGGAATATGGGGAATGAAAGTCTAAAGGTCAGATTAGGAAACAGTTGTGAATGAAAGAAAGCTAGCATATGGGTCTATGAAGATCTCTATAAATAAACAGAATAAATAAGGCTAAGAATGTAGCAGGAGTATTGAGGAACCCATGAAGAGTAAGCTGATTATTTAATGAAAAAAAAGGGGGAGGGAATGTACCAGAGTTTAATGTTGACAAAGCTTTTGTATGAATGTGAAATGTCTTTGAATGTTACAGCACAGAGATTGGAGGCAATGGAAATGTCATGTCTAAGATAAATGTGTAGTGTGAATGTTATGCAGAGAAAAGGAATGAATAAATTAAAACATGGTTTGGTGGTATGAAGGGTATATGTATGTAATTGAAAGAGCAGAAGAGGCCATGATAAATTGATTTGATCATAAGAAAAGAAAGATGGATTGTGAAAGTATACACATCTAGGGCAAATGAAGAGATATAAAGGAAAAGTTAGAAGGGTGTGGAGGAGATTTTGAGAGGTAGAAACTTGAGCATCTAACAAGCATGTGAAGCACAACAGACTGTAGTGAACGCAAGTTTATATTTTTTGCTGGTGGATTATATGGTAATATCTTTCAATGGATTCAGAGAAATCAGGATGAGCAATGGCTGAGTGAATAAAAACAAAAACATTGGTAACTCAGTATAACATACAGTAAAGTAAAGGTTTATTTCTCGTAAAGGTTACAATATGTAATTACAATTTTGGTTTGCTAATGCCGGAGCATTTCTTGCAAACAGTAACCATAAATTGATTCAATAAAAACCTAAGTTCACAATAGCTAGATAAATACAGTAGTACTTCGGTACTCGAACTTAATTTGTTCCAGAAGGCTGTTCGAGTGCTGATCTGTTCAAGTACTGATCAAATTTTTCCCATAAAGAATAATTAATAATAATTTTTCATCTCTAGTGACTAACCAATTTTCTTTTTGGTTGGCTGTTATCACTAATCTTCTTAGGCCCCATGGTGACTTATTTATACAAATAATATAAAAAATACCAAAAAATGTGAAGAAACACAAAATAGTTTACAGCGAAGTTCAGAGGAGTTTTGCACTGAGTGACAACTGCGGGGAGACTGACACACATTGTTTGGTCGAGTGCCGAGCAAACAGTCGACTACCAAGCGATTTTTTTTACCGAACAGAGGGCTTGAATACCAAATTTCAAGATTGTTCAAGTTGGGAGCTGTTCGAGTACCGAGGTACTACTGTATCTGCTGCTACTCCACTGCAATAGTACTCAATGCATTTTATGTTTTATCTTTGAAACATTGCCTAGGATCTCAGAACGGATCCCAAAATAAGAGTCCTCTTGGACCTCTTTATCATAAAGACTGAAACGCATTTGATATACCTCTGATAAGTTTCAAGTCTCGCTACTCTCGGAGCCTGGCCATAGGCCAGGTTCGTCTGGTGCTTGCCTGGTCAACTAGGCTGTTGCTGCTGGAGGCCCGCTGCCCCACATATCCATCACAGTCTGGTTGATCTGGCACTTGGTGAAGATATATGTCCAGTTTTCTCTCAAAGATTTCTACACTTGTTCCAGCTGTGTTTCTTATATCTTCTGGTAAGATGTTGAATAGTCTGGGGCCATGAATGTTCATAGTGTTCCCTTATTGTGCCCACTGCACCACTGCTCCTCACTGGGTTTATTTTGCACTTCCTCCCATATCTCTCACTTGAGAATGTTATGGCAGTATGCAGATTTGGGGCCAGGCCCTCGAGTACTTTCCAGGTACAGTGGACCCTCGGTTATCGGCCGTTCCGGCTATCGGCCAACTCGGTTATCACCTGGTTTTTCGGCCAAAATTTTATTCCAGTTATCGGCAGTTATTTCGCTTATCGGCCATATTGGACGCGTCCACCCACCCGCCTGCCAGCGTTCGTGAGTCAGTCTGGCTGTCTCTCCTGGCGAGTGAGGAAACTTCTGCTCATTCATCCAAACATTTCGCTATATTATATTGTTTTTGTGGTTATTGATAGAGTGCAAGTGCGAAATAAGCAACCATGGCCCCAAAGAAAATTCCTAGTAAAGTTCCTTTGGTAAAGAAAGAATTTAAGAGTGTAGCAGGCATGCAGGAAGTGTAGCGGGAAGGCAGGGAGTGTAGCAGGAAGGCAGGGAGTGTAGAAGGCAGGGAGGGAGTGTAGCAGGAAGGCAGGGAGTGTAGAAGGCAGGGAGGGAGTGTAGCAGGAAGGCAGGGAGTGTAGCAGGCATGCATGCATGGAGGCAGGGAGTGGACAGTTTTTTTGTGCGACAGGGGTGCAGTGACTCAAGCTGGTCCTAGTGGCAGTAAAAGATGAAGGAAAGTAACCCCTCTTCACCTTCTTCCATATGCCAACAAAGTCTTCAGTAAAGGTATGTAATGTTCATTTATTAGTAAAATTAGTACTTTATATTTCTTTCTCATTGTTTTATGTATGTAAAACTATAGTTAATCTTTAAAAAATGTATTTTTTGTTAATATTTTTGGGTGTCTGTAACAGATTAATTGTATTTACATTAATTTTTATGGGAAATATTATTTCGGTTTTAGGCCGACCTTCTGGAATGGATTACGGCCGATAACCGAGGGTCCACTGTATATATTATCATGCATCTCTCTCCTCTGCTCCAGTGAGTACATGTTCGAAACTTTAAAGCAATCCCAGTAATTTAAATGCTTTACTGGCTCTATGTGTGCCATAAACAGTTTCTGTATGTATTTGTTCCAGCTCTGATATTTCACTTGCCTTGAATGGGGCCATCAGCACTGAGCAATATTCCAAATGAGGGAGCACTAGCGATTTGAAGTGTCACCATTGGCATTATTTCCTTTGTTTTGAAAGTTTTCAATACCCACCCCATCATCCTGATCTTCTTGAGTATAAACAAAGGACCCAAAAAGAAAGAAAAAACTTTCATCATCATTCAACACTTTCACCATCATTCATACATAATCACTGTCTTTGCAGAGGCGCTCAGATATAACAGTTTAGATGTCCCTCCAAACTGCCAATATCCCAAACCCCTCCTTTAAAGTGAAGGCACTGTACTTCCCATTTCCAGGACTCAAGTGTGGCTAACCGGACAAAATTCAAAATAGAAAAAAAGATAGTGCTTGATCTGGTGACCATCAGGTTTCCAGTGGTGGATCCTTCAAATAAAATTACAATATATAAATGTATACAGTATGTGAAGGTTTCTGTAATGTAAAAATTGAATATTAAGTCTAATGAACTTCAAAGAAACCATGCAGAAAGAGATAAGTAATGACCACATAAAAGAAACACAATATTTGTAGTGCTCACAGCAGTGAAATAAATAAAAAACATAAAAATTAAGATTTTTTTTACAAATATGCTGGTAATTAATCTACTTCTACAAATGTTGTTAAAATATATGAAGCATTTTTAAGCAAACTTTGTTCAATCTTAAAATACTCACCTGACAAGTGGCCAACAAAAGATGCCTTTGGAACAATAATTTGTATAACAATAAGTTCTGCCCAAACTGCATACTTTGCTGGTACCATAAATCCATGTACATAATGAGATGAACCACTTTCAAAGAATGTTGTTAACACTTTCAGTGCAAAGAGTACACCTAAAACAAAACAAAAAAAAAAAAGTATGAACAAAGGACCCTGAGATATAAATAAAATGACAATACAGTATACATAAATGTATATTGAAAATAAACTGTTTTCAAGAGAGATCAATATGGCAAGGAAGCCTGGAGTGCAAATGTACTTAGCAGTTAAGAACAAGAAGAGAGATGTTTGATTTAAAGGAGGTGGTACTGGAAAGATGATGAGGACATTTTGAAGAGTTGGTGAATGTTAGTGATGAAGGAAAGGCTGTGATTTCATGCATGGGACAGGGAGGAATAACATTGTTTAGGAGTGAGGAGGAGCCTCAGGTGGATACGGAAAAAGTGTGTCAGGCAGTGGGTAGAATGAAAGGGTAAAGCATCTGGGAAAGTTGGGGTTAAGACAGAGATGGTAGAAACAGGTGGGATAAGTGTTGAGGGTTGGTGTTTTTCAATATAAAGAGACGGTGTTGTCCTGTCAACACCTTTATGTAAGTGTATTTAATGCTTTTTAAGTGAGTTGGTTAGGATAGTTACTTTACATTTTTTAGAAAATTCAAGTTGGTAATGGCATGAACAGCATTTTTACGAATTACACGTCCTGTATGCATGAAAGAAGGGAAGGTACCAAAGGATCGGCAGAGAGCATACATACCTCCCCTGTATAAGAGAAAAGAGGACAAGAAAGAAAATGTAAGAATTTTAAGGGATAAGACTGCTGAGTATAAGAGGTAAAGCTTATAGTACAGTGCCTGCACTCTGAAGGAGGGGTGGAGATATTTGCAGTTTGGAGGGACATCTGAATTGTTGTATCGGCACTCCTCTGGCAAGACAGTGAAGGAGTGAATGATGGTGAGTGTTTATTTTTCGGGTCACCTTGCTTTGGTGGGAGACAACCAGTGTGTTAAAAAAAAATTATTGGAAAATGTTTAATATTATTCAAATTTATGATAAATCAAATTACATTATACTATAGAACCATTAAAATAGTTCTGCTACAAGACATGAGAAGCCAGCAGGACATACTCTCATTGGCTGATAAAAATTACTATCATATAGTAGTATTATTTCCAGCTAATCAGAGTTAGGATGGCTAGATTATCATGTTAGAATTATGTACCTATTGTCAAGTTACTAATGCTTTTAATGTAACAAAAAATTATGTCACCCAATGCAAAATTGATATTACAGTAATCATTATTAAATAGGGTTTTCTCAATTGGAGGCTTAGAGTTGTGTATAAATCAGTTTTTATAATGTGACATAGTAACTCTAAAACCTTTTCAAGGAGGGTCCCCTTCTGGCATTCACCATTTCAGAGGAGCAGTTCAGGGAAGGTACCTGAATGAGGACCAAGGTACCAGTGAGTCCTCTCTGAAATGTGAGTAAGCTTAAAATATTTCAGCACGTTTCCCACAACAATACATAGTTGCACTTAGGTGAACATTATAAAAATCATGGCTATAGTTGGCTGCCATTGGGGTTTATGCTGTGCTTTGAGGCGATTTCTTCCTTTTATATTGACCATACTATATTCATATACTGTTCTGTACTCCTAATTGGTCACTAATCAGGAAATGCAAAATCTCACCTGAAAATCCAATGGCACACTGCCTCATATATGAATAGGAGTCCAATGCTTCAGCAGCTACCCAGGCAAGGCCAACATATGTCAAACTTGTTGCTAATGTGAAAATTACTAAAAGAATGAGGAATTTCAAAGAACCAAATCTGAAATTATCAAAAATGTGAATATGATTAACTTACATAAATCAACCATTAACAGATACATATAAGAGTAATATACAATATTTATAATCTATTAATAATAATAATGACAAATCAAAGGTATTCAATACAGAAAAAAAGAAAAAGGGAAATAACCTATATAATTCTTACCTTCTCTCTAGTGACTGACCCTTAAGAATTAAGGATGCCATATTATAATAGAGATGTATATCATCAGCATGTTCAATAGCAGACAAGATGAGTCTGCGATAATCTTTATAATATAAGATGGCTTCTCCGCTAAGACAAACATCATACCTATCCCATGGAGGATTTATAATTCCTAGGAAAAGAATTGTCTGAAAAATAATTATAATATTAAAAAATAAATCGTAAATCACCTGCAATTGTACAAAGAATGATTGAAAACACTAATATTAGAGTTTGTTGATAGGAGAAAAAAAAAAAGACATAACCATATATCATAGAATACATCATAAATTTTATATACCATATGAAGGATTTCAAAAGCACCATCAACAGAAAAAGCCATAACTATAAACTGAGAATAATATTTCTGTACAAAGTGTTAGTCTGTTAGACTAATAACAACAACAGTAGGAGGGGTGGAGATAATTTGCAATTTTGAACTGTAGTATTGGCACACTTCTGTCAAGACCAAAACGCAGATGTGATTTACGCAATTCTGCAAAGGCATTTGACAAATGTGATCATGGAGTGATAGCACACAAAATGAGGGCCATAGGCATTATGGGGAAGACAGGCAGAAGGATTTTCAGATTCCTAACACACAGAACACAAAAAGTAGTAGTAAACAAAGCAAAATCCAGCATCAGCGAGGTAAAAAGCTCAGTTCTCCGGGACACTGTCCTGGCACCTTTGAAGTTTCTCATCCTCATATCAGACATACATTAAAATATCATCACAGTTTTGCAGATGACACTAAAATAAGCATGAAAGTCACTACGGTAGAAGACAGAAAAATTACAGGAAGATATAAACAGGGTTTTCTAGTGGGCAGTGGAAAAACATGATGTTCAATGGTGATAAGTTCCAGCTGCTTAGGTATGGAAAAAATGAAGAACTCAAAAGAAACACTGTATACAAAACTAAAGAGGATCACCAAATAGAACGAAAGGAACACGTAAAAGACTTAGGAATAATTATGTCAGCTGACCTTTCTTTCAAAGAACATAATAAGACAAAGATCACAACAGCCAGGAGGATGATGGAGTGGGTATTGAGAACTTTCAAAACAAGGGAAATAATGCCAATGGTGACACTCTTCAAATCACTAGTGCTCCTCATTTGGAATATTGTTCAGTGCTGATAGCCCTGTTCAAAGCAGGAGTAATATCAGAGCTAAAACAAATACAGAGATCGTTTATGGCACATATAGAGCCAGTAAAGCGCTTAAATTACTGGGAATGCCTTAAAGTCTTGAACATGTACTCACTGGAGCGGAGGACAGAGATCTTTTTTTTTTAACAAACCGGCTGTATCTCACCGAGGCAGGGTGACACAAAAAGAAAAACAAAAGTTTATCTTTTTAACTTTAGTAATGTATACAGAAGGGGTTACTAGCCCCTTGCTACTGGCATTTTAGTCGCCTCTTACGACACGCATGGCTTACGGAGGAAGAATTCTGTTTCACTTTCCCATGGAGGAAGACAGAGATATACATGATAATATATACCTGGCCCCAAATCTGTACATGCCATAACAACATACTGGAGTGAGAGATATGGGAGGGAGTGCAATATAAACCCAGTGAGGAGCAGGGGTACAGTGGGCACAATAAGAGAACACTGTATCAACATTCATGGCCCCAGACTATTCAACATCTTACCAGAAGATATCAGAAACACGGTTGGAACAAGTGTACGTGTAGAAGTCTTCAAGAGGAAACTGGACAAGTATCTTCACTAAGTGCCAGATCAACCAGGCCTCCAGCAACAACAGCCTGGTTGACCAGGCAAGCACCAGACGAGTGGCCAGGCTCCCAGAGCAGTGAGACTCTCAAAACTCATCAAAGGTATATCACAGGTAAGACAGTGATGGAGTGAGTGATGGTGAACATGTTTCTTCTTTTTTGGGTCACCCTGCCTTGGTGGGAGATGGCCAGTGTGTTAAAAATATACAGTGATCCCTCATGTTTCGGTGTTTCCGTATATCAGTGATTTCGTGTTTCGGTTGCTTTTTTCGGTCTATGTTTCGTCGTGTATCGTTTATTCCCTCATGTATTGGTCCATACCAGACCTGTCCGCCTGCCGCACTTGCGCGCCTCGCGCGCAGGACGCCAGTCTAGCGTTGTTTACCATTGAGAGAACATTGCCCAGCGCACTCTTTCAAACATTTCACAATAAATTTACTCTGTTTATTGCTGGTTTAGTGATTGTCACTGTGAAGTAAGTTACCATTGGTCCAAAGAAGCTTCCTAGTGGCACCCCTGTGGTAGCAGGCATGCAGGGAGTGTAGAAGGCATGCAGGGAGTGTAGCATTCATGCAGGGAGTGTAGCAGGCATGCAGGGAGTGTAGCATTCATGCAGGGAGTGTAGCAGGCATGCAGGGAGTGTAGCAGGCATGCAGGGGAGTGAGCAGGCATGCAGGGAGTGTAGCAGGCATGCAGGGAGTGTAGCAGGCATGCAGGGAGTCAGGCATGGAGTGTGCAGGCATGCAGGGAGTATAGCAGGAAGGCAGGGAGTGGAGATTTCCCTTTCAAACACTAACCCCTCCCCCTGTCCTCCCTATCTTCCAGATGCCAGCAACTCTCTTAAATAAAGGTAAGTAAATGTTATTTATTATTCTGTTATTTATTATGTAGTAGTATTTATAATTACACGTATGTGTTAATAATGTTGTTTTGTGTATGTAGAACTATAATTAAAATGTATTTTTTGTGAATATTTTTGGGTGGAACGGATTAATTGTATTTACATTATTTCTTATGGGAAATAAGGTTTCGAGTTTCAAAGTTTTCGAGTTAAGGTCTAGCTCCTGGAATGGATTAAGACTGATAGTGAGGGACTACTGTATATAAAAAATAAATATGTATTAATAAGCAAATAATTAAAAAATAATGATAAATAATTATTACTGTACTGCTGTGTGTTGTCTAAAGTTTTCTCAACATATTGTAAGTTAGTAGTGAACTGCTGCAGAATTCTTCCAAGCAAACTACAATGGGATGACAGCATCTTTGGTGAAGCACATAATGTGCTTAACATTTCAAGTACGTACGTACTTATGATTGTAAGATAAGATACTTTATTTCAGCATTATATGATGTTTGTACAGAGGTGAATGACATTTAAATGTGCATGCAAAAAGCCCCTTAATATGCAAAGCATTTCAGGCAAACTTCAAGACTAACTTAAGATTAATAAAACAATGACAAATTGAGTTGTTTTACTCACAGTCTTTTAGGTGGTTAAAGTGAATACAAGAAACTGAATATTCTGTTAGTACATGCTATATGGCTTCTATCAAGTTTAAATGTTTAAAGAATTACAGGATTGATTATGATTATATTAGGTAGTGAGGATTCTAGCATAATAACATAATGTACAAGGCCATTATAAAAATTAACATACAGTGGACCCCAAGTAACGAGCAAAATTCATTCCAGAAGCCTGCTCAAGTGCCATTACCAAACGAATTTACTCCCTTAAGAAATAATGTCAAGTAGGTTAGTCCATTTCAGACCCCAAAAATACACTTACAAAAGCACTTACAATATTATACTTACATAATTATATGATTTCCGGAGTGCTCGTTACTCGGGGGTCCACTGTATATAAATGATACTATAGTACAGTGCTACATAAATTAGTGTAAGATTAAAATTTTGTCAATCTTATAACTGAAAAGCTCATATATAACTTGCACAGCAGTCTGTGCACAATTACATTCAATACAAGGTTTTAATAAATATACTATTATATTTTTTATAGTAACCCCTTCTCCTGTATACATTAAAGTTAAAAAGAGAAACTTTTGTTTTTCTCTTTGGGCCACCCCGCCTTAGTGGGAAATGGCCGATTTGTTGAAAGAAGAAAAGATTTTTTATGGTGATCTACAGTACACTCTTGCTTTAGTGGACCTCACTTTAATGTACATCAGAAATACAGTGGATCCCCGAGTAACGAACACCCCGGAAATCGTACAATTATGTAAGTATAATATTGTAAGTGCTTGTGGTAGTGTATTTTTGGGGGTCTGAAATAGACTAACCTACGTGACATTATTCCTTAAGGGAGTAAATTCGTTCGGTAATGGCACTTGAGCAGGCTTCTTGAATGAAGTTTTTACGTTATTCAGGGTTCACTGTACTGGATAAAATCTGAATTAGTCAATTCTTAAACAACAAAGTCCATTAGTTACACAATTGTTCATTATTGTTATGATCATTACCTCCACCTGGTCCTACCTATTAGCCTGTTAAATTGGGGGGGTTTTCATTGTACATTATTAATAAAATCATAAACTCACCTGGCCAACAATGGCAAGCAGTGTAACAGGAGGTAAGGTATCCATGCCAACACTGTAAAGTTTGTGGGCAAGGAGCAACATTCCCATTCCCACTACTGGGCGTCGCTGTCGAGCCATCTTCAACTTTGAATCTCAGTCTCTGTATATTTTTCTGAAGAATATATCTAACATCAGAATTCAAACTGTATTTTTTTTTAAATATGCCCAAGTTTGTTAGCAAAATATATATTAGTTAAAAATTAAAACAAATACATATTCATTGTTTTGATCATAAAAACTGACAGATTACTTGGATTCAACAATACTTTAATTTTCAACAGCTATTACAGTACAGTACGTATAGCATATAAGTTTTATTTACAATCTTTAACATATAAGGTAATAAATTTCTATATAGTACATATGACTAACCATACAATAAAACTGTTACAAATACTGCCTTCAATCAACAGTGCTAAAAAAAGGGAAAGGGTAAATGCTAATAGGAGTAAGGTTATAATATAAATGGATATGTATAAGGTGAGCAAGTGTGAAGGATAATGTGAGTTATGAGGTGCACTTTGACCTGTGAGATCATTTAATGAACTAGAGTACAGTTAGGAGATAGAACTACATACTATAATACTACTTGGGTGGTGGGGAGATATGCGGAATTAAAAAACAATGACTGATACAAAGTGGGAGTTATGATTAGTCTCTGCCAAAAACATAGGTCTTCCGGGGTATTCTAAATCAAGTAGCAAAGGTCGGTTTATGAACTTGGGAGGCTATGTAGAAGGAGAAAATTAAAAGCAAATACGTATAAAAAACATGGTGACGAAATTAACAAAAAACAAATTCTAGGCATTGAAAGATTTAATATTAGTGTAGAGAGGGAGTATCAGGGAAGTAGATGTATTTAGATATTTGGGAGTTGATATGTCAGCAGAGAGGCCTATGAAAGATGAGGTGAGACATAAAATTGATGAGGGGAAAAAATTTGTGGTGTGACGAGGCATCTGTGGAAGGTTTACACCTGGAAGCAAAAAAGGAATGCTCCAGAGAATATAGTGGTACTAACACTTGTATGGGTATGATGCATGGGTTCTGAACATTGCAGTGAGGATGAGGTGCCTGGTGATGGAGATGTTATGCTTGAGATCAATGTGTTAATATTATGCAGAGAAGTGAGAGCATATAAATTTAAAGACAGTGAAGCTAGTACCAAAAATATAAATCAAAGAGCTGAGGATGGATTGTTGAGGTGATTTGGGCAGTTAGAAAGGACAGGGATAGGAATGACAAAAAAGTGTATAAATCTGGGAAGTAAGATAGGAGGGGTAAAGCTCAACCCAGGAATGGTAAAAGGGAGGTGGTAAAGGTTAGAAATGGTAGGGATTGCCCTTAGAGGAGGATTGTGTGAGCATCCCAACCCTCTGAAGGAGCTATGGGAATATCACAGAGTTATCCAAACTGTGATGTTAGTACACTTTTGGCATGACTGATTGAATGAATGATAAGAGATTTTTATTGCATGGGGATGCCCTACCTTGGTGGGGGCCGCCCAATGACATAAAAATAAATAAATACATTCGTATACACAAATAAATACAAACACGTACATACATATATACATACACACACACACACACATATATATATATAATTAAATTATTAAGTGCAAACCCTCAAGGGTCATACAGCTTTATTAGTGAAGTTTCCCCAACCAGTGGCTCTTTAAATCTAATACCAAGAATGAACACAGGAGAGTGGATAAAGTAGAGACATAATTGAATGTTATGAATCCAAGACTAAATAAACTTACATTTTTTCCACGAATCCAGTATGATACCCTCTTGTAATTATTATTATAATCATGGGGGAGTGCTAATTATTATAATCATGGGGAGTGCTAATTATAATTATAATCATGGGGAGGCTAAACCCATAGGGATTATACAGCACCTGTGGGGGGGAATGGAAAGTATTCAGACTCAATTCAGGGAACTGGCACACAGCTCTTATTCCCTATATCAAGAGCCCCTCACCAGCATCAAGATACCTCCCTTGAAGGGGAGAGCGCTAAACCCGTAGGATTATACAGCGCCTGTGGGGGGACACGGAAGGTATTCAGGCTTGATTCAGGTAACTGGAGCACATATCCAATTCCTGGATCAAGAACCCCTCACTAGCGTCAAGGAACTTTCCTTGAGGGGACCCTCTTGTAATATATTAGGTAAAAAAAGGACACAAAGTGCAACTAATGTGACATTTTATTGTGGCAACGTTTCGATCTCTAGGAGCTTTATCAAGCAATTACATTAGCTGCACTTGTGTCCTTTTACCTAACATATTTGCGGTAATTCTACCAACGTTAATACACTCTTGTAATCAGTTGAAGAGACCTGTTGTATCTTAACCTAAACAGTGTGCTCTTTATGTGCTATTAGCACCTGTGTCCTGTGAGCCACTGTAAAAAGAAATGTGTTCTATGTACGCAAAATCTAAATAAAAACAAACACCGTACTTATTGGACAATGTTGAATAAACAGTAAAAGTTACCTTAACACTGTGCGTGCAACTTTATTGGTATGTACTGATGATGGGTAAAAACTATGGAGAAATCTCATTTATGGCGAGGCCTGCTAGAAGAGCTACGAGACGTGGGCACTACCGACACCGTTGATCAAGTCTTTGAATCTCATCTTGCTGTGTCTTCTGTTTGTTGACATGACTGGCCATGATGTTATTTTCCATCCTGAACGGCATCACAACTACACTCCTATACATGGTTACTCATAAACAAATTACAAAGTAATGAGCCACGTGTCAGTGGCTCATTATTTTGTAATTTGTTCATGATTCTAACCATGTATAGGAGTGTAGATGGTTTATTACCTTTGTATCTTGCCATGATTGTGACCAAATCTACCTGGAGTTCATTACCTTTGTAACTAGTTCAGCTATCATAACTTTGGGGTCCAGTCCCTGGACCCATTATGTATCTCTGTAATCTTTTGACTACCGCCCACAGGATGGGTATGGGGTGCATAATAAAGATATTAAACTAACGACTTTCATTTGCAACTTTTATTAACCAAAGAATGCTAAAGAATAAAAGAAGCACAATACTGTGAATTAAACAATACACAAATTACCCTCAGTTTTTTTACTTCGAAATTTACACTTCGCATTTCGTTCTCTCGCCTTGGCTAGTAATAAGTACGTACGTAAGTTTATTCAGGTATACACAAATGCAGTTACATTGATTATTATACCCATCCTATTTCATAAACCTGCCTACTCACACGTTAGACGGCATTTCTTGTCTCAAACTCTCTATTCCTGTGAAATCTCTGTCTATGGTGCATCCAACAAAATAAGCAGGCTCTTGGATGTCACTACTGCCCGCCTCCGGCTGGGTTACAAGTATCTTTGGCATGTTAAATCACCACCACCAGATGTAGACCAAACAAAATGTAAACTCTGCCAGTTGGACTATTGTCACACCCTGCGTCATTATGTACTGAAATGCGATAAAATTAATGAATTCAGAAACAACTCACTCAGAAATGTTCAAGATATGTCAAAGTATTTTATCCACAGTGGTATATTACAGACCATTCTGGAGAAATACCCTGACTTTGCTCCCTGTAAATAAAAAATAACCACACGTGTATTAGTTAGTTACCATTTTGTACCTCTGTAATCTTTGACTACCGCCCACAAGATGGGTATGGGGTACATAATAAAGATATTAAACTAACTAACTTCGCCTTCCCTATATTTTCCAGACTCCCAAATCTTAAGAACTCCCTCCTTTCCTTAAACATCAAACTTACTTTCCGTAGGAGAACTAGTGTGGTGATACCGACAAGATGTGGAAAAAGACAATTATGTACAGTTCAGGACATTGATAAATTAGAAACATGTGCAACACTTGGGTATCTTTAATGAGGAAACGTGCCAGTTCCCGTAAAGATACTGCAGTGCCTTGTGAAGATACTGGCAGTGTATTGTAAAGATACTGGCAGTGTATTGTGAAGATACTGGCAGTGTATTGTGAAGATACTATATGAATTCTATTGAATTTGAATCTATTTCTCCATGTAACTATCATGTAGAACAGTGTGGTAGCACACTGTCGCACTGTGTACTATTATGTAATGTAATGTAATGTAATGGTGACAGCGAGTGGAGGTGGTCGTCACAAGAGGAACTGGACGACAGTTATGAAGAATCGAGCTCCGAATTGAGCGGGAGGTGGAGCTCCGAGGAGAGTGGGGACAGAGAGTGGAGCTCCGAGGTCGGCGAGGACGGAGAGTGGAGCTCCGAGTTGAGTGGGTGGAGTACCGAAGGTGAAGAGTGGGACTCCCAGGTGGGCGACCTCGGCAGCCAAGAGACGGAAGTCGTCGACAACTCTCCCAGGGATGGAGAAGAGGAGGTCAGCGTTGGCAAAGGTCTTCTTGACCTTTTAAAGGAAAAGGACGACGACCTCGGCAGCCAAGAGGCTGAAGACGCCATGCTTCTTCCAGAAGACTTTCCCAGGGATGGAGAAGCGGAGGTCAGCGTTGGCAAAGGTCTTCTTGACCTTTTAAAGGAAAAGGACGACGACCTCGGTAGCCAAGAGGCTGAAGACGTCGTGCTTTTTCCAGACGACTCTCCCAGTGATGGAGAAGAGGAGGTCAGCGTTGATGAAGGTCTTTTGACCTTTCAAAGGAAACACGACGCTGGGAACAAAAAATCAGGACCTTCGAAGAGCGTGACAATAAAAGAGCTATAGGCGATCAATTATTTCTAAAGCTTGATAAGTTAAGAGACGAAGAGCAGTATCTTAGAATAAAAATAGGCGATTCGTCCATTGAATTGTCCCGTACGTATGAACAAAATACCATGCTAAAGACCGAGGTTTCTGATCTCAGTCAATGGTTTACTGATAGGGATTATAACTTAGATACCCTTGAGACTGATCACAGAAGGCTGTGGGATGAATTAAATCATTTGGAGAAAACTCTTGAGCAAGAGGAGGAGGACTTCGCGGCTCTAAAACGTAATCATGAAGGTCTGCGCAGTGCGTACACCGAAACTCACCAAAGATTTAGTTCCCTCCTCCTGCATCCTATGGACGCAATGTGAGTTTTCAGCCCTCATGGCCAGAGAATGACGTCCTGTGGCAGGACCATTATGGTCGGTGGACGGCATCAAGGGAACGGTCCTCACACGACAGGGCCCCATGGTCTTCAAAGTAGGGTGATAGTAGAGTATTTAAGCCACCTCTACGGACATGTGCCGTACTTTCTTCAAGATTGATGGACTGAACACATCGACTCCAGGCCGAGGGACTGATTACCTCAAACTCCTCCTCTCCTTACACCTTTCTACTTTGTATTGGACTGATGAAGCCACTGTGTGGCGAAACGTTTCCTCAATAAAGATACCCAAGTGTTGCATATGTGTCTAATTTATAAGTTACAAAGGTAATGAACTCCAGGTAGATCTTGTCACAATCATGACAAGTTACAAAGCTAATGAACGTGTATGAAAGAAGTTGAGTTTAGCGGTGAGTGACGTCAGGGGTAGTGGGTGGTGGCGACGCCAGGTGGCTCTGTCAGATCATGTGATGGGATCGAACTGAGAACAAGTGTCACCCTCACCCAACTCGACCCCAATACCTTCATTTCTGCACTTCATTAAGGTAACTAGGTCTGCCCATCACTTGGAAGCTCCGTCAGTCTATACACTGCTTTGTAAATGTTTTTTTTTAAACTTATTGATTTTTTTTAGTTGAGTTGTATATGATTATATATGTAACTGAAACATTTCACTTTTTTTTAATTAACTGGGCTTTATGTTTGTGGGAAATCTATAATCATTACCATTGCTGAGAATTAAGTGAGTTTGTACACTAATTAAGGTATAATTAAAAAGTATAATTATGCCACATTAGTTGCCATTTTACTTTTCATTTATTAGAACACTTCATCTGAAGCACTGTTTTTGGTGTAATGTAGGATTATAACTCATATACAATGTGTAAAGAAGAAAGAAGAAGCTTTTGTTTGGATTATTAATCCGGAGGATTAATAACAATATGCTTAAGAAGCCTGGTATTAAAACTGGCATATTTCCATTGGGGTCTTTAATGACCCCACACCAGTTGAATAACACCCAGGTGCCTACTTTTATCATTTAAATTCATTGGATCTTCATAAATGTTAATCACTAATTTAGTCTTTCCTGCTGTACTGTTATAGTAAAACTAGAATCATTTCTCTTTAGTCTGATTGCCCAAATGATGCATTTTTTTTTATTAAAAAATTGTCTGTCTTTCATTTCTAAGATTTCAGAGAAAATGTTATGAGAATTTAAAGCATGGTTTGTTTTTGTGCATGTATATTTCTCTAAAAGATGCTCCCGCTGGCACGTAGGAAAGGTCACGAGACTAGATAAAAATTATTTCTTAGTTTCTACAACATGAACAACAAGTGGCCATGGTTGTATATTGAGGTGGATTAGATGCGATATTAGAAAAAAAATTCAGAAATAGTGGTAGACCTGTGGCATAGATCAAGAGGCACTCTTTAAGTGATACAACCCTTGGAAATTTTAAAAAATTATTTGATGCACAAATGATTGAAAATGGGACAAGTATAGCTCACGTGCTTTAGCTGCCGATAGGTACAATAACTGCATATGGGTATGTACTGGTAATTATGAATATTTTTATTATATTCAGAGTAGGGTAGAGTCTATGGAATATACAGTACTGGACTGCAATTCTAATCTTTTTAAAAATTGGTTTGCATTTTGTATTGTTTTCCAATAACTTGTCAGTATCGCATATTTTGACTTGAAGATTTGTGTATTGCAATTATTTTAAAATGGCATTAGATATAAACTTAGATTTTATTATACTGTACGGTGCTGCTAAAAAAAAAAATTGAAATAGAAAGTACCCAAAGTTTATCTATTGGTTTCCACAAATTTTTGGAAAGAATCTTTTTTTTATATTTTATTGAAAAAAAAAAAATACAAAACACATGACAAGACAGAAACAGCATACAGATTGGTAAACTTAAATTTAATTTTGGAAAGAATCACACATACCATACATTTTAACCCAGTAGAAAACAATCCTAATGCAGGATACAAGAACTAGAATACAGGGTAGTTAGTAACTTACTGTTAAACATACATTACCATAATTTGTTTAGTGTATCATCCTGCATTGTTTATTTCTTGCAGATAGTGTGAGCAGCTTGCCAAAATGTCATATACTGAATACTGGCTGATCTCTGCTCCAGGAGATAAGACATGTCAACAGACATGGGATAAGATGAACAATCTCACAGCTGTTCAAAACCAACTTTGTGTTAACCACAAATTTCACCTCCCAGATCTTAAGGTAGAAAAATATTCTGGTTAGCATTTACACAAAATACTTCTGAAAATAGCATTACACAAGTCATATTTAGATTGTGGCACAGTTCTGGTTATTAGTACGACCACATTGTAGCAAAGTTTTCGCCTTCACACTGCAGAATGGATATACATGTATGTATGTAAATGAATTGGAGAACATAGGAATAAAATTAATTTACTGTATAAGGATTCTTACAATGATAGATTTAGAAACATGAACTTACACTCCAGAATGATGTAGAATGAAAGGAAATATGACTGATGTAATGTATATGAGTGAAAGATAGGCATAAATATGGGAAATACAAAAGTACTGAGGATGTCTAACCAAGAAGGTACCCAAGATAATTGATTCAAGCTGGATAAATTTAGATTTCAAAATGATTTAGGAAAAATACTGGTTTGGCAATAGTTATGGATGAGTGAAACAACTGCCAAGTAGAATCATAAAGGCTAAGCCTTAAAATAAGCTAGGGAAATGTACGAGTGAGATGGGTTTGGTTTGAGAAGGACCTACCTAGCATGAACCATTATATCTACTGCAGTACTCCTCTTTCAAATACTTGAGTGGCAGAGAGTAGGGCCTACATAGAATGAGCCAGTAGGTTTACTGTGCAGTACTTCTTTGTTCTTGTTTAGGTACAGCTTTTTAGTTGTGTACGAGTGGCTGAGAGTAGAACCTGCATAGCATGAGCCAGTAAGCCTGCTGCAGTGTTCTTGTGTTATTATGCAGTGCTAGCTAAGAGATTATTTTGACTTTAGGAGCCAGGACTGGAAAAGAAGGGAAGATGGTATAGCAGTGTTGTTAAAACCACTGAAATGCAAATACGTACAGTGGTATCTCGAGTTTCGAACAGCTCCCAACTCGAACAGTTATATAAGTGTATTTTTGTAAGTGCTTTTGTAAGTGTATTTTTGGGGGTCTGAAATGGACTACGTAAACTAATTTACATTATTCCTTACATTACAAATTCGAACAGCCTTCTGGAACGAATTATGGCCGAAACTCGAGGTACCACTGTTCAGTAGTCGCCCCATAACCGCGGGTGATATATTCTAAGACCTACCATGGATAGTAGCAAACCCTATATACAAGTCGTTTTTCATTTACATACATACCTATGATAAAGTTTAATTGGTAAATTACACACACAATAAGTCAAAAATTAGCACTTTTTCACTGATGGGAAGCACTTTGTGGCTTCTCTTAGGCTTTGAAGAATGGCTGCCATCACTACTTTTGTGCTTTGGTGCCACTAAAGCAAAATTTTGGCTAATTTTCCGGCCACAGTGAACTGTGGAAAACAAATCAACGGATATGGGGTCCTACTGTAAACATAATTTATTAAAATGTTAAAGCGGAAATATGACTCCTAAGTAAAAATATATACAGTGGTACCCCGAGTTTCATACAGCTCCCAACTCGAACAATTATGTAAGTGTGTTTTTGTAAGTGCTTTTGTAAGTGTATTTTTGGGGGTCTGAAGCAAACTATAATCTAATTTACATTATTTCTTATGGGAACAAATTCGTTTGGTAATGGCACTCGAACAGCTTTCTGGAACGAATTATGGCCGAAACTCGGAGTACCACTGTATATACATACAGTGGTACCCCGGATTTTGTACAGCTCCCAACTCAAACAATTATTTAAGTGTATTTTTGTAAATGCTTTTGTAAGTGTATTTTTGGGGGTCTGAAACAGACTAATCTAATTTACATTCGTCCTTATGGGGACAAATTCGTTCGGTAACTGCACTCGAACAGCCTTCTGGAACGAATTATTGATGAAATCCGGGGTACCACTGTGTGTGTGTGTGTGTGTGTGTATAGTATATACGTATATATATATACATGTATATAGTATATATATATATATATATTTTTTTTTTAACTTTTATCCAACCATTAATGCAACACATCAGATAAATGAGAACATTAAAAGTGTTGCTTTAATAAAAAAATCAGATAAAGATGAAATATTGAAATTTTTGTTTATAATGAATAGACTGGGTAACCTGTGGTCTCTCATTTGTCTGACTTAGTCTGCATTGTAAATATCTTTGCTCAGGTTGGTACTTTGGATCAACTGGTTGGCCTGAGTGATGATTTGGCTAAATTGGACACCTATGTAGAGACAGTGACCCGCAAGATGGCCGGTTACTTGGGAGAAGTGCTAGAAGATCAACGCGATAAACTATCAGAAAATCTTCTTGCTAACCAAAGTAAGGATTTTAAGGAAAGTGTAAATATATAAGGATTATTTATTATCCTATGACAATCTTTTGCTGGGCCCCCTCAAGGGAGGTTCCTTGACGCTGGTGAGGAGCTCTTGATCTAGGGAATCGGATCTGTGCTCCAGTTCCCTGAAGTAAGCCTGAATACCTTCCATCCCCCCTCCACAGGCACTGTATAATCCTATGGGTTTAGTGCTTCCCCATGATTATAATAATAATTTTGCTGTGCCAACCATTGACTTTTATTACATTATTAAATACAGTATGTTATAATTTATTTAAATTGAAAATATAATTCAAGCTAATGAGAAAAACAGCCATAGTTATATAATGGGAAAAAGTCACAGAATGGTAAAAATAGCCATAGTTCTAGAATGGGGAAAACAGCCATAGTTATAAAATGGGGAAAACAGCCATAGTTATAAAATGGGGAAAACACCCATAGTTATAAAATGGGGAAAACAGCCATAGTTACAAAATGGGGAAAACAGCCATAGTTACAAAATGGGGAAAACAGCCATAGTTACAAAATGGGGAAAACAGCCATAGTTACAAAATGGGGAAAACAGCCATAGTTACAAAATGGGGAAAACAGCCATAGTTATAAAATGGGAAAACAGTAATAGTTAAAAATGGGAAAACAGCCATAGTTATAAAATGGGGAAAACAGCCATAGTTATAAAATGGGAAAACAGCCATAGTTACAAAATGGGGAAAACAGCCATAGTTATAAAATGGGGAAAACAGCCATAGTTATAAAATGGGGAAAACAGCCATAGTTATAAAATGGGGAAAACAGCCATAGTTATAAAATGGGGAAAACAGCCATAGTTATAAAATGGGGAAAACAGCCATAGTTATAAAATGGGAAAACAGCCATAGTTATAAAATGTGGAAAACAGCCAGTTATAGAATAGGAAACACAGCCATAGTTATAGAATGGGAAAAACAGCCAGTTATAGAATGCAAAAAACAGCCAAAGTATAGAATTGGGGAGAAGAGCTACTGAACATGAAAGCATTAGTTACAAGGTAAACCAATAATAAGAGTAGCAACATTATCTCTCTACCATTTTTACTATATGGTTCATTCTTTAGGTAGCCTGTCATACATTTTTGCTACATTTTCTTACAATATTTACTTAGCTTCATTAATAATTTGCACAGGTTCATTTTAATTAAATTTTAATTCACAGATTTTAAGAAACATTTTTCTGAGTATGAATGTGTGTATAGAATCTTAATGAGTTTATATAAAAGCCCATGTAATAATTATCTTTTTCCCCATTTGTTGTACTACAGTGGACCTAGCTACCTACTTGACAAAGTTCCAGTGGGAAATGGCTAAATTTCCAATCAAACAGTCATTACGAGGTATTGTGGATGCCATCAATAACCAGGTCACTCAGATTGAAAATGACCTCAAATCCAAATCTTCAAATTATAACAACCTGAAGTCAAATCTTGCCAATATGGAGAGGAAGCAAACGTATGTACAAAGTTAACAAGTCTTGCTGTATCACTTGAGTATATGATGATTAAACCAATCATTTTTATGAGAAAACAAAATACGCAAAAGCTGCAGTATGTATTCATATACATATTTTTGTCAAGGATTACTTTGGTTTTATTTGTGAGAATTTTAATTTACTTAGCATTAGGGAATGTACATTATTACAACATTGTTCCCTTCAAGACAAAGTGCCTTGATGCCAGTAAAGGGCCATTGATTCAAGGAATTGGAGGTACACTTCCCTTTCTTGGATCAAGCTTGACTACCATTCCAAAGGGCTCTTGATCCAAGGAATTTAATTTATTCTATCCCTGGATCAAATCTGATGATCTCCATTTCCTTGGTGTTGTGTAATTCCTATGAGTTCAGCATTTCCATATTAATATACTGTAATAGTAATAAGTACAGTGCATGCACTTTGAAGAGGGGTGGGAATGCTGCAGTTTGGAAACATCTGAGCTGTGCTGTCAGCATCTTTTTGGCAAGACAATGAATGAATGACAATGAAAGTTTTTTTTTTTTTCAGACTACCATGGTAGGTGACAGCCAATGTGTTAAAAAAATATTTACAACATTCTTATAAAAATTTTTACATGGAAACAGTTAATAGAAATGGACAACTAGTTTGTTTTATTTATATTGCAGTAATCGCTCTTTTCATTTTTTAACTGGCTGTCTCCCACCAAGGTAGGGTGATCTGAAAAAGAAGAAACACTTGGCATCACTGTCTTGCCAGAGGTGTTCTGATATTGCAGCTTACATGCCTCTCCGATCTGCAATATCCCCACCCCTTCTTAAGAGTGCAGGCATTGTACTACCCACCTCCAGGACTCAAATCTGGTTTACCAATTTCTCTGAATCCCTTCACAAATGTTACCTTCCTCACACTCACCACATCGTTATAAAAATCACTTGCCTCCATTCCTAACATGCTCTCACACATCTGTTGAATGTCCAAGCCCCTCGCACACAAAAACCTCCTTCACCCTTTCCCCACATTCCCTCTCTCCAACCTTTCCTAGGACTACCCCTACCCTTCCTTCCATTACAGATTTATACACCCTCTTGAGTCATGCTATTTTGCTCATTCCTGTGAGTGTCCAAACTACCTCGATAATCTCTCCTAAGCCTTCTGGATAATACTTTTAATAATCCTGCACCTCCTCTTCCAAGCTGTGAATTCTCTGCATAGTATTGACACCACACATTGCTCTCAGGCAGGACATTTTCACTGCCTCCAACCTCCTCCTTGTTGTAATGTTTAAAACTCGTGGTAATATTAAACTGATGCATTACCCCTTTTTTTTCTCTCTCTCTCCTTGAATAATGTTTTGTCTCCTCAGATGCCTCATTGCACAACCCACCTTTTTTTTACTTATCAATGCTATTCTTCAGCCCATCCTTCATAAACCTGTCTGCCAACAAATCCACATTCACTTCCTCCATAATCCCTCCTTTCAATCTAGTATCCAATCTTTCATTATCTAAATTTTTTGTTACTCTTATCTTGCTCTTAATTATGTATACTTTTAATTACCTCCTTTCACAAACCCTCGTAAATTCATCTACCAATCTTTGTAACTTCTCTTCAGAATCTCCCTAAAGCACCTTGTCATCGGCAAAAAGCAACTGCGACAACTCCTAGTTTGTGAGATTTTCTTTTAGTCCCACACCTCTCCCCACCACCCTAGCATTCACTTCTTTTACAGCCCCATTTATAGCATGTTAAACAACCATCGTAGCATCACTTTTCCCTGTCTAAGGACTACTTTTACTGGAAAATCTCCCTCTCCTACATACCCTAATCAGAGCCTCGCTGTCCTCGTTAAAACCTAACTGCTTTCAGTAACCTACCACCTATTACATACTCTTGCAGCATTTCTCTTTTATCCAACCTAAAAAGAGCAGATAGATAATTTAAATAATTGTTAAATTCCTCAATTTATAATTTGGGGCTTATTTTTTCATAAACATGCACATGATTGTTGGCTCACTCAAGTTTTAGCAGTTGCTTTTCCCTCCCACTGGGCAACTGGGAGTGATAATTGTTTCCATTTAACAAGAGGGAGTTAGGAGAGTGGTTACTGTATAGCATTCAGCACTGATTAAGAATAAATAGATTGAGTTCTCCTTTTTCATGTGGTGTACTTCATGAATTTCAATTTGTAAAAGTTTAAAAATGGTTGAGTAATAGATTCTTAATGAAAAACATTATGCCATCAGTTTGGGGAAAAAATGCAGTTTTGATGTAAACAAATGTTTTTATAGCAGAGAAATTTTCTTTTTCAGTAGTGATGTTTAATATATACAGCACTTTACTGATTTAATAATTTTGTCTGTTTCAGTGGAAGCCTGTTGACAAGAAACCTTGGCGAACTGGTGAAGAAAGAAGATTTTGTTCAGAATAGTGAATACCTTGTCACCTTGTTGGTGGTAGTGCCCAAGTAATTATTTTTAAAAGTGTCATTGATATTCACACTTTCCTTACTCCACAGTATCAAAGAATATCTCGTAAGGACTTACATAGAAAACTAAAGTCGGGGAGTTGTATACTCACTCATTTCATGATTGAAATAATTTGGTTTTCTTTGTCCTGCATGCAATTTTCAAATAATATCTAGAAAACATCTATTTGCATTGCATTCAGCCTTAACACGTTTTTTTAACACACTGGCCGTCTCCCACCGAAGCAGGGTGACCCAAAAAAACACTCACCAGCATTCACACATAATCACTGTCTTTGCAGAGGTGCACAGATGCAACAGTTTAGGTGTCACACTAATATGATCATAAAAACTTCCTATGAAACTTAGTCATATAATTTGTAATATATGTGAAGCATTGCATAGAAAATAAACACCAAATTCACACAAATACAAATATTGTAATGTACAAATCTTTCAATGCTACAGTACAAAACATAAAGTAATCTGAAAGTCCATAGGATGCATAGCATTCCGGGCAAACTATAGTTAACACAACAGTTATAAAACTGCAACATTAACACCCCTCCTTCAGAGTGCAGGCACTGTCCTTCCTATCTCCAGGACTCTAGTCCGGCCTACCGGTTTCCCTGAATCCTTTCATAAATGTTACCTTGCTCACACTCCAACAGCACATCAATTCCTAAAATCCATTCGCTCCTATCTAACATGCTCATGCATGTTTGCTGGAAGTCCAAGCTCCTCGCGCACAAAACCTCCTTTACCCCCTCCCTCCTACCTTTCCTAGGCTGACCCCTACCCTGCCTTTCCTCCACTACAGATTTATACACTCTTGAAGTCATTCTATTTTGTTCCACACACTCTACATGTCCGAACCACCTCAACAACTTCTCAGCCCTCTGGATAATAGTTTTGGTAATACTGCACCTCCTTCTAATTTCCAAACTACGAATTCTTTGCATTATATTCACACCATCAGCATGACATCTCCACTGCCTCCAGCCTTCTCCTTGTTGTAACATTCACCACCCATGCTTCACACCCATATAAGAGCATTGGTATAACTATACTCTTGTACATTTCCCTCTTTGCTTCCATGGACAAAGTACTTTGTCTTCACAGACTCCTCAGTGCACCACTCACCTTTTTCCCCTCTTACTGTGTAAAATCATTAATACATCAGCTGTGTCTGAAAGAAGGGATTACAGCATATACGTAGTACAATTTTTTTTTTTTAATACTAGCCATTTTCCACCGATGTAGGGTGACCCGAAAAAGAAACATTTTCACATTTTTTTTTTCCAGCAAGTCAGCCGTCTCCCACCGAGGCAGGGTGACCCAAAAGAAAAAAATCCCCAAAATAAAATACTTTCATCATCATTCAACACTTTCACCTCACTCATATGTAATCACTGTCTTTGCAGAGGCGCTCGGATACGACAGTTTAGAAGTCATATACCGTCCAAACTTCCAATATCTCAAACCCCATTTCCAGGACTCAAGTCCGGCTAACCGGTTTTCCTGAATCCCTTTACTAAATATTACCCTGCTCACACTCCAACAGCTCGTCAGGTCCCAAAAACCATTAGTCTCCATTCACTCCTATCTAACATGCTCAAGCACGCTTGCTGGAAGTCCAAGGCCCTTGCCCACAAAACCTCCTTTACCCCTTCCCTCCAACCTTTTCAAGGATGACCCCTACCCCGCCTTCCTTCCCCTACAGATTTATACGCTCTCCAAGTCATTCTACTTTGATCCATTCTCTTTAAATGACTAAACCACCTCAACAACCCCTCTTCAGCCCTCTGACTAATACTTTTAGTAACTCCACATCTCCTCCTAATTTCCACACTCTGAATTCTCTGCATAATATTTACACCACACATTGCCCTTAGACAGGACATCTCCACTGCCTCCAGCCGCCTCCTCGCTGTATCATTTACAACCCAAGCTTCACACCGATATAAGATTGTCGGTACCACTATACTTTCGTACATTCCATTCTTTACCTCCATGGATAACGTTTTTTGTCTCCACAGATACCTCAACACACCACTCGCCTTTTTTCCTTCATCAATTCTATGGTTAACCTCATCCTTCATAAACCCATCCGCTAACAAGTCAACTCCCAAATATCTGAAAACATTCACTTCATCCATACTCCCTCTCTCCAATGTGATATCCAATTTATCTTTATCTAAATCATTAGATACCCTCATCACCTTATTCTTATCTATGTTCACTTTCAACTTTCTACCTTTACACACCCTCCCAAACTCATCCACTAACCTTTGCAACTTTTCTTTAGAATCTCCCATAAGCACAGTATCATCAGCAAAATGTAACTGTGTCAACTCCCATTTTTTACTTGATTCCCCATAATTTTATCCCACCCCTCTCCCCAACACACTAGCATTTACTTCTTTTACAACCCCATCTATAAATACAGTATATTAAACAACCATGGTGACATTACAGATCCCTGTCTAAGACCTACTTTTACCGGGAAGTAATCTCCCTCTCTCCTACACACCCTAACCTGAGCCTCACTATCCTCATAAAAACTCCTTACAGCATTAAGTAACTTACTACCTATTCCATACACTTGCAACATCTGCCACATTGCTCTCCTATCCACTCTATCATATGCCTTTTCTAAATCCATAAATGCAATGAAAACTTCCCTACCTTTATCTAAATACTGTTCACATATAATGCTTCAATGTAAACACTTGATCTACACATTCCCTACCCATTCTAAAGTCGTTGCTCATCTGCAGTCCTACTCTGTCTTACCTCTAATTCTTTCAATAATAACCCTAGCGTACACTTTACCTGGTATACTCAGTAAACTTACTCCCCTATGATTTTTACAATCCCTTTATATAAAGGAACTATACACGCTCTCTGCCAATCCCTAGGTACCTTCCCCTCTTTCATACATTTATTAAACAAAAATACCAACCACTCCAACACTATATCCCCCCTGTTTTTAACATTTCTGTCATGATCTCGTCAGTTCCAGCTGCTTTACCTCCTTTCATTCTACGTAATGCCTCACGCACCTCCCCACACTCACATCCTGCTCTTCTTCACTCCTAAAGATGTTATACCTCCCTGGCCAGTGCATGAAATTACCGCCTCCCTTTCTTCATCGACATTTAAAAGTTCCTCAAAATATTCCCGCCATCTACCCAATACCTCTAGCTCCCCATCTACTAACTCCCCTACTCTGTTTTTAACTGACAAATCCATTCGTTCCCTAGGCTATCTTAACTTGTTTATCTCACTCCAAATTTTTTTCTTATTTTTAGCAAAATTTCTTGACAGTGCCTCTCCCACTCTTTCGTCTGCTCTCCTTTTGCACTCTCACCACTCTCTTCACCTTTCTTTTACTCTCCATATACATACTCTGCTCTTCTTATAACACTTTTGTTTTGTAAAAACCTCTCATAAGCTACCTTTTTCTCTTTTATCACACCCTTTACTTCATCATTCCACCAGTCACTCCTCTTTCCTCCTGCACCCACCCTCCTATAGCCACAAACTTCTGCCCCACATTCTAATACTGCATTTTTAAAACTATCCCAACCTTTTTCAACCCCTCCCCACTATTCATACTTGCATTAGCCCACCTTTCTGCCAATAGTTGCTTATATCTCACCCTAACTTCCTCCTCCCTTAGTTTATACACTTTCACCTCACTCTTACTTGCTGTTGCCATTTTCTTTTGTCCCATCTACCTCTTACTCTAACTGTAGCTACAACTAAATAATTATCCAATATATTCATTGCCCCTCTATAAACATGTACGTACATCCTGAAGCCTACCCATCAACCTTTTATCCACCAATTCATAATCTGACACACTTTTTCATAAAATGTGTATTATTACCAAACCTCTTTCTACACTTAGCTCAATTAAAGGCTCCCCATTTTCATTTACCCTTGGCACCCCAAATTTACCTGCTACTCCCTCCACTACATTTTTGCCCCCTTTAGCATTGAGTTCCCCAACCACAAGTACTCTCTCACTTGGTTCAAAACTCCCCATGCACTCACTCAACATTTCCAAAATCTCTCTCTCTCCTCTACATTTCTCTCTTCTCCAGGTGCATAAATGCTTACTATAACCCACTTTTCACATCCAACCCTTATTTTACTCCACATAATCCTTGAATTTATACATTTATATTCCCTCTTTTCTTGCAACAACTTATCCTTCAACATTATTGCTACTTCTTCTTTAGCTCTAAATCTATTTGAAACCCCTGACCTAATCCCATTTATTTCTCCCAACTGAAACTGTCCTACCCCCTTCAGCTTTGTTTCACTTAAAGCCAGGACATCCAGCTTCTTTTCATTCATAACATCCACAATCATCTCTTTCTTATCATTCGCACAACATCCACGCACATTCAAACATCCCACTTTGACGGTTTTCTTCTTTTTCTTTTTAGTAAGCTATATGGGAAAAGGGGTTACTAGCCCATTGTTCCCGGCATTTTAGTTGACTTTTACAACACGCATGGCTTACGGAGGAAAGATTCTTATCCCACTTCCCCATGGATATGAAAGGAAAAGCAATAAGAATAAGAACTATTAAGATAAAATAAAAAAAAACTCAGATGAGTGTGTATATATAAATGTGTACATGCATGTGTAGTGTGACCTAAGTGCAAGTAGAAGTAGCAAGATGCACCTGAAATCTTGCATGTTTATGAGACAGAAAAATGACACCAGCATTCCTACCATCATGTAAAACAAAATACACATACAGGCTTCCTTCTTACACTCGGTAGGATGGTAGTACCTCCCCAAGTGATTGCTGTCTACCAACCTACATATGGGAGTAAAAAGAAAAAAAATGCAGGCATGAGGAAGATTGGGATGAGTTATTTGGTGTTGAAGATTTTGATGGGTATACTGAACAGTAATATTTGTTTATCCTTTGCAACCATGATTTGCATTTTGTATTGTAATAAACTGTTTGAAAAGAGAAAAAGCTTATTGGTTAGTCTTGAAAGATGGGGACAGTGGCCAATTTAGTAAATCTGCACTGTTCAGCTGCCATGATGAACTGAGAGGTAAGAAG
Organism: Cherax destructor; assembly: GCA_009830355.1. NCBI lineage: Eukaryota > Metazoa > Arthropoda > Malacostraca > Decapoda > Parastacidae > Cherax > Cherax destructor. The sequence continues at coordinate 487,474 of WNWK01000247.1, forward strand.
TTAATGCAAATGAAGCTATGTACTGAATATTATCAGATAGAGGGAGGGGGTAAAGGAGGTTTTTGTGCAAGGAACTTGGACATATGTACATGTGTTGAGTGTGTTAGATAAGAGGGAGTGGAGACGAATGGTTTTTGGGACTTGACAAGCTGTTGAAGTGTGAGCAGGGTAATATTTTGTTAAGGGATTCAGGGAAACTGGTTAACCAGACTTGTCCTGGAGATGGGAGTACAGTGCCTGCACTCTAAAGAAGGGGTTTGGGATGTATGCTGTTTAGAGTGACATTTAAACTGTTGTATCTGTGTGCCTCTGGAAAAACAATGATAATATGAATGGTGGTGAAAGTGTTTCCTTTTTGGGTCACCCTGCCTCGGTGGGAGACAGCTAGCATGTTAAAAAATAAATGTGGCTACCATGTGTAGTTTTGCCCTTGATGCACCAAAGGTATAGGAATCCAGTTTGTGGCAGGCCTTCTCCCACCGAGGCAGGGTGATCCCAGAAAAAAAAGGAAATGTATTGATCATCAATTATTCAATTGCTGTTTTGCCAGAAGTATGCTGACATCAGAGTTGAGATGATCTTCTGAGCTGCAGTATCTTCACCCCTCTGTTAGAGTGCAGGCACTGTACTTCTCATCTCCAGGACTTGAGTCTGGCTAATGTTTCCCTGAATCCCTTCATAAGTTACTTTGCTTACACTCCAACAGCATATCAAGGTCACAGAAACACTCACTCCAATCTAAAGTGCTCCTGCACGCACGCACATGCACACCTACCTACCTACTGGATTTTCAAGCCCACAATATACAAAGATTTAAAGCCCTCAAAAGTATTGATCATGACTAAGTTTGCCCCCCCTCCTACTTGTTTTGCCTGAAAATTTGGTCCTTAAACCAGGGGCCATATGTGGTAGGCCAGTCATGGATGTTTGCTTTTTTTTTTTTTTTTCAACAAGTCGGCCGTCTCCCACCGAGGCAGGGTGACCCAAAAGAAAGAAAATCCCCAAAAGAAAATACTTTCATCATCATTCAACACTTTCACCACACTCATACATAATCACTGTCTTTGCAGAGGAGCTCAGATACGACAGCTGAGAAAAGTCCCTCCCAGCTGTCACTATCTCAGACCCCTCCTTTAAAGTGCAGGCATTGTACTTCCCATTTCCAGGACTCAAGTCCAATTAAATCAATTAACTGGTTTCCTGAATCCCTTCACAAAATGCTACCCTGCTCACACTCCAACAGATCGTCATGTCCCAAAAACCATTCGTCTCCATTCACTCCTATCTAACACGCTCACAAATGCTTGCTGGAAGTCCAAGCCCTGCCCACAAAACCTCCTTTACCCCTTCCCTCCAACCTTTTCTAGGACGACCCCTACCCCGCCTTCCTTCCTCTACAGATTTATACGCTCTCAAGTCATTCTACTTTGATCCATTCTCTCTAAATGACCAAACCACCTCAACAACCCCTCTTCAGCCCTCTGACAAATACTTTTAGTAACTCCACACCTTCTCCTAATTTCCACATTCCGAATTTTCTGCATAATATTTACACCACACATTGCCCTTAGACAAGACATCTCCACTGCCTCCAGCCTCCTCCTGCTGCAGCATTTACAACCCATGCTTCACACCCATATAAGAGTGTTGGTACCACTATACTTTCGTACATTCCCTTCTTTGCCTCCATGGATAACGTTCTTTGTCTCCACAGATACCTCAATGCACCACTCACCTTTTTTCCTTCATCAATTCTATGGTTAACCTCATCCTTCATAAACCCATCCGCTGACACGTCAACTCCCAAATATCTGAAAACATTTACTTCTTCCATAACCCCTCTCTCCAATGTGATACCCAAATTTTTTCTTTATTTAAATCGTTTGATACCCTCATCACCTTACTCTTATCTATGTTCACTTTTAACTTTCTACCTTTACACACTCTCCCAAACTCGTCCACTAACCTTTGCAACTTTTCTTTAGAATCTCCCATAAGCACAGTATCATCAGCAAAAAGTAACTGTGTCAACTCCCATTTTGCATTTAATTCCCCATAATTTAATCCCACCCTCTCCCCAACACCCTAGCATTTACTTCTTTACAACCCCATCTATAAATATATTAAACAACCATGGTGACATTACACACCCCTGTCTAAGACCTACTTTTACCGGAAGTAATCTCCTCTCTCCTACACACCCTAACCTGAGCCTCACTATCCTCATAAAACTCTTTACAGCCTTCAGTAACTTACTACCTATTCCATACACTTGCAACATTTGCCACATTGCTCCCCTATCCACTCTATCATATGCCTTTTCTAAATCCATAAATGCAATAAAACTTCTCTACCTTTATCTAAATACTGTTCACATATATGCTTCACTGTAAACACTTGATCTACACATCCCCTACCCACTCTAAAGCCTCCTTGCTCATCTGCAATCCTACTCTCTGTCTTACCTCTAATTCTTTCAATAATAACCCTGCCATACACTTTACCTGGTATACTCAGTAAACTTATTCCCCTATAATTTTTACACTCTCTTTATCCCCTTCCTTTATATAAAGGAACTATACATGCTCTCTGCCAATCCCTAGGTACCTTCCCCTCTTTCATACATTTATTAAACAAAAATACCAACCACTCCAGCACTATATCCCCCCCTGCTTTTAACATTTCTGTCATGATTCCGTCAATTCCAGCTGCTTTACCCCCTTTCATTCTACGTAATGCCTCACGCACCTCCCCCACACTTACATCCTGCTCTTCTTCACTCCTAACGATGTTGTACCTCCTGGCCAGTACATGAAATTACCGCCTCCCTTTTTCATCGACATTTAAAAGTTCCTCAAAATATTCCCGCCATCTACCCAATACCTCCAGCTCCCCATCTACTAACTCCCCTACTCTGTTTTTAACTGACAAATCCATTCGTTCCCTAGGCTTTCTTACCTTGTTTATCTCACTCCAAAATTTTTCTTGTTTTCAGCAAAATTTCTTGACAGAGCCTCTCCCATTCTTTCATCCGCTCTTCTTTTGCACTCTCTCACCACTCTTTTCACCTTTCTTTTACTCTCCATATACTCTGCTCTTCTATTAACACTTCTGTTTTGTAAAACCTCTCATAAGCTACCTTTTCTCTTTTATCACACCCTTTACTTCTTCATTCCACCACTCACTCCTCTTTCCTCCTGCACCCACCCTCCTATAGCCACAAACTTCTGCCCCACATTCTAATACTGCATTTTAAAACTATCCCAACTCTCTTCAACCCCCACTACTCCTACTTGCACTAGCCCACCTTTCTGCCAATAGTTGCTTATATCTCACCCTAACTTCCTCCTCCCTTAGTTTATACACTTTTACCTCTCTCTTACTTGCTGTTGCCATTTTCTTTTTGTCCCATCTACCTTTTACCCTAACTGTAGCTACAACCAAATAATGATCTGATATATCCGTTGCCCCTCTATAAACATGTACATCCTGAAGCCTACTCATCAACCTTTTATCCACCACAATAATAACTCTCCAAATTGGAGATAGTGTATAATCAATTTTAGATAACAATTTGGTACATCTTGGATAATTATCAAGTCACTTCTGGCATTTGTTCAATATACAGTGTAAGATGCTATAGGACTCTTACAGGTTTAGCACTACTATGAATGTGTAGTGTAATTGTTAAAGACTACACAGTTTGATATGTATATGGAAAGTGAAAACCATATAAAAACACAAAAATTAAACTTAAGATATGTTTTTTTTGCCCATTTATGCATTCCTATGTATAAATGTAATACAGCATTCATTTTGCAGGATGTATTATCCAGATTGGCAAACAAAATACGAACATCTGTCTGATATGGTTGTGCCCCGATCCTCCCACATGATCTATGAAGACCATGACCATGGTCTGTTTACTGTCACACTTTTCTCGAAGGTGGTCGACGAGTATAAACTCCATGCTCGAGAGAACAAGTAAGTTATGTTTGTCTTTGCTTTTACACTTGATAAGCAATAAGCATCACAAATACCAGTTGTGTGTTTGAATCATGAATTTATAGTTGTACATTTTATACTGTACTAAATTTTGCCTCTATCCTTATGTAATATTCTGCTTTTTTGTTTTAGATTTGTTGTTCGGGAATTTACATACAATGAAGAAGAGCTTACAGCTGGAAAAAATGAACTCTCTAAGCTCATCAATGACAAGAAGAGGCATTTTGTAAGTCTTGCATATTAAATTGATTTAGTATAGCTTTTTCTTACAACAAGATATTTGGTGATATATTGGCCTTGGGAACTAGACTGGACACAGTTTGAGAGGAAATAAATTATAAGCTTGACTATTCATATGAAGTACAGTGGTACCTCGAGTTACGATGGTCCCCAAAATCGCCCTTTTATGTAAGTTTATTTTTTTAAATGCTTTTGTAAGTATATTTTTGGGGGTGTAAAAGGACTAGTCTATTTTACATTATTCCTTATGGGGATAAATTCGTTTGGTAATGGCACTTTAACAGCATTCTCGAACGAAAAAATATCGTAACTCGAGGTACCACTGTACTTTGCACCTAAAATATTTTTAGATGTTGTGAATACAGTTGAACCCCGGTTAACGAACACCCCGGAAATCATGTAATTATGTAAGTATAATATTGTAAGTGCTTGTGGAAGTGTATTTTTGGGGGTCTGAAATAGACTAACCTAAATGACATTTTTTCTTAAGGAAGTAAATTTGTTCGGTAATGGCACTTGAGCAGGCTTCTGCAATGAATTTTTTTCGTTAACCGGGGTTCCACTGTATCTTGTTAGTTTTGGTGGCACTATTTTTGTTGATGTTACCGAGTATGGAAATTGTGAAATGATGGCTTTCCTTTTGATTTACTGTACTTTTTTTTGTGCGTAATTGTTCCTTAATGTGTTCTTGTTTGTATATCAGGTATATAATATTTGTACAGTGCCTGCACTACAGAAAGGATTTGGCATATTTGCTATTTAGAGGGACATCTAAACTGTCGTATCTTCACGCTTCTGGCAAGACAGTGATAGTGTAAATGATGGTGAAAATGTTTCTTTTTTGGGTCACCCTGCCTAGGTGGGAGACTGCCAGGATGTTAAAAAAAAATGTAAAAAATATTTAAGGTGGTATTTGCAATAGTTTTTTTTTTTTACTACCAGCTATCTCCCACTGAGGTGGGGGGGATGGGGTGATGCAAAAGAAGAAACACTTTCACCATCATTTACTCTCACTGTCTTGCCATGATGGAACAAGTTCCTGCAATGCATCTAAATGTAGAGGATATGCCCAGATGTGTGCAACTATAACATTTTTTAACCCTCTATTCTGATCTTACTTCACTGTTGTTTTAGGGCCGGTTCTTCCATGCATCATGAAATAGAGGAGGTGATCAGATTTATTTCAGCATACATCATAGGCAGCTGAGAAAAAAAATTCTCTAGGATTTGTTTTCCCAAATTCTACAGTTAAACATCTAAGAATATCTCACATAGCAATCACATGAAGTAGAAATGAGAGACTGGGTGCCAGTTTTCTAAGCTTCCTTTTGGCAAGGCAGAGGTTATGTATAGTGCGATGGTCACTTAATTAGCCAGTTTTAAAATGTCAATGAATTATTTAAGAGAAAACAGAGAAAATCTAACTTTTTTTATTATTTTCCTCATGAACATGCTCGAATGACAGCAGACAGTCAGTGAAGGTTCCTCGAAGCTGGTGAGGGGCTCTTGATCCAAGGAATGTCACTTATTCTTCCTAACTTGGTTCGGACCTGATTATCTCCCATTCCCCAGCTTTGTGAGACCCCCTGCAGGACATTAAAATTATTATGCATACTCATTTATAATGATATCTTGATGCTCATCATATATTACAGGGTCCTTTGGTACGCTGGCTGAAAGTCAACTTCAGTGAATGTTTCATTTGTTGGATACACGTAAAAGCCATAAGAGTCTTCGTAGAGTCAGTACTCAGGTCGGTTGCCACTTCATTTTACCTCCATGAAAGTGCTGTAGTAATGAATTTAGAATAAGCATGACTAATAAATTGAAAGCTGTATTTTTAGCATGGATGTATTCAGGCATTTAGAGTGAATGTATCAACAGTTGGGCCTATAAACTATGTTAACTATAGAATAGATGATGAAATATGGGTAGGCATCTGTGGAAAGAGAGGCAAGAGGGGAAATGTACACAGTATAGTGGTACCAACATTTTTATATAGGTGTGAGGTGCGGGCTTTAAATGTTGTAGTGAAAAGAAGGCATGGAAAATGTCATGTTTGAGAGCAATGCGTATTGTCAATACAGCCTCTCCTAACTTAATGAATGAATTCTGTTCCTAAGACCACGTCTGTAAAGGAATGCATCGCTAAGTGAGGAGCATACTATAATGGTAGTGGGTTTATGTCAACCATCTTTGATATTGTTTTAATGTCACTTTTGCACCATTTATAACATTTCTGGTATATTTTTAAATGTTTATACAGTATTGTACTGTATATTGTAATAAACAGAAGAGGGAATCAGCTCTAATATACATTATTTAGGTATGCATACTGGTCAGAGAGCCCGTTGTAAGTCCAAGTCATTGGTAAATGAGTACGTCGGCTAAGTGAGGAGAGGCTGTATTATGCAGGGAATTCGAAGCGTAGAAATGTGTAGTTCTTTCAACAAACCGGCTGTATCCCACCGAGGCAGGGAGATATGTAGTTTCAGGTATAATTCACTGAGAGAGGTGGTCTAAGCACGAGGATGGGTGAAAAATAAACTAAGAAAGAAAAACCCAAAAGAAGAAAAGCGTTCATCAAATTGAAAAGAGGCTTTGACCAACAATTTAACCTGACTTTTCAAAAACTAGATGAATGGAGGAGTGAGGGGTTTAGCATTTAGAAAGGATGCATTTGACAATACATAGGATAACTAAGAAGGTACTGAGTATAAACCTGGAGCAGAAAGAAGGGAAAGGAGGGGTTCTGTGAAGATCTGAAGGGAGGGAGGAGGGTTGAGAAGGATTTGAGACCTAGGGACTTGTACTTCAAAAAGACTTAAGACAGGGACTCCGTAGTTTCAGTAAACTTCAATCTGAAGTCTGAAGGCATTGAGGGATTTACTCTTAAGGAAGAAATTTCACTAGGTTAGAGTCTATTTCAGACCCAGAAAAAAACATTCCACAAGAACTTACAAATGATACTTACATAATTGACGATTCCGGGATTGTAACTCGAGGGTCCATTTGTATGTGTAAGATCTGAGTGGAGACAAATGGTTTTTTTATGGCTTGACATGGTGGGGTGAGCAGGATAACATTTATAAAGAGATTCAGGGAAACCAGTTAGGTAGACTCGAGTCTTGGAGTTGGGTAGTACACTGCCTGCACTCAAAAGGAGGGGTGAAGATTGTGTAGTTCAGAGGGTATATGAACAATGATGTTGGCACACTTCTGGCAGGACAACAATTGAATGAATCATAGTGAATGTATTTCATGTTCTGGGGTCACGCTACTTCAGTGGAAGACAGTTGGTGTGTAAAAACAAATTTAACATCTAAAGAAAATGTTCAGTACAGTGGTCCCTCTGTTTTCGCTGAAAATTTGTTCCAGAATGCTGCTCAAGTGCCATTACCGAACAAATTTACTTCCTTAAGAACTAATGTCATGTAGGTTAGTCTATTTCAGACCCCCAAAAATACACTTGCAACAGCACTTACGAAAATACACTTACATAAATGTTCGAGTTTGGAGATGCACGAAAACCGAGGGACCACTGTATATTATGACATATACTCAAGCATTATTTTGTAGTATCTAACCTTCATACTCATCTAGTAAAGTTGATGTTGAAATTTATATGCCAGCATTTTATGCCATCATTAAGCTTCGTTTTTGTTGTTACAATGGGCTATATTGCTGTAAATACACTTTAAGAAACTTGATAAAAACAAAAAACTCATTCATTATCTTTTCTTTTTGTAACTGTTTTGTCCTCACTGTACTTCTCTCCTCCAGGACTCAGGTCTGGTTAACCAGCTGCCCTGAATCCCTTTTAAATGTTCCCTTGTTCACACTACTCCAACAGCACATCAAATCATAAAAACCACTTGCTTCCACTCAATCCTATCTAACACACACTCAAACCTGTTGGATGTCCAAGCCCCTAGCACTCAAAACTTACTTTACCCCCTCTCTCCAACCTTTCCTAGGATTGATAAAGCCACTGTGTGGCAAAACCTCTCCACAATAGAGGTACCCAACTATTGCACATGTGTCTTACTCGTCAGTTGACCCACGTGTTTGTCTCGCTGTGTTTCCCACCACAAAGTTGTCACAACTTCCACAGAATAACATACTCCTGTTTTGGAATCAATGTTATCACACTTCTTTCTGGTGAGCTCTTGGATGTTGATAGTGGCAACTTAAGAACCCTAGCTGGAAAGATCTTGGAGATATTGACTTTAGTTTGGTTTCTATCTAACCCTGTATAGTTTCCTGATTTAAACCATTTGAGGGATGAACTCAGCCTTGTTTCTGTTTAGGAAAACAACTCTTGCAATCCTTGTTTCATTCATCATTTTTTTTATCAATTTTCCTATTTAACTTGTTTAATTTAATAAGTCTTGTTTAATTTATGTGACCATAGTCATCATTCTTTGTACCCGTGAATCTTTTTCAAAATCCATATGCTTGACTTCACTGTTAATTTTAATAGCCTGTTTTTTATCTTTCTCACATTTTCAAATTTGTCTATGTACTGCTATGCTCTTTGCTGGTAAAATTGTCTAAGCATTGTGTGATCATACTAATGTTTCATATTTTCTGGATCAGTAATGTCTTCATTCATTTTGAGTAAGCATTTATTTACTGATACATATATTTTTTCTCCAAGATATGGGTTACCAGTGAACTTCCAAGCCATGCTTCTTCACCCAAATAAAAAGAGTGTTAAAAGGCTGCGTGATACTCTCAATCAGCTGTATTCCCACCTGGACTCTTCTGCAACAGGAGGAGCAGGAGATGTGAGTACAGTTTATGGATTCTGAGTTCTGTCCATCCACATTGGTGAGATTAATTCTATAAATTTTTGCATAACATTAACCCTTTGAGGGTCGAGACCCCCGATCCTTAACTCACTCTCAGGGTCAAAAACTTTCCAAAAAAAAAAAAAAATTCTTATGAAATGAGAGAGAATCTTTTCTCGGTGGTAATGACACCAAAAGTACAAAATTTGATGGAAAACTTACGAAATTATGCTCTTGCGAAATTAGTGATATCAGCAATATTTACGCATTGGTGATTTCGCCCACTTCGAGTCCTTTTTCGGCCAATTCCATTGTTCCAGTCGACTAAAATCATAGCTATTTCACTAGAACTCCATTTGTTCTATCGATTGAGTACAGGAAACCGCCCATTTATACCGATTTCAACTACCCAATAAAGTGGTCAGAATTTATATTACTCTTGCTTTCCATTTTGAATTTTTATTCTCACAAAAAAAATAAAGATTTACTGTTATGCAGACTACTGCATTATTGTAAAAATGGTATGAATAATATCAGCGCACTTGTGAAAGAATATTAGATTCGCCAGTTGACGTGTATTGGACGCGTGGCGTGATTTGTTTACTCTTAAACATTGACAAAAATCGAACATTTCTGCTACTTTGAGCTCAATTTCAAAGTACTTTTCATCTTGAAATCAATCAAAATCATCTCTATTTCTGTAATACCTTCCATTCTATCAAATGAGACCAAGAAAACGAGAATACAACCATAAATACCATACGAAAATACAGCTAAGTCGCTGTTTTAAACCAAAAACACGGTCAGATTTTTTTTCCCATGCACTGCGTGCTGCAGGATTTTTTTTTATACTGACCATGCAGACCATTCTCTCACATGTAGGCCTACCAGCTTTCTCCCGCTTGATTTGAATGTGCTGGAATTTGGCCATATAAGTACGGCACCGACCCTGGCTCTCAAGCCGTACATGTACAGTACTGACCCTAAAAGGGTTAAGGGTGGAGAGAGACATTCTAATACACCCACACAAGTCTGCTAGATGCTAAATCCTAGTACTGAAAACCTCCTTTACCCATCTCCCTCTCCTTCCATCCACTCTAGATTTATACCGTCTTCAACTTATGTCCCCTCCTTCCTCTCTAAATGTCCAAACCACCTCAACACTACCTCCTCAGTCTTATTTATATCTGGTGAACCCACACCATCTAATAACTTTTATGCTTTGGATTCTTTCCATAATATTTACATCATACATTGCTTTCAATTGGCCTCTGGCCTCCTCATACCCATTTAAGTGTTGGTACCACTGTGCTCTGGTACATTCCTCTTTTTGCCTCCATGGATAAATGTCTTTTCACAGCTTAGCACAACACCTACCATTTTTTTCCTATTTTATGATCTACCTTGTCTTTTGTAGATCCATCTGCCAACATGTCCACTCAGGTGTCTGAGTATATTTACTTCCGTACACCCTCCCTCCAATATGTCGTCCAATATTTCATTGCTTAACTTTTTGTTATCATTTTGCTCTTTTCCATTTTAGTTTTCTTCTTTTACATGAAGGCATTCATGCAGTACTTTATGCCATTCTTAGCAATTTTTTGTTTACTTTGTCAGCTTTAGTAGCCAAACCTGATTTCACATTTTGCCTAGCATGAAATGGTAAATTATATGATCTAAATGCATTAGACATTTAGACTCTAGAGGACAATGAGTCTGCTATTTTTAAAACATTCTTGACCAAACTTATTAGAAATGTTTTAAGATAGATCCTAGATGGGATTACATATATTTTAGTAATTGGCAGTCTTATTGGACACTTGTAATGATAACATGTGAAAGAAAATTTACTTGTCTTGGTGAGTTATTTCTAAGTTGTGGATATGAACCCTGTTAATATTTTTTTTTTTTTTACATTTTCAGATCGTGGACATCCCTGGCTTAGGTTTCAATACAAGTGAATATTTTCCTTATGTCTATTTTAAGATCAACACTGACATGATTGGCGATCATAGGGGCTAGATCATTTCCAGGTGCTTTTGATGTTATTTGCCAAATTGAAAAACTCAGAGTAATATATAGTCAGAGTAATGTATTTTTTTTTTTTTTTTTTAAGAAATGTTAAACCTATATGTTGGCAAAAATATTTGAAAATAAAAAATGTATATATGACATGCATGTTAAAAAGAATTTTGTTATAGTAATGCACAAAGACATTGAATTCATTAACTCTTTATGCAGATGTAAAGTTGTAAAAGCATATTCCATGTTTATGAATTCCTATTTTAGAGACAAATTTTTATTTATTTATTGATAGTGAAAGAAACATTAATACTGTATATTTCATTTGTACATTTTCTTTTAATAAATTAGTGCAATTTGTACATCTGGGTTTTAGGTTTCTGGAGGAAACAGTCACATTCCTGATACTCTTTCATTCCAACATTTATTTTTAAATGTGTGAGCTACATTGAACAATTAGATGGTAATAAATGTTGTGTAAAATAGTTCACTACATGTAGTGAAATGTGCGAAGCCAGATACTGACAGCTATACAATTCTCTATACTTTATATTATGGATGAGAATATTTGTCCTTAATGGCACAGAATTATAATATTTTGTTTTGCGTTTTGATAATTTTTTCATGGCACTGTATGACTTTTTAGGGTTTAAACCGAATTCCTCTAGATTATATATATACAGTTGAATTTCTCCAGTCTGGAAATTATGGTGCCAAAAAAAAAAAGCTGAACTCAGGATTTTCAGATTAGACATATAGTTTGAAAAACCTGATCTTTTTTACATGCACTAGTATCAAAGTTAACAATTGACTTCGGAATCTGCCTGTCTTTAATCTTGTTAATATATATATAATATATATGTACAGTACTTATATTTGTCTCTCCTTTTCCCTCTCTCCATTCTCTATTTCTCTTGATATATCTCACTCCTCTCTCTGCAGACCCTTATGGGTTTAGTGCTTGGTTATAATTATAATAATCTGTCTCTTCATGAACCAATGAAATGCATGAGCTGAAGACAATGTTGCCTTTTGGCAAGGCATACTTGTGTCCTGCACAATCTGAATATGTAAGAGTACACCATACAGTATAGTATACTGTACCTGAGATGTTATCTCTGTCCCTCCCTCGCTACTTTCCCCCTCTTTCTCCCCATCTCTTCCCTATACTGTCCCCTCTGGGCATGTTCTCTTGAGGCAATAGGAGAGGCTGGGCTACCATTTCATCCATTGAGGGAGCTGTCGTAGAACTGTCTGGTGGATCATCAACACTCAGCTCAGACATAGAATAATAAGATAGGCTTGTAGTAGATGGTGTTGTCAATTCTGTAACTGTACAGTACTATGAAACAACATTCCACTGTCAGTTCACCATCTCTTAGGTTGTCCTGTCTATCAGCGGCCATACAGAATTTTCTTCCAACGTTGTCACCACCCTAACATACATATTTTATCTGACCTCGCTGAGAGCCTCACCTTTGATGCAGACTCCCTTTTTGACTTTCATAAACTGCCTCATTACACCAACATTGATTATATTTTCCCTTTAGCACTCTTCACTACCCTTACTAAGTCTGCCTTTTGCACATGCCTACCCCTCACTGGTCTTTGATCTTTTACATGTTCCTTCTTGAGTACATCCCACCCTAACAGTGCTATATGACCTTTGCATGTTTAACATTAGCTTTGATTATAATAATATGAAATAACAGTAAACAATTATCACAAGGGTAATTTTTCGTGAAATTTGGTAAAACACTTGTGCCATGAATTGGTGAACTTAATATCTCCTTACAATTAATTGTGGGCGTTGTTGTAATATGAAATGCCAGACTGGAGGTCTTTGACTGTATTTGTATTGTAAATGGCTCTGCATTTGACACAATGTTAGTGAGTCTGACATTTCTAAATATTGACCTTATAAGTAGAGAGCTCTGAATATATGGTATAAAATTCTAGTTATTGTTAGTGTATATTATATGTAAATTAACAAGCTTCAGGTGTTATATTTAATGTTGGGTGACAGTGTCTGTTGACTAATGTACAGATTGGTATATAATTTTCATGTGAATAAATAGTACACATTTTGTTTTCATTTTATTCAACTAAGAATGAGCAGTTATTCTTAAACTTATTATATTTTATTATTGTCATGGAGAAGCTGTAAACCCTTAGCTGTTATTCAGCATCCGGGAAATGGGAGGCTATCAGCTTTAATCCATGGGATGGGAAGACTGCTCCAATTTTTTTGGGTCAAGAGCCCATCGCTGGCATCAAGGCACCTTTCTTAGCTTTCATGATCATTTGCATAGATCTATGCCATTAAGGCCAGTGTCACTTGGATCTACTTAATCATAGAGTCCTCAAAAATACTGTGAGTGGTAAATTTTGGCCTAAGCATGAGAGAATGGCTCTGCAGTGGATGTGCACAGTATAAAACTAATCTGGCCTCACACAATGCATGATGGTAACAGCTAATCCCTTACCTTTGGACTAAGATAGTGAATTTGAAGTGTTTTTCATGATTTATTGACTTTCTTTTTTTGACAGCAACCGATTTGTTACACAAACTTTGATAATACTTCCTTTAGCACTCTTCACAGCCCTTTCTATCTCTACCTCTGGCATCCTCTCTACCCTTGCTACTCTCTGATCCAATAACACCCCCTGCCCTGCAGCACTAGTGGGTTTAGCACTTGGTTTTGACATTCTTGGTGTCAGTTAATAGACCAGAAGGCATCCTAGCTGATTTTGGTCAGTTTCAGACCAGAAGTGGCCTGAAATAAGCCTCATTGTGGTGGAAATATTAAATTTTTAGTAGTTTTCCAGAGGAAGAGTAGGAGCCCCTCAACCCCTGCAGATCTGTTTTCTTGGTTTTTACTAGGTTTCATCATTTATTGGGTTGGTCTAAACAGAGACCAATCATTCTTGGTTAGGTTTTATTAGCCAAGAAATGGGGTAAAATTTAAATTGTTTGATGGATCTAAAATGGAGGGCAAGGAAAAGACTGGAGATATGATTAATGACCAAAAGAAAAGTGGCTTTAGGGCTGGAATGCCTATAATGTTTATTTTGGACTTCGTTTTTAAACTGGAATTTGCTGAATTGGCCAAGTAATTTGGAATTGGTCAAATTACTGACTTGGGTGCTTACAAGGTAGTTTTCAGGGTTGAATCGGGTTTCCGATTGGGCCACCACTCACGGGTTTAAATTTTCTAGTGGTAAAACTTGTCAAATTACATTTACTAGACGTTCAGTTGTCTCTGATTATCCATTGTACCTATACGGCTCGCATATCCCAGAACATGATAGTCAGGTTTCTCGGCCTCCTGTTTGACCGTCGATTGTCCTGGAAACCTCACATTACCTCTCTGAAGGCGACTTGTCATAGCCAGCTGAACCTCCTTAAAACCCTAGCACATCTTTCATGGGGGCTGATCGTAGAACACTCCTTCGCCTGCACTCAGCCCTAATTTTATATTTTATCGAAACTCGATTATGGTGACCAGATATATTCGGCGGCCTAAAATGCTACTCTTTCCAGCCTTAATCCCATACATCACCAGGGATTGCGTTTATGCCTTGGTGCATTTTGTTCTTTCCCGGTTGAGAGCCTCTATGTAGAAGCGAACATTCCTTCCTTGTCCGATCGTCATGATGCACATTGCCTTTACTATTATGTTCGCTCTCATGACCTCTGCAATCCTTCCATGTATAGGATTGTCACATATGTTAGTAGACGCTCTTTATTTGTTCGTTGACCCTGTTTACTTCGTCCCTTTTCTCTTCATCTACATTTGCTGTTGTCTTCCCTTCAGCTACCACCTTTCTATGTTCATGTGGCATCCCCCTTTCCCCTACCACCTTGGGAAGTTCCTGCTGTCCGTGTCTGTTCTTTTCCTCTGCCTTGCGCGAAAGCCCAACTACCTACGGCGGCTTCTCGCTCTCTTTTTCTAGACCACTTCTGTTCTCATTCCCATGCCATCGCAGTGTACACCGATGGTTCCAAGTCATCAGACGGCGTCGGATTCGCAGCAGTGTTTCCGGACAGCGTCGTGCAAGGTCATCTATTATCCTCGGCTAGCATATTTACGGCTGAATTGTATGCCATTCTTGTGGCACTTATCCATATTGCATCTAAGCCTGTGTCACCATTTGTGGTCGTTTCAGACTCCCTTAGAGCTTTACAGGCTATCCGAAAATTTGATACACCTCACCCCCTAGTTCTTCGTATCCACCTTTGGTTACGCCGTATCTCTAGCAAACACAAAGATATTGTTTTTTGTTGGGTCCCTGGTCATGTTGACGTACAGGGCAATGAACAGGCAGATACTGCTGCAGTCAGCAGTACATGACCTTCCATTTTCATATAGAGGTGTTCTATTCATGGACTATTTTGCAGTCATTGCTACCCAACTTTGCACCCGTTGGCAACAACGCTGGTCTGACCTGCTAAGTAACAAACTTTATTCTATTAAACCGAGTAGTATAGGTTTCTGGCCTTGTCACCAATGTCGAGGTTGGGAGACTACTCTCTCCTGTCTTCGCATCGGCCACACTCGTCTTACTCATGGGTATCTCATGGAGAGGCTCCCTGTCCCTCTCTGTGAGCATTGTCAGGTTCCAGTATCTGTTCGCCATATTCTGTTGGACTGCCCACTCTTATCAACGAGCACGCAGAATTTACCTCCGTCGTCGTCTTCGCTCTGCGGCCCTTTCTTTACCTTCCCTTCTTGCTGATGGACCCTCCTTTATCCTGACTCTCTCATTGACTTTTTGACAGCAACTGACTTACTGCACAAATTCTGAAGGTTATACCTCTAGCACTCCCTCAGTCACTTCTACCTCAATCTCTTGCTATCTTCTCTCCCTGCACTATCCACCGTCCTGCTGCACTCCATACCCTACTAATCATCCCTCTCCCTCTTACAACCCATTCTCCCTGCATCCTGGCCTAACCTGCTGCGCTGTATGACCCCTGTAGTTTAGCGCTTTTTTTTTTATTATAATAATAATCATGGTTGAATGAACAATCTTATGCTCAATCTGTAAAAGGGAAGGTATACTAGTGAAATAGCCAGTTATTGGGTGTCATTATCATTAGAATAAGGGTTAAGAGATTAATACACTTGAAGACTGTTGAATTCTCAGTCTTGGTATTGTTTGCCCTTCCTAGACCCTTAGTGTTCTGTGCAAATGACCATTGTTGAGCACAGAAATTGCTTTTATCTTTATGCAAACTGTCTCTGATATGTATTATAAATTGAAATATAATACACTTCAATAAAAACAAAGTTGGCCCTAAATCAAAGGGTTCATGATCCAAGGAACATGACCTATCTTTACCTTCTTTGGATCAGACCTGATTGCCTCTCATTTCCCAGATGCTGTATGACCTCTACAGGTTAAGCGATACCCCCTCATTATTATAATAGCAATTAAGAAGTTAGCACCATTAGGTTAATACTCAAAAAGGCCCATGAGCTGCTAACACCTAAAAGGGCCAGAAACGTGACATAATTCAACACAATATTTATGCAGTGTCTCTTCAAAGTCACAGCAGCAGGAAGACAAATATTACATGCATCCATATTTTGTGGAGTAAGGCCCAAAACTCATGATACCAAATGAAACTTATAGTTAAAACTCATCAGCAGAATGGTAAAATAAAAAAAGGATATTAATTTTTTGGGGGGTAATTTATGAAAGGAATGTTGTTTAATTTTTTCAGTCTTAAACACCATATTGGCTGTTTGGAGTGACATCTAAACTGTCTTATCTGAGTGCCTCTGCAAAGATAGTGATTATGTGTGAATGATGATGAAAGTGTGTGTTTTTTCGATCGCCCTGCTTGATGAAAGACGGCCAACGTGTTAAAAAAAAAGGTAAGGTTTAATTTTTGTAATTCCTAATTTCATAGATGTATTCTGTCTTAAATCCCATCTTTTATGCAGACTCTGGACTTTTTAATGGAAACTAGCCTATTGCACCAACTTTTAAATTTTACTCTTACACCCTCTGCTAACCCATGCCCTTGCACACCTGTCTCTCACCCCCATTGCACATCCCTACTTTTACACAACCTTCTCTGCAGTGTAGTGTGACTCTTTTGGGTTTAGCGCTTACCATTACCATAATAATCTATTTTAAATTCTTTACAGTTTTGTAAGAAAAAATATATTTTAATTTTAATGAAATTGGCAAAGGTATGAGGCAAATTGTTATCTACACAAATGAATAAAAAAACTATACCTTCCTCTTAAGATATTTCAACATTGAAAGCTTGAAGCCAATCAGAAGAGCCATTCAGTAGTTATCGCATGGAAACCAATATCCCAGTTACTAATGAAGAATTAGCAATTTTGCACTTGCACAACTCCAAACTTAATTTAAAAGGAGCTTTTATTAATATAGGATACACTAATGTTGAAAGTTTGATTCAGATCAGAACAGGTATTCTCCAATTATTGCAGGGAAACCAGTACCCCAATTTGAACTTTTTAAATAGGCTATACCAGTGCTGAACATTTGAGGTTGATCAAGGAAGGTGTTTTCATGTTATTACATGAAAACCAGTGTTACTTGCTTATATATTATTGGTATCTACACAACCTACTAATTGTCTTACCCTTCCTCTAAGTAAGATGCACAAATGCTGGAAGTTTGAAGCCATTTAGAAGAGGCCTTTTCAAGTTATTGCACAGAAACCTTGGAGTAGCACAGTCTAAGCGCTGTTATCATATCTCAGCTCATTTAAAAGCCCAGCCCTTTAATAATTTTGTATACTACCCCCTTCCTTTCCAGGATGCGACTAACACCCAAGTACCTACTTACTGCTCGGTGAACAGGAGAAGCAGATGTAAGGAAACATGTCTAATGTTTCCATTTATGCCAGGGATCAAACCATGGACACTCGGTTTAGAAACTAGTGATACTGATGGCCATTTTTTGTTTTTTTTATGTAGAGTAAGTTTCTACTTAGCCCAGGTATTATTATTATTATTATTATTATTACAATCAAAACTAAGCACTAAACCCTCAAGGGTCATACAGCACAAGAACCCAGGTAGACCATTAACTAGATATGGCCAAATTACTGTCTCACCAAGGCCATGATGGTCTTCTGACCAGTAAGTCGTGAGAGCTTATTATAAATTACAAAATACAATCGAATTTGAAATACGTATATTTTAGATACCCTGCAACAAAATTTGGGAGATTCGGAAAGAGTAAATAAGCTTTATTCTCTAGGCTAGTACATTTACGTGTAACAAAGGACAGAGTATTCAATTTGGAAACCAAGTGTTTTGAGATACGGAACTGGCATTTGTCGAGCAAAGTTAAGGATGTGCATCAGATGTCTGAAGGTGAGACGCCACTCCGCTATATGTGACAGTTAAGTGGTTACAGCCTACTATTACACCTGCACCTTTCACACGCACATGCACAAGTGGTAAATTTTATTAGGAGACAGATGTACCACATGCATGAAGTCAACAGGTAACTTTACTAAATGATTTAAGTAATTATTATTGCATTGTATTACAGCTTCAACTCTTATGGAGATCAGAGACCAAACTGTTAGTCCCTGATGCCGATTTATGGAATTCATTATATCCCCTCAAGGAAGGTTCCTTGATGCTGGTGAGGGGCTCTTGATCTAGGGAATTGGATCTGTGCTCCAGTTTCCTGAATTAAGCCCCCTTCCCACAGGCGCTGTATAATCCTATGGTTAGGCGTGTTTCTTTACACCGGTTGTCTATGTTCACTCGTCAGTAAAATGGGTACCTGGTAGTGATGTATCGGATATTCATCATCCACACCCGCACAATTTCTTACATCCGCATCCGCAAAATAAGTAAGACATCCTCATACACATCCGCGGATATCAAAATTTTCACATCCGAGACATTTCTAGTACCTGGGTGTTAGTCGACTGGTGTGGGTCGCATCCTGGGACAAAACTGACCTAATTTGCCCGAAATGCTCTGCATAATAAGTAACTTTCTATATAGTAGTATGTCATTGATGTCAGCTAGGGCTGTATACCTTGTACATGTACTTGTAGTAAATATATTATTATTATTATTATTATAATCATTCATTATATTATTTAGGAGCTGGTGGATACGTTGAAATTGCCCTTTAAAAGGTTAATCACGTTAACATTCATGTAATAATTATCCTTATATTAGTTTTAATAAACCGGAACTTACGACCAGAGCCCTGGTAAGGAGGGGGAGGAAGATGGACGGACACGGATGAAGGTGTAGGGGACTGGAGGAGGCGAAGCAAAGGTAAGTGGCCCAACTGCCCAACTACCTTCGATTTTTACTTGATAATGGGTGTGTTTTATACATATTTCGTGATTGAGAAGTTTGAAGAGGATGAATACCGCACTGCTTAGCACCAATACACGTGTACACAAGAGAAGTGTCTATATGTATGCTCATGTGGTAGATGTGGCTTTTTTTTTTTTTTTTACGGAGTCCCTTGTATTGAAAGCTCGCAGCTCAAAGGGCTTATGGGCGCAGGAGGCATACTGCCTGTTACTTGCTGAACAAGGTAGTCTACATTCAGCTGGCTCGCTGCTTGCTGGCTTAGTGTCCTGATGGTGTTGACGGGTTCAGGTTTCTGTCGGTGTCACAGTAGTGATGGATTTATTTATTTTGTACATAGACTGGTTCAGGTGTAATCCAATCTGCAGTTATGTCCTGGTAGATCACTCAGTGTCTGTATAATCTGTGGTGATAATTGGGTAAGTAGAGATCTTCCGTACCATACAGCTGGTGCTTCTTGAATTATCAAATTTGACCCCACATTTTAGGATACTCTTCAAGCTAGGCACCCATAGAGGAGGCATCCAAGAAAAGTATGTTTTGCATCCCTCCCCTTGAAAATATTTCTGTGGGCGCCCACAGTTAAATATTCTGACAAAAGGGAAACACTTAGATAAGAAAGACACGGAATTAGTTTCGAGTTTCAGTACCTATCATTGTAATGTATGCACCGAAGATATCATTGTAGGGCCCTTTCAACATATTTGGTATTGATGTAGGATTTCAATAGCAAATGTACTCGTATATATAAAGGTACACGAAAGATTGTTGTAAAGGGTACAGTCATTGTTGTAGTGGTACATAATCACAACAATACAGACGCCATAGAGCGTGAGACGGCATGTCATGGATGCCTTTCAAACACTCGACCGTAAATATCGCAAATTCACTACCAAAATTCCCAGCTTTAACTTTACAAAATATTTAAGGTTAACATATTATCTTGCTTGTGAAACTTCATATACAATTTTAGATTATACACAGTTGCACAATGTGCACTTCAAGACTTTCAATTTTATTTTGTTTCTTATGCTTCTTTCTCATTTCTTTTATAAAGTTTCTTTCTTAATATTGATCACATGAGATATGTGGTGGCCCAGAGGTGCAAGTGTGTTGCCATGAAACTAAGGTTACATACTCCTACCAGCACTAACCCGTCATCAGCCCAATAAATTTCATTTTAGCTGGCAATAAACAAAATCAATAAGCCTTATATACCACCTGGTGAAGTCAAGATCAAGATAAAGAGAGTATAGGTAAGACCCTTGTGGAGTGAGTGGGGAATAGGGAAAGAAAACTGGCGAGAGGAAAAGTTGTGAGAGGGATAGAACCAGGGCTTAACCCAGTTGCTAGGTTGATAGTGGATCAGGAAGCTGGACTTGGCGAGGATGACTGGGAGTTAGTCGACTGGTATTGGTCGCATCCTGGGACAAGGACCTAATTTGCCCGAAATGCTCTGCATAACAAGGGACTTTCTATATAGTAGTATGTCATTGATGTCAGCTAGGCCTGTATACCTTGTACATGTACTTGTAGTAAATAAAGATATTATTATTATTATTAAGGCGTATGGGCAGGCGAACGCCGATACGCATCTGTGCAAGGTACCAGCAAGAACATCCAGTGTGGGGTTTGGGGAAAACAAATAGCGTCTTAAGGTCCACGCCTGTTAAGACAGGCTAGTGCAGGCAAATTTACTTATAGAGGGGATTTGGATCATGGAGCTAGCAGGGAATAGAATAGATTGTGTGGATTGGCAGGTCTGCGAATGTCTTCGTCAAGGAGAGTGGTCCAGTAGTCATGTAGTGTCTCTAGTTTGTCAATCTGTTTGTCGCTGAGCATTTTCCAGTACTTGTTCAGTGCTGGGATGTTTGACTGGGCATGGAGTGACCTCAAACACCTATACGCTGCAGTTTGAAGATGTTAGTTTTAGCTGCAAGAGAGAGAGCTAGAGGGCACTAAGTGATTAGAGGACGAATGAGAGTTTTGTAAAGGTGTAGTTTGGTGCGTTGGGAGGCTTGCTGTAGTTTGGAGGAGGCTTTTTTTTTGCCACGCCTTGCGTTTGGTTAGTGTGTTTGTGTACCTGGTGGAGTAAAAAACACTGAAACGCAGTGAATACTTTTATTAATGACAATGTTTTTGTTCCGTTAATAAATAAAGCTATTCACTGCATCTAAGGAGCCATTTACTACACCTTGTCGACATTTGCTCATTCCACTTTCATGTCACTTGGTGAAAGCTTTCTGTTACTGTATCACAACTAATGTTGACTCGGTTTTTACTAGCAATTCTGACAATTTGCAAACCATTTTAGGGGGGTAAACACGAGGAATAAACGACAATAATGCAAAAATAATATTCCACTTTCAAAAATCTTTCTCATAGCGAACACGCCGAGAAACATAGACGAAGAATGATGAAATGATTCTTAACCTTTGGTCTGCAAGTGATTATGATTTGCTTATTTTATTGCTTAAGTACTCGAGGCTTCTACGGTAAAAACTGAAACTCATTCGTGTGTATTTTACATCGAAAAAAAAAGTTTAGCAAGTCAGTTTCCGGCGGACGTGAGGAGTTTACGCCGCTCACGCCACCGCTAGGAATGAACGCCATCCCAGGAACGAGCGCCACCCCAGGAACGAGCGCCACCCCAGGAACGAACGCCAACCCCAAGAACGATTGCCACCCCAGGAACGAACGCCAACCCCAAGAACGATTGCCACCCCAGGAACGAACGCCATCCCTAAGAATGAACGCCATCCCAGGAACGAACATCACCCCAGGAAAGAAGCCACTCATAGGAACGAACGCCAGCACAGTAGCGAATGCCTATCATAGAAGGAACTACACCCCAGTAATGAGCGCCACTCCCATGAACCCCTACCCATCATCCACCCCCTGTCCTTATGCCTTCCCCATCATGCACCACTCCACTCCTCTGTCCCTCGTAATGTAACGTCCTCAGCTGGAGCCAACTTTAAGCGCCCGTACCAACTGTACACATAATAATGATAATAATGATAATGACTTTGTTTCAAATTAAAGTACAAACACACAAAATATTTTGAAAGTCCATATCTTGCACAACATTTCGGGCAAATCTAGACAAGTTTCATTTCAGTGTCTTTTATTATGAACCCATATCCCTCCTGTGGAGGCAATCTAGACTAAAACTAAGATTACGTAGTTTTACTAATGGGTCTAGCACAAAAATTTTACGAGATTTAAAAATAGTTAAGATATATGTTAAAATATTCTTCCAAGAATAAAATATAATAACTGACAATTTGTAAATAGATGCGTGGTAACATCAGCTGTCAGAGTGAAAAGATGGTAACAAATGCAATATATAAGGGCATAAAAACAGCAGAAACAAGGACAGGGGGATGAATAATGGAATAATGTATAAAAGCACAACAGATTTCAAGACGTGTTTAACATAGCATATCGGTGTCATGAATCACATTAAGGTAAGGAAGTGTATTTTTTAACAATCTTGAAACGTTTGGCATATGGAGAACCTTTATAATCTAGCAGAGTTCAAAATTTTTGACCCTATTATGTACATAGTTTTTATTCAGGTTGAGTTGAGTACGGGGGATATCAAAGAGCTAATTGTTCCTTATATCATGCCCATGAGTTCTGGTGCAGCTCTCCCCAAAAAGCGTCTCAGAGCTGGGTTTATATTTGTGTTGATTGTCTTGTATATATAGTACGTACAGTAGAATGAGTGAATGTTTTGTATATTGAGTAAGTTTAAACTTTTGAAGAGTTGAGGATTGCTTAGAGAGATCAGTCGTACAGCAGCTTTTTGTTGAGTTCCTTTAGAAGATTTGCTGTAGTAATTCCCAGATACAAATATCATAGGTAAGGATAGATTAGAGAACAGAGTAAGTAATGTTGTTTGAGGTACGCAGTAATATATTTTGAAGAGGACTTGATATATACAACCCATCGTGTTTGATGGCGTCTATGAACTTGTGTGATGGAGTATGACAAGAAAAAAGTTAGCCTTTGTTCCCTGCGAAACTAACATACATATAATAGGGTAGCAGCAAACTGCGAGTGTACTTGAAGTTAAGTTAAAAAAAAAAAAAAACTCCTTGGCCAAAGGGACCACCAAGAGATTCTTTGCTACAGCTCTTAAAAATATATATTGATTAATGATGGAATAATTTTACGCTGGTATAATTGATGTATCGGCGGTCCGTCAGGGTCATGGGGGTGGAAGAGCAGCAGCCAGACGGTGCAACAAGGTTTCAGAAACACCGATAACTTCTACTTACTAGTTATCAAAGATATTTGCCGATAGATACTTGGCGCCTGTTTTTGCTTGTGTATCTCAGTGTTTATATATATATATATATATATATATATATATATATATATATATATATATATATAATGTCGTGCCGAATAGGTGAAACTTGCTATTTTGGCTTAAATAGCAACGATCGTCTTGCCGAATAAGGCAAGCGAAAATTTGTGTATGCAGTAATTTCGCAAAAAATCATTCTGAACCTAACGAAAACAAATATATTTCATTGTGTTTATTATTAAATTATTGTAAACTTATCTAAAATATATTTAGTTCAATTAGGCTAAATTAAATTGCGCTTGTTATAAGGTTAGGTAAGTTTTCTAAGGTTCTTTTCGTACAAAATTATTAATTTTTACATTAACATAAATGCAAAAAAAAGATATCTTTAAACGTATAAGAGAACATTTTAGAAACTTAAGTTTAAATGAGTTCTTGCTAATTGACCAATTTTACCTATTCGGTACGACATATATTTATTTCTACATAGGTGTATATGTGTTGATACACAGAGAGGTGTATGTATCTCAGTGTTTATACACCGTGAGCTTTCTTTAATTCATTTTAAGGAATTAAAGCATTCTTGATTGATGGCGTGAAGGTAATATGCAGCCTTAATGACCCTGGCCCTCTCGATAGGCCTTAAATCCAATAAAAATGTTGGTCTGCCGCTGCACTAGTTGATCTGCAGTTGCACTAGCTTGTTTTCCACTTCACCAGCTGGCTTGTCTCTGTACCAGCTGGACTCCGCCGTACCATCTGTCTCCTGGGGTGAATATACCGGCTTGAAATAATCCATTCTCGGGGTTACTGAACCGGTTTGTGCCGGACACCACACCGCCCAGGGGGTGGCCAGGCCCTCCTTGTTCTTTATCTTGTCCTCTTGGTAACTCCTCTTAAGGCAAGCTCCTTGTTGCTGGTGAAGGGTTCTTCATCCAAGAAACTGCAGGTATTTCCCTTTCTTCGGGAAGCGTGCAACGCCGAGACGTGTATGTTGATGTGTGGTGTTCATAGTGTACAGGTTATGTTCATAATGCATAATGTGCTCACGATTGAAGCCGGTTTTGTACAGGCCAGAGCCGTTTAGGACCTTAAAGTGTGTGTGTATATTTATGCGTGTGTGTGTGTGTACTCACCTAGTTGTACTTAACTAGTTGTGGTTGAAGGGGTCGTTACTGTGTGTGTCTAACACTTGCGCACCTCTGTGTCTTGGATGTTAACATATCCTCTATAACTTTCTCTTGTTCACCAAACTAAAGATTTTCAATGGTTGTCGTAATATTTCACGACTTTCGAGATATTAAAGCACATATTAACCGTGTTTAGGTCAGGCGTGGCAGGAAAACACTTGACCAGGTGTGTTGAGGCAACGACTAAGAGTCAGGAACCTGAGAGCAGTTAATATCAAATTCGGCATTCATAGTTCCTCCCTCAGGCACCTCTCCCACATTTTACGAGCGCTGTTGAATAAATCTGCATGTATCCAATCTACTGTTTCCTGTACTTGAAACAGTTTTTTGTTGCTGTTGTTGTATGATCGCACCCAGAAGCATGGCTGAATAAACACTTAACATTATGCTTAGGCAAGCTAGCTGTAAAAACGTAAGATTTTTAACCTTGGTACTGTGCCTGCTGGCTTTTTATTTTCCATTACATGTTCTCGTAATTGAAATCTTTGCTATAATTTGATGTAGGTCTGCGTCTCTGTACTCTGTCACTACCATTTTATTGGCCTTCTCTGCCATTATATTGCAATAAAAGTATTTAGAACATCTCATATTTAGTTTTCGTTACTGATTACTGTTAGAACTTCGGCGTAAATATTTGTGGAGTCCACATGCCATTATATATCTGTTCTATGTTTTGCATATCACATATGCACTTACTGTAGTGCATATGTGACATTTATGCATTAATATCCATTTTTAAATGAGCAAGATTGTTAAATGCCCTTTCGTGCTCTTACTATGAAAGTCTGTTCAGGGAAAAATGAATTACATGTAGTGTGGCAGGACCTTGACGAGTCTGTTGCTAGGATGGTTGAATCCACCTGTAGGTGGCGTCTCAACCATTCTAGCAACAACCGAATACATAAGAAAGGTGAAACATTTTCCTCTTGCATCAGGTTTCATTCTGCTCGCATGCATCTCCGTGAGTCCCTTCACCTATTGGGTGCGAGTCTAATGTCTACCTCTTCTCATGGAAGGGCCTGGCTATGATTCCTCCCTGTCATGAGATTGTCTCTTACGCCAGCCTCGACGCTTCTGGTCGAGTGGGCGAGGTTTAGTAGTGCCTTCCACTCCTTGCCTGCAACATTTCTGACCAGGGTCCTCTGGACTCTTATCTCCCTATATGGGCTACCACTTACTCTACTGTCCTCCCATGATGAACACCTCCCCTAATCCCCAGGCGATAGGGCTCAGGGCTTGTGCCTTTAACAGCAAACCACAATAATAACAACAGCTACAACGGCTGTTGTTGTGATGTTCAGTTCGATGTTACACATTGACTGATCACAACACCAACAAATATTACATCTTTAAAGAAAGCCTCGTGTTGATGCGCTTGATTTTGCTAATTTACTTCTCTTAGAACGGGTAGAATGATAGTTTTTACTGAGCTATTAGAACCCTCATCCATTGGTAACCAATTATACAGTGATAAAGCTTCCCCAGACCTGGCAGAGGCTTCATCCAATGAAATATTAAAATTAACTGTTGAACCTGCATAAAATGTCATAGCCATATAGACTATTTTGTCTTGGCCCCGTCAAGGAAGGCTCCTTAATTAATGTCGAAGAGGGGCTCTGATTCAAGGGATTGGACTTGCGCTCTTCTTTCTTGGATCAAAACTTAATACCTCTCATTGCTCCTGGTGCTGTGACACCTACGGTTGTAACGCTAACTCAATTAATAATAATAATAATAATGCGTTGTCTTTGAGGAACAAAAATGTGGACTCGAGTGAAAAAAACAATTCAACACCTTGAATAAATATATTACGGAGCCCAAGTATAATAAACACCGAGGCACAAAGGAACCTGTATGGAGACGACAACAGAAAATAAAATGAATACTATATACTTAGTCCTCATACTGAGACCCTTTTCAGGAAACGGCCTCAGTGTGAGGACTAAACATAATAACAGTACTTAACTGTATTATTTCCATGTGGGTTCTTATGTGCCGTTCAGGAGAATGCTCGTTGAGATATTTTCATGAGGAACTAGAGGAGAGAGATGTTGCACTTGCTGTGCTAGGCTGTTACACAGGTGGCCAAGATGCTCCTGGGGTGTAGGTGCGGCCGGGATCAGTACTAGTCGTCCTCTGGCGCTACTCACCATCTCCTGACCCTCTACTCTCACACTTCCAAGGAACTAGAACTACAATCCCCTTTCCTTGATCAAGCCTGATTATTTCTCATTCACCAAGTGCTATACGGTCCCTACTGATTTAGTT
This sequence comes from Cherax destructor, assembly GCA_009830355.1. Lineage (NCBI taxonomy): Eukaryota > Metazoa > Arthropoda > Malacostraca > Decapoda > Parastacidae > Cherax > Cherax destructor. Next base: position 514,649 of record WNWK01000247.1, read on the forward strand.
CTTTCGTGTGAATATATATTTAATTTACCCTCATAGGTGATGGTAAGATTTGGTTCAGAAAGAGAAATGTTTCCTAACATAAGAATATAAGACAAGGAACGCTGCGGTAGGCCTATTGGCCCATGCTAGGCAAGTCTAGTTCCCACCCACACCCACTCATGTACCCGTCCAACCTACATTTAAAACTACCCAAAATTCTTGCCTCAGTAACGTATACTGCGAGTTTTTTCTACTCAACTAATCTATTGCCAAACTAGTACTTCCTATACCATTTCTAAATCTAAATTTGTCCATCTTGAATCTTACTGTGGAAGAAGCAAGACGCCACATGATTTGTTGATTTTTAAAGTAGGGCGACCCATACATAGCTCAAGTCAGGTGAAATGGCCCCTGATGAACTAAATATCAATCACTGGCTCACTGATGCTGCAGACTCATCTCACTGTGTCCTGCTTCTACAGATCTCTTGATGCATCATCTATTATGGTTGATACAATGTGTTAGGCAGGAATGAAAACAGCTTGTCGTAGCTGAAGAAAAAACCGGAAACGGACATTAGAAGGTTTGTAACGCAGGAGACTATTTTTAAAACAAAATTTAGTGCATCAGCTGGACCCTTCTCTGTTCTTCAATAATTTTAATGGGTGGCACGAAGAAGGGGTTAAAGAAACACTAGGGCGGATAGGGTGTAGAGGAACAACAGGGGAAAGGGATGCACAACAGCAGGTAGCAAGGGGTGTTGAAGAACAGCAGGTGGCAAGGGGTGTAGAACAGCAGGTGGCAGGGAGTGTTGAAGAACAGCAAATAGCAGGGGTGTAGAAAAACAACAGCTAACAGGGGGGTGTTGAACATCAGGTGGCAGGGAGTATAGAAGAACATCAGGTGGCAGAGAGTGTATAAGAATAGCAGGTGGGAGTGTAGAAGAACAGCAGGTGGGAGGGAGTGTAGAAGAACAGCAGGTGGGAGGAGTGTAGAAGAACAGCAGGTGGGAGGGAGTGTAGAAGAACAGCAGGTGGGAGGGAGTGTAGAAGAACAGCAGGTGGGAGGGAGTGTAGAAGAACAGCAGGTGGGAGGGAGTGTAGAAGAACAGCAGGTGGGTGGGAGTGTAGAAGAACAGCAGGTGGGAGGGAGTGTAGAAGAACAGCAGGTGGGAGGAGTGTAGAAGAACAGCAGGTGGGAGGGAGTGTAGAAGAACAGCAGGTGGGAGGGAGTGTAGAAGAACAGCAGGTGGGAGGGAGTGTAGAAGAACAGCAGGTGGGAGGGAGTGTAGAAGAACAGCAGGTGGGAGGGAGTGTAGAAGAACAGCAGGTGGGAGGGAGTGTAGAAGAACAGCAGGTGGGAGGGAGTGTAGAAGAACAGCAGGTGGGAGGGAGTGTAGAAGAACAGCAGGTGGGAGGGAGTGTAGAAGAACGGCAGGTGGGAGGGAGTGTAGAAGAACGGCAGGTGGGAGAGTGTAGAAGAACGGCAGGTGGGAGGGAGTGTAGAAGAACGGCAGGTGGGAGGGAGTGTAGAAGAACAGCAGGTGGGAGGGAGTGTAGAAGAACGGCAGGTGGGAGGGAGTTTAGAAGAACGGCAGGTGGGAGGGAGTGTAGAAGAACAGCAGGTGGGAGGGAGTGTAGAAGAACAGCAGGTGGGAGGGAGTGTAGAAGAACAGCAGGTGGGAGGGAGTGTAGAAGAACAGCAGGTGGGAGGGAGTGTAGAAGAACAGCAGGTGGGAGGGAGTGTAGAAGAACAGCAGGTGGGAGGGAGTGTAGAAGAACAGCAGGTGGGAGTGTAGAAGAACAGCAGGTGGGAGTGTAGAAGAACAGCAGGTGGGAGTGTAGAAGAACAGCAGGTGGGAGTGTAGAAGAACAGCAGGTGGGAGGGAGTGTAGAAGAACAGCAGGTGGGAGGGAGTGTAGAAGAACAGCAGGGGGGAGGAGTGTAGAAGAACAGCAGGTGGGAGGAGGTGAAGAACAGCAGGTGGGAGGGAGTGTAGAAGAACAGCAGGTGGGAGGGAGTGTAGAAGAACAGTAGGTGGCAGGGAGTGTAGAAGAACAGCAGGTGGCAGGGAGTGTAGAAGAACAGCAGGGGTTGTAGGAAAACAGCAGGTAGCAGGGGTGTAGAAGAACAGAAGGTAGCTGGAGGTGTAGAAGAACAGCAGGTAGCAGGGGATGTAGAGAAAAAGCAAATAACAAAGATAAGGGTTATAGAGAAACAGCAGGTAGCAGGAAAGACATAGAGAAACAGCAGATAGCAGGAGAGACGGAGAAACAGCAGGTAGAAAGGGGAGGGGTGTGGAGGAACAACAGGTATCAGGGGAGGGGTGTGGAGGACAACAGGTAGCAGGGGAGGGGTGTGGAGGAACAACAGGTAGTAGGGAGGGGTGTGGAAGAACAGCAGGTAGTATGGGGAGTGGTGTGGAGGAACAGCAGGTAGTAGGTGGAGGGATGTGGAAGAATTGCAGGTAGTAGGGGAGGGGTGTGGAGGAACAGCAGGTTGTAGGGGGAGGGGTGTGGAAGAACTGGTAGTAGAGTTAGGGGTGTGGAAGAACAGCAGGTAATAGGGGAGGGGTGTGGAGGAACAGCAGGTAATAGGGGAGGGGTGTGGAAGAACAGCAGGTAGTAGGGGAGGGGTGTGGAGGAACAGCAGCGTATCCCCACCCATCACCAGTATCAAAAACAAGCGCCATACCCGATGGATCCTGCAGCACCCTAACCATAACAGCAGTAAATAGGAGATATAACGAAGACAAGAGGAGCAGTGGGTGGTATTACATGAACAGCAGAAGCAGGTAGTGCGGGGAGGAGATGGCAGCAATGAAGAGGTGGTCTAGAGGATGTAAGCAGGAGGGCGGCCATGCCTCTGGGGTATAGGCTGCTGTACCTCTTGTTCTGCCAGGGAAAGAAGTCTGGATTTCCTCGTATACAATTCTTTTGTGTGGTGTGAGGTGGGCGGCAGCCTCTATTTGTACCCGAACCACACTCAACCTGCATTCATAATGCTCAACCAGCCGCCACATGACTGAACTTTTTTTAAGATAGAGGGAAAGTAAAAGAAAAAAATATGTAAAGAGACGAAGTATTTAACAAGAATTATTTAACCTTGAAAAACTCAATAAAGCAGTTTATAATGGGGTATTCCCGTACAGTGTACTCACATTTAATTATTTTTCATAGGAGGAGCACTATACCCGTAGAGGTCATGCAGCGCCTTGGAAATGGGAGACAAATTCGACCCAAGGAAAGGGAGAGTAGCTCCAGTTCTCTGTATCAAGAACCCTTCAGCCGACTAACCCTCAGGTACCTATTTTCTTCTAGGTGAACATTTGCAGCAGGTGTGAGGAGACTTGCCCATAGTGTTGTCGGTTGCCAGTCAAGTGCTGTACCAGCGAGTCACAGGTAGCCTACACCTAGTGTCCCCTCGCTGCCATACAGGCTGAATCTACACCGGCTTCACCTTACAATCATAATGACAGTGATGAATGTATTTAAGAGATGGTCATAACGACGGGGGTAGTGATAACAGTGTTGGCGTCAGCGCTGGAGGTGCTGGAGGGAGGGTACGCCCGGGGCTGCTAGAACAATCCCCTGAGGCGTATCCCTTCTTACTACTACTACTCTCGTAATATCCCCCACCTGCACTAAATCACCGTGACGTCAGCAACCCCCAACCAATCCCCGAGGAGAATCTTCATGCCAGAAAACGGCATATGATTTTAAGCTAATTCCTGTCGGTACTTTAAGATTCCGACATTTATCCTTAAGACTCTTTAGCTTTCATAATCACTATATTACTTTGTTTTTTGCGTACTTATACCTTTGTCAAGTATTTTGTATATAACTGATAGCTACAGGCAAGAACATTAGCCAGCAGGCTCCTGGCGCACACAGGTAAGTGGGTGGACCCGACAAAAAGGGTATTGGACCGGAAACAAGGAGTGTCGGCGTCTGAAACTTTCCAAAATACCCTCTAGTATAATTAAACCTAAAGCAATGACCATATCATAATTAGTTTATTGGTATATTACTCTCTGGCACTGTTACCCCACTTATCCTCACGAGGAAAAATCTAATATCGCATCACAATCAGTGTCTAATTCAAAAACTAACTTTGAACAATAAAAGTTTGTTACTGTATATTGAACATAGATATTAGTTTAAACAGCATTTTATTATTAATTTAAAATGTCATACGATACTATGGCAGTCTAAACATGACGAAAATAAGTTTAATAGCCGAAAACGAATAATAATAGTACAGCCTAGCCAGAGGTACATTTGTTATGGCTGTGTCAGAAATTTTAAGTTTACATGAAGTCAACTGAGGTTCTCCAGTACTTCACCTTCTTGTTGTTATGGAGCTCGAGTATCATCTCTTGACCTCTGCTTCTAAGTGCAAATGACCAGTTTACCCCTAGGTTGGTTTCCACCACTTCCTCGTCTAAGTTGTGCCACTTCCTGAATTGAAGAAGTACATCCTAACATCCCTGCGACTCCTTTACATCTTCAGCTTCCATTTGCGCTTAGGTTAGGTAAGGTTCGTCAGGAAACAGGACAAGTGTTTCCTGATGCGGGTCTTAGTCATTTGATGACCCACCGTTGAAGCTTTTGGTCATCTGACCGAGGCCTTCCCATGGCTTACCGGTAAACCCCTTTAAAAGCGTGCGTGTTAGTTACCCGGCTGTCAGAGTTATTTGTCTATATATACTTGGCCTGTTGTGTGTATAATATATATATGGGGGTTGTGTGTCTCACCTAATTGTGGTTGCAGGAGTCGAGTCACAGCTCCTGGCCCCGCCTCCTCGCTGGTCGTTACTAGGTCCACTCTCTCACTGCTCTCTTTATCGTATCTCAGCTTAAAGCTATGTATGGATCCTGCCTCCACTACATCACTTGCTAGACTTTTCCACTTCCTGACAACTCTATGACTGAAGAAATACTTCCTAAGATCCCTTTGACTCGTCTGAGTCTTCAACTTCCAATTGTGACCCCTTGTTTCTGTGTCCCCTCTCTGGAACATCCTGTCTCTGTCAACCTTATCTATTCCACGCAGTATTTTTTATGTCGTTATCATGTCTCCCCTAACCCTCCTGTCCTCCAGTGTCGTCAGGCCGATTTCCCTTAGGCTTTCTTCATAGGACATTCCCCTTAGCTCCGGAACTAACCTTGTTGCAAACCTTTGCACTTTCTCTAATTTCTTGACGTGCTTGACCAGGTGTGGGTTCCAAACTGGTGTGTGTGTTGTATGTGTGTGAGAGAGAGAGAGAGAGAGATAAAGAGAGAAATGCTTCTTCATCAGGTGTTTTATTTCTCGGTTGATTCATTCATTACCAAAAAATGAGAGGCACAAGAAAGGTCTGTCGAAAAAGTTATAGCGTCTGTGGCGTCGCCAGTGTGTGGTGGCTTTGTCCGTAGGTTTTAGTATCGCCCGTGGGAGGTTCTGTGGCCTTTCATGCGAGTGTAGCGTCGTCCTTGGGAGGTCGTGTGTCACGATATCTTGTATATATTTCATCTCTTTGATAATACGACCTTGCTAGTATCTTCGTTATTAGCTAAATCGAAGCTACTGGATCTTGGTATTATTATCCTATTCATCCTTCATCATAACTCAGTATTATTTTACCACTACGGTATATATTTAATATATCTGGCTGAGTGTTATAGGTTAAGCATGTAACTACCAGTTCACAGTTCACTCATGTTTGGTCGTGACGTCACGTGTTGGCGCCAAATAGTTATATCACTTGATCCGACGTGACTTGTGGGGCACTAGGATTTGTTTAGGGAGTGTCTCACTTGACTTAGCAGAGAGAGCACCTATTCTGACTATGGATATTGTAGCCGTTCTCACGCTATTAAGCTAGAGGCTTGTACCTAGCCTGGACGTGGCAATAAAGAGCCACTTGATCATTGGATTTTGATCCTCTTTTACTGTGTTTGCCAGAATTATTCTACTGAGAGATACACCAGTGAATTATCTTTGAAAAGACGGCCTTACAGAAACCGTATTTGTGTTTATCTATGCATTGTGATATTTTCTTATTTTGTATATTGTTCCACTAACGCTGAAGGTTCAGTGTTTAAGAATAATGTGTTAACTTCCTTAGAAATTTAAAGGAACCTTAAACAGTGCTTCATTACTTTATATATATTTATAGTATACTTATCCAACAAAAGCTATTTCTAATTTAATTAAATTAAATTGATTTTTGTTGAAGTTTCCATTTCTAGTTCATACAATACAAGGAAGGAATATTGATTTATATTAAGAGTTAAAAAGCGCACTATACTTTGCCCATTCGTAATAAATGGGGGCCTGCTCCTAAGAGCTACAGTAAATTAAAATTTGCTATAAATTAAGCAAAATGGAAGTTCTCACATCATTATTCGAAGATATTACAGTGCACAGATTGGCAACTTTGAAATTACAAACGTGCTGGCAAGTAGCCAGAGTCCTGGTGTACCATATAATAGACATTATACGGCAAACACACTGCGCTCCATAATACAGAACTTGTTGTTTCCCGATGTCCATGATGAACCCTTAGTTGAATCAGAGGATACGAATAGCCTGGTCTCACAGATAAATGGCGCTTCACAAGACAGGAGGGAAGCTCTTTTGTCTCCACCCACTGAAGAATTACCTCAAACGTCCAGAGAATCAGAACAGAGAATCAGTCAAGATGAGACGAACGCCGGGAATATGGCAGAACCTGTGTCTCCAGCTCTCACACTCTTCTCCAGACTTACTGAATCTGATCAACCTGGAACAACGGACGGTAATCCTCCATCATCCATGTCGATTCCTCCCGAGACTCTCTCTCAGGAACAGTGTGATCGGCTAGAACGAATTCTTCTTCTACAAACTAAACGTCTTGAAGTCCAAAGAAACTAAATCAAGAGGATTTCGAAAGGGAAACCCTACGATACCAACGGCAACTACAGAAGGAATCGTCAGAGCGTAGGGGAGAGGTGTTTCCGAAACTTTCGATCTTCACCGAGCTGCTTCTCTAGTCCCCAAGTTCAGTGAGACGAATCTTGACTCCTTCTTCGAAGCATTTGAGAACCAGGCGCAAATGATGCACTGGCCCAAGGAACATTGGGCCGCCTTATTGCACAGACCCTTAGGGAAAGGCTCAAAGCTGCGCTGCAAGTTTGCCGTTCAATCAATATTCGGACTACGATATGGTGAAAAAACCATTTTAGACACCTACGAGTTACTACCAGTGAGTTACCAAAAATCTTTCCGAAACTTGACTCGACAATCCCATCAATCGTGGCTAGAGTTTGCACGAGAAAAACAAACTGCTTTCGAGAGATGGCGAAGGGCTGCGGATTGTTCTACAGTAGAAGAATTGGTTCAAATGATCCTACATGAGGATTTCTTTACTTATCTGCCTGAACGTCTACGCACTTACCTGATTGGACATTCTACTTGCAAGCTATCAGAAACGGCGGCCATGGCAGACCATTACGAGGTGACACTACAGTTGACGGACTCCAAGAATTCGGATAAGTTACTGACTCCCCAAAGAAATCCTAATACTCGTGAGAGGAATACTCATTGGCCCTCCCACGATGGAAAGTCTATACCACCTATGATAGGAAAGAAATTTGGTTCTGGCAGGGAAGAGGCTCCAAAAGCAGAAAGAAGATTGAATCAAGACCTATTCTGTCAGTATTGTAGGAAGACAGGACACCAAAAGAGTCAGTGTTTTAAGAGAAGTAGAGACCTGAAGAATCACCAAGAAAGGACTTACCCAACGCAGGTGATTACTTGCTCTACTGATAAACACTCCAAAACTACTAACTCACAGTTGACTTCATCTCCTCATAATGACCATCAGCCTCGATGACTAGATGTCGGAACACCCTCTGCTAGTCTCGTGCAGGAGGCAATGGCCCCATACCTCTCGAAAGGGAAAGTTGGATTGGACCCAAAAAGGTTAGTTGATATTACCACCTTTCGAGACACAGGTTGTTATATCTCTCTATTAAGGGAGGGAGTGCTACCTATCAGAGAAAAAAATGACCCTGAATTAGAAGTATTGTTAGAGGCGTACGGAGGCGCCCTAATTAAAGTACCGTTATGCCGGGTTTACTTGGAGACTTCTCATTATGTTGGATGGATCACGGTAGGATTGTCCTCCGGGTCGTTCCCCATTAAGGGAGTAGATTTACTCCTAGGAAATGATATATCTCATAGAGGAATATGTCCAGAACCGATAGTGTTTCAAAATAACTCAGATATAAACTATGCTCTAGAGGTTTCAAAGGAGGGTCCTTCCTTATTTCCTCTTAATGTAGTAACTAGGGCTATGTCCCGCTCTGCAAAGGTCATACCTTCTAATCCCAAGGATGATGAAGATATGGGTATCGGATTGCTGTTTAGTGGTATTAACAGGACTGATGTCTTTAGACCCTGCCCTACCACTAAAGAACCTACTATTACTCCTGCTGAAATCAGGAGTTTGAATAGAGAGGACTTAATCCAGGCTCAAACAATAGATTTCGATTTAGAATCTTGTAGAAAATCTGCTGTGTCGGAGACACAAGCCAAAGAGGAAGAGAACTGTTTCTTTTTTGACAGTACCGGGATTCTAAAGAAGAAAGAAGTAGTTAAGAGACTAAATTCATACCGAGACTTAGTTGTACTACCAAAAATCTTCCAGGACCTTGTTCTTGAATTTGCTCATAGCAGTACATTGGGTGGACATTTAGGGATCAAAAAGACACTAGGAAAAATAAGGAAACAATTTTACTGGCCTAAGATGTATGAAAGAGTTACTGAGTATCTAAAGGAATGCCATGTATGTCAATTGGCTGGAAAAACCGCCCATACTCCGCCGCCTGCACCTTTGATTCCAATCCCTGCTCCTGGTGATCCCTTTTCTCGCCTTATAATCGACTGTGTAGGACCTTTGCCCAAGACTAGACAAGGTAACCAATATCTTTTTACTATCATGGATACAGTCACCAGATATCCTGAGGCTATCCCTGTGCGGAAGATCACCGCCAGAGTAATAATCCGTGCCCTGGTTAAATTCTTTGCTCAAGTAGGCATTCCACAAGAAATCCAGTCTGACCAGGGAACGAATTTTACTTCGAAAGTATTTAAAGAGGCCTTGTCTGGTCTAGGCGTGAACTCTGTGTTTTCCACGAGTTATCGTCCACAGTCTCAAGGAGCATTGGAAAGGTTCCACCAAACCTTAAAAACAATGTTACGCACCTTTTGTGAACAATCTGCTAAAGATTGGGATGAAGGCTTACCCTTTTTATTGTTTGCAATCAGAGAAAGCGATCAGAGAGTATAGGTTTCTCTCCTTTGAACTTTATATGGACATGAAGTTCGTGGACCTATGGCCGTCTTAAGAGACGTCTGGACAGGGAGAACCGGACCTTCGATAAAAACCTCTCCTAGTGCGATGCGGAAGAGGTTGTCTATAGCTAAGGCATTTGCTGCTGAAAATTTGAGTAAGGCCCAAATCAAGATGAAGCATTTATATGATCGAGATGCTAAACCTCGGTCTTTTAAACCTAAAGATTTGGTGTTGATACAAAGATTAACCCCTGGACATTCGCTATTACCTCGCTATCTAGGTCCTTATGAAGTTTTAAAGAAGGAAAATGATGTTAACTACTTGATAAAAATTCCGGAGAAAAGAAAACCCTTCAAGAGGTTCCACATTAATCAACTAAAAGCTTATAAAGAAAAGACATTTTCAGTTATGCCCGTTTCCACATCGTCTACTGATGCGAAATACCTAGGCTGTGATGGTCCAAAAGGAGTGGAAATCCGTTTTAAGAATTCGGAAACCTTAAGTAATCTTGACCTGTTCTTAGATGGTCTTGAAAAATACAGAAAAATCAGGTAGAAGAACTTATAATGAAGTACAGGTCCTTATTTGATGATGTACCCAAGACGTGCACATTAGGATATCACGATGTGGAGGTTGGAGAAGCCCGACCCATTAAACAACCTCCATATCGAGTTAGTCCATCGAAGCATCAGATAATGAAAGAGGAAGTGACTTTCCTATTGAAACATGGATTAATAGAGAAAAGCAGAAGCCCTTGGGCCTCCCGTGTATACTGGTCCCTAAACCAGATGGAAGTTATCGGATGTGCACAGATTATAGAAAAGTAAATGCCATTACTGTTATTGATAGTTATCCACTTCCTCGTGTAGATGATTTAATTGATGCAGTCTCCAGCGCTAAGTTTGTTAGTAAATTAGATTTACTACGGGGTATTATCAAGTCCCTCTTTCTCCCAGGGCACAAGACATATCTGCCTTCGTCATCAAGGATGGGTTATATAACTATACAGTAATGCCATTTGGGTTATGCAATGCAGCTGCAACGTTCCAACGTCTCATGAATGAACTTACCCTTCCTCTGGATGGAGTTGCAGCATACTTGGATGACTTGGTTGTATACAGTGATAACTGGTCAGATCACTTGATTCGTTTAGAATCACTCCTTAAGACTTTGGCAAATCATAATTTCACTGTCAACTTGGCCAAGTGTGTTTTCGGTCAGGCAAAGATACGTTACTTAGGTTTTGAAATAGGACAAGGCGAAGTTTCTCCAATTCATGCCAAAATTCAAGCTATCTCCAATTTTCCTTCACCCACTAACCGAAAAGGAGTTCAAGGGTTTTTTGGGGATGACCGGATATTACAGGAGATTTTGTCCAAATTACGCCCAAGTCGCTGCTCCTTTGACGGAACTTACTAGTTCTCGTGTAAGTTTCAACTGGACAGAAAGATGTGAAGAAGCTTTCAAGAGACTGAAGCGTATATTGTCTTCTGCTCCTATTTTACAAAGTCCTGACTTTACCAAACCATTTATATTGCACATAGATGCTAGTAGCTATGCACTAGGGGCCGTACTACTTCAAAGCTCTTCAAGCAATGATATTCTCCACCCTATTTGTTATTTTTCATCAAAGTTAAAATCCCACCAACAAAATTACTCTACCGTAGAGAAAGAAGCTTTAGCCCTTGTAGTGGCCCTAGAACATTTTGACATATACTTAGGTTCGTCCCCCCATAAAATTGCCATATATTCAGATCATAACCCTTTGACTTTCATCAACACGATGAAGTCCAAGAATGTTCGAATCTAAGATGGGCACTAAGGATTCAACCTTATGCCTTTGTTATATCTCACATTAAAGGTCCCGATAATGTCATTGCTGATACTCTTTCTCGCCCCTAAAATATTTTTTATATATAATCAATATATTGTATTAATGATACTCTATTTCAAACAGAGGTGGAGAGGTGGAAATTTTCATCGTTAAACCTTCGGCATGAGTGAGCGGCGATGAAGATTATCTGTTGTCAGTTGCGCAGTTACTTCATCTCCGAATCCTCCCGAAGAGACTTGTGTCAAGTTAAGACCTTGTTTAGACAACCCACTCTTGGGGGGTGGGGTGTCACGATATCTTGTATATATTTCATCTCTTTGATAATACGACCTTGCTAGTATCTTCGTTATTAGCTAAATCGAAGCTACTGGATCTTGGTATTATTATCCTATTCATCCTTCATCATAACTCAGTATTATTTTACCACTACGGTATATATTTAATATATCTGGCTGAGTGTTATAGGTTAAGCATGTAACTACCAGTTCACAGTTCACTCATGTTTGGTCGTGACGTCACGTGTTGGCGCCAAATAGTTATATCACTTGATCCGACGTGACTTGTGGGGCACTAGGATTTGTTTAGGAGTGTCTCACTTGACTTAGCAGAGAAGCACCTATTCTGACTATGGATATTGTAGCCGTTCTCACGCTATTAAGCTAGAGGCTTGTACCTAGCCTGGACGTGGCAATAAAGAGCCACTTGATCATTGGATTTTGATCCTCTTTTACTGTGTTTGCCAGAATTATTCTACTGAGAGATACACCAGTGAATTATCTTTGAAAAGACGGCCTTACAGAAACCGTATTTGTGTTTATCTATGCATTGTGATATTTTCTTATTTTGTATATTGTTCCACTAACGCTGAAGGTTCAGTGTTTAAGAATAATGTGTTAACTTCCTTAGAAATTTAAAGGAACCTTAAACAGTGCTTCATTACTTTATATATATTTATAGTATACTTATCCAACAAAAGCTATTTCTAATTTAATTAAATTAAATTGATTTTTGTTGAAGTTTCCATTTCCTAGTTCATACAATACAAGGAAGGAATATTGATTTATATTACGAGTTAAAAAGCGCACTATACTTTGCCCATTCGTAATATCGTGTCATCGCCCGTGGGAGGGTAATGTGGTTTCTATGGTAGTTTGTGAGGTCGTATATACTCGTACACCCAGCTGTGGCTGTATTCCTCCCACTTCACATTTTTTTAGCATCTTAATGGTTGTTTATTGCGCTGCTAATGCAGTTAATATACGTTACTTGCACTTTCCAATTATTTATTCTGCGCATCTAGTATTTTATTATGCCCACCCAGCTCTAACAATTGTCATATATATTAGTTATTAGAAGTGTTCAGGTTTAGAGTTTATACTTCTTATTAACATAGGTAGTAGTAGTAGTCAAAATGATAGAAGAAATAGCTGTAGCATTTAGTTGTATAGTGCCTGTGTAGCTGTTAGGGGCTCGAGCCTATCTAACTATATATATATTCACTGAAACTGGTGTAAAATAAGTTGATTTTTGGACTAAACCTAACTTAGAAACCTTATCTAATCTAACCTAGTCTAACGTATTTTTTTTTTAACCAAATTCTACTAATATCATAGGTCAGATTATATTAATTTAATATTACTTAAAATCAATGATATATGTATTTTTGGAATGACCAGATTGATTTTCGGAGATTTATGGCATAACTAAGTTAAATATTCACTGCTTATTCGGCCAAAAAAGACCCTTGCTTTTTAGGTTTAACTCACCGGTTTGGCTTATTCGGCACGACACACACACATACACACACACAGGCGGGGCCAGGCGCTGTGACTGGACCCCTGCAACCACAACTAGGTAAGTACAACTAGGTGAGTACACACACACACACTCACTTATTCCGCATTAATATATCATTGGTACACAAAACTGTTTATGGAGAATAAGTCACAGTAGCGTGACTGGAACAAATCACAAAGAAAACTGCACTTAGTGGAAATTTAAGTGCGGTGTTTGTTGTGATAAGAGTGTTTACGTGTGGGTGGGATCCCATGAAGCGTAGTGGCTAATCATATAATTTCACGTTAACGTTCAAATTTTGTGGTTGATACGCTTAGTGCTGCGTCTCAGCGAGGCTCGTGATAGCTCATTCCTTAAAAGTGTACCTCATCATCGATAAATCCTACTGGAGGTGGAGCCTAAGAGGAGGATTGACCAGGCCGGGAGTAGGATGCTTCCGGTGCTGGAGGGTGGGAGGTGGTGCTGTCTTTCTGGGGACACCACCCCTGGCCCCACCTCACCCACGCCAGTCAGACCTCAACACCCAGACAGAGGACTCCAGTTGAGATCACTCCTCTCGCGCGAACGCTCACATATATAGCTGCTGGCTCGCCTCCCTCAAACTTTGGTTATTATAGTGAAGTGGCGGGTCTTGGGAGTGAGGGTGATTACTTCTCATCTGAACTTCGTATATTGCATCAATTGGTTCTATTGTGATATGAACAACGCTGTTACGGCTCCCAGGACGCAATGCTTGGACAGTGAGGGGAAAGTGTGACGAGCAGTGGGGGAACTTGTATCTGGTGTACAGATTTTGAAGTGTTAGTGTATTTGCAGGTGTTTATGTGTATACCAGGCTGGGAGCATAAGAACCATACACCACTCTAACATGACCACAACCCTCGCTCCTATGGAATACTGGTAAGTTTTGCCATCTCGAGAACCCTCAAAGTTGAGGCTCTTGACCCAAAGAACTGGACATGACCTCCCCTTCCTTGGATCGGAACTGATTACCTCTTATGATTTCTACGGGTTTTCACTCCCCATGAATAATAATAATAATGCTATCTCAAGAAGGCATCCAACTATTTTTATATTATTATTCTTATATATTTTACAGTTGCAATGCTCGCGGTGTGTAGGTGCTTGCTCACCTGTGTCGTTGTAGGTGTTTTTCACCTAGTGATGCGTGTGTTAGGTGTTTGCTCACTAGTGTGCGCGTGTGTAGGTTTTGCTCACCTGGTGTGCGTGTGTGTAGGTGTTTGCTCACCTAGTGTGCGTGTGTAGGTGTGTTGCTCACCTGGTGTGTGCGTGTGTAGGTGTGTTCACCTAGTGTGCGTGTGCGTAGGTGTGTTGCTCACCTAGTGTGCGTGTGCGTAGGTGTGTTGCTCACCTAGTGTGCGTGTGTGTAGGTGTGTTGCTCACCTAGTGTGCGTGTGAGTAGTGTGTTGCTCACCTAGTGTGCGTGTGTGTAGGTGTGTTGCTCACCTAGCGTGAGTGCGGGTGCGAGGAATGGCAGGCTCAAACAGTGAAAAAGGCAGTAACAGTTTTATTGGGGGAAACAGGACGCAATGTATTGTCCAGTGTGATCACTTGTATCCTTGGGACAATAACAGTTTTATGTGTAATATTAATGGGTTTATGCAATGGAGTTCATTTTATTTTGTTCATCTTGGAAAAACGATTTTAGTTTTTTTTTTCGTCCCTAAAAAATATATATAAAAAAAAAACACCCTAGTTTAACTGTTGCAACCAACCTACCTTATCCCCACTCAACCTAACTCAGCATAACCCAGTGTACACTCAGGAGGCATTGGTTTTATAGGAACTGTCTACCTATCATAAAAACACATGTGTTGCTAATATCTCCACACCCCCCCCCCCGCCAAAAAAATACACAAGAAATATATATCTTTGCCAGGCTATGGATAGAGTGTTTGTGTTCTAGAAATGAAAGTAAATGAACCCCTAAACTCTATATTATCCTTTTATTTCATAAATTTTTCACTATACCACAGGTTATCACTATTGGAGTCCATCTTGACATTTTCAATAATAACCACTGTATCACTGTCACGGTTCCTCATGAAGCTGCAGTTTCTCACAACACTCATTAATTATCACTATATTATGACTGCGGTTTCTTACGATATTGTTACTCATTATCCGTCTTTCACGGCTGCAGTGCCTCATTACACTGTTATTAATTATGACTATATTATGGCAGCAGGTTCTCACAACACCGTCATCACTGTATTACTGCTACAGTTTACAACACCATCCATCACTAAACACTAGGACTAATTTCAATAATAATAATAAACTAATATGTTAACACTCACGTGGAAATGCAAATGGTTCGTTAGTGATTAGTGACTGGTAGAGGATGAGTAACAGGTTGTTGATGTCGCTACTTAGGTTGCGTTGAGGTCTAGTCGAGGTGAGTGGTTGTCAACTTTCCTTCAAAACAATTTAGTTGCTGATGCCAACCCTTCAGAGATGCGGCCCTGATGCGGCTGCTGAAGGCTCTTGATTCAAGGAATTGGACGGAACAGACTTATTTCCTGTTCGCCAGGCCCTATATGACCTTCATGAGTTTAATGCTTCCCCGCAAATATAATGATAATAGAGACGTAAGGGTCTTACCTATACTTATATGACTTTGAGCGAGTGATTGCTAGACCTGCAATGTCAACAATTTGACATTGATTTTGATTTGGATGACTGGTAGTGATATGGTTTTATTTATTATTATAATCGCTTGAAAACACTAAACTCATAGGGGTCATACATTATTATTATAATCATGGAGGAGCGCTAAACCCGTAGGATTATACAGCGCATGTGGGGGATGGAAGATTCAGACTTAATTCAGGGAACCGGAGCACTGATCCAATTCCCTAGATCAAGAGCCCCTCACCAGCGTCAAGGAACCTCCCTTGAAGGGAGGGGTCATACAGTGCCTGGAGAATGAAGGATAATCAGACTATACGAGGAAGAGGAGGGGCGATCTAGTTCCATGCATCAAGAGCTCTTCTCCAGCATCAAAGCTGTTCATTTTGAATTTGTGTTTTTGTTTAACATAGAGCGTGTGATGGATACTAGTGTATATTGTAACATCTCTATTCATTATATTTTAATACCTCCCTTCGTTATTATGTATAAAAAATAAGCGCTAAATCCGTATGGGTCATAGAGCGTTACATAACACCAAGCTGTGCTGACACAATAAGACTGAATTGGTTATTCCTGTTGCATAGGTGTTTCCACGGTGTCTTGCCACACCTTATTTGTCACGCTGTTATTATAATTTTATTCACGAGGAAGCGCTAACCTAGTAGGGGTCTTATAACGTGTGGGTAATGGGAGTTAATCAGGTTTGATCCAATAAAGGGGATAATAGGTCCAATTATATGGTTCCATTGCTCGACAGCATCAGGTCATTCTCCATCACCCTACCCTCCCACCAAAAGGGGACTTTGTGATAGCCTCTCAATATCTGTACCTGCCGTCTGTGTTATTGAATTCCTATTATTATTATTATTATTATTATTAATGGAGAAACGCTAAAACCGTAAGGGTCGTACAGGTTCTAGGGAATCAGAGGCAGTCAAGCTTGACCCAAAGGGAAGCAGCGGCGGCGAGAAGGAAGGAGGGATGAAGCCCCCTTCATAATCTCCATCATCCCCCTTATGCCCAAATTTTAATCCAAGTTCTCTAGCTCCCCTTTCGAACCAGATGGTCACCACTAAACCCCTCTTACAGAGAAAGTCTGGAGCCGCCACTGAAAGAGAGGGTACCTCCAATTGCCTGGATCAGAGCCCTTCTCTAACATCAAGGTACCACCTCGGAAGGTCAAACAGTTCTGATACTTCATTCCGTTTTTTAGTCACTAATTTATCTAGCCATAGTGGACGAAATAGCATATTGTCCACATACGAAGAAGACATACAAGCCAAGCTTTTTTATTGTGAAGTTTCGCTCTGTGCAGAGCTCGATCAAGTTATAAAACTGCACAGTGAAACGCTGTCCCAGTAAAAGTTTGTACCTTCATCTACAGGATATGTACACCGAGAGGTATATGTCTCTCAGTGTATATACATTAAGAGTTTGCTTTAATCCCTACTTTAGTAATTAAAGCATTGTTGACTGATGGTGAGTAGGTGACCTTGCAGCCTTAATGACTATCCTGATAGGCTTTAAACCTAATTAATCAACTTAACCTCTAATGCTTTCAGCTTATTAGTGAGGGTATACTAGGTACATACATGTGTTTGACAGTCATGTTCTCTCATTGTTATGTAAACATATGAGGATCTATAGCAATCATCTTAACTGTATGAAACAACCTATATCACATCCTGAATTTTGATGTAGCCTACTTATTTTTTTTAGATCTTCATAAGTTGAGCAATTATTAATTAGATAAAGTGTGATAGTTAATTTATTACAGCAATTGATATAAATTTATTGATCCTTATTGAGCTCAGATCCTGATCTCAGTTGATCGATAATTAATTCCTTAGTGTCCAGTATTATGACATGGACATAGTTATATTTTGTGGAAATGGTAAGAAACATAACTAATCTACGGAAACCCAGCCTAGAATAAGCTAACGTAATTTAACCCTACTCCGCCAGCGGTAGATATGGGAATGGCGCGCCTCTGTTTACGTTCGATGCGTTTCTGTTTACGCTGCTGTGATTTGTCTGGCGCATTACACGACTCGATACTAACGGTTGATTGATTCTAACGTTCCGCTCGTGTCAAAATACATTTATTTGCTACTATCTCTCAAAATAAAATTGTGCACAAGAAATAACGATTATTGCCAGGCTAGAGATAACATGATTGTATTTTACATAATAACAAAATGCCTGAGTAATGACCAACTATTTAGCAACTTGCATCATTTAAGAATCTTACATCATAACAGTATGTACAGTTGAAGTTATTCATCATGAGTGGCTGTAGCTTGTAGTTCAGTGGTAGAGCGCTCAGTCCACAATCAAAGGGACCCGAGTTTGATTCCCAGACAGGGCGAGAGGTATGGGAGTCTGTTGACACCTGTTTTCCCTTTTCACCTGTTAAGGGTAGCATCCTGGTGCGGGTAGGAGGGTTGTATATACAAAACCCTCTTGATTGTGATCTTTTGGAGATCTGGAATCATCCTAGGAATCTATTATGTAGTGATCTTTAGTATTTTAAATGCAGCGAAAACCTGGCTTCGGGTGATAGTCGAAGTCCCGTGTAATGACGAAGGAAACGCCACAGGTCGCTCTTACCTCCTAGCTTGTGAATTCAACTGTGTAAAAGAAGAAAAAAAGTGGTTCCATTGTATTTCAGATTAAATGTGGTCAGTTGCAGCACAGGTGGGAAGGTAATGAACTTTCCAAAAACAGATGGTACTTTTGACGTAAGTAAAAGTGATACAACCATAATCATAGCTATAGAAAGTTGTAATGGTAAGAAAAATTATGAATTATGCTGAACGGTTAGCTTTTATATAATGTACTACGTTATGAATTATAAAACATTTTATTCGTAAAGTATATTTGCTGTAATCTTTACATACAGCGCAGGGAATAGTGGAGGCTTGATCCTCCGTCTGCTAACCGCGATGTAAACGCTTCTATACAGTGAAAAATATTAGTTACTTTGGTATCATTGGCAGGAATATCTTTGGGTGTTAGACCCTTTATTAAAAAAAATACAAACCCATTTCCGGATGATAATTTGAGGATAATTATTACACTCGTGGGAGAGCCTTAAACTCGTAAGAGTCACACATCACTGGGAATGGGAGGTAGTCAGATTTGATTCATGGGAGTGTAGCTCCAATTCTTTGGATCAAGGACACAAAAAAACAGAATAACACATCAACGAGCACGACCAAATAGTTAAAGAAGCACACGATCAATGTTTTTTAATTGATAAAAATTTAGTTCTAGTAAAAGACTCTTTGGAGTGGGGGTTGATGAAGGATTCTTGGAGTAGGGGTTGGTGAAGGATTCTTGGAGTGGGTGTTGATGAAGGACTCTTGGAGGAGAGGCTGGTGAAGGACTCTAGGAGTGAGGGCTGGTGAAGGACTCGTGGAGAGGGGACTGGTGAAGGACTTGGAGTGAGGGCTGGTGAAGGACTCGTGGAGAGTGGACTGGTGAAGGATTCTTGGAGTGAGGGGTTGGTGAAGGACTCTTGGAGGGGGAATTTAGTTTTCATAGTTACGTATTTTCGGGTGAGACGCTAGGATAGACTACCTAGAACTCTCCCTACCATCACCTTAATCCCATGGAAAAATATCGAGTTATTATTGTTAATGTTATTTTAAGACTATATCAAACTTTTGTATTTTTATATGTATATATTTTCCTTGGGTACTATGTTTATTTAGTTTTATGTATTGATTTCCAATCTTGTCATAGGTCATTGCTTTTATTGGGTGAAAACCTTTGTCCGGTAGGCCAATGGATGCTTAAACCGATTAAGGAGCCATTATTTGACAGTGACTTGTAAATGGTCAAGTCGGACCGAAACGTCGTCATAAACTTTTCTCTCATATGTACAGTTTATTTGTGTATTGGCAAAGATCTGTATCTGGAGGTACTTGCTCTTTTTCCTGACGAACAAAATACCACCACTACCAAGTATTATTCCACAAGACAGCCCTGAGAACAGATCTATGAGTGTCGGCAGTGGTGAGTTGTGTCATGTCAGTATCACCACTGCATTTAATTGGGCTGGCAGCAGTCTGCATGGCTCTAAGGATCAAGAAAGCCTTTTTGTGAAAGGTTAAATCAGTGGGGGTCATTCAGCGCATAGTGGCGACTCGATCCTCCGTCCCCGAATCATGAGACAAACGCTAATCTCGCAGCTAGGCTTCTCTGTTCAGAGCCTTAGGAAGGAGGGGATAATAGAAGCCTCATCAGTGATGGATAAATGTCTTGTATGATTTCCATGGCTGTTATCAAGTTCACGGTCGCATCTCCTGCTCTGAATTTTTATAATGAAGAATTGGGGGAGATCCTCTCAGGCACTGAGCAAGACAATAGAATGGTGTATCAAGAGTCAAGGATGTTCAGATTATTAGAATATAAGCTGAGAAATGTGTCCGCCTACTTCACGTCTTGTCCCTTGCCGTGCAGCGCTGAACAACCTATACGGGTTTTGCGTTTTTAATAATAATAATAACACTATCACGTCTCCGTCTGCTGATGCTCGAATTTCAGTCATTTACCATCTCGTCTTTCAGGACAGTTTTATTTCAACAAAAATGCTCTATAGGAATTAACTGCAGTGTTCCTACAGGTTCGATAATTTGGTTGTCAAAGATATCAAGCGTATTGTCCACGTCATACTTGTTTTCTTAATTAAAGCTGAATCATTGTGTAAGATAGGACTGTGATCACTGTTTACCTTCAATACAAGTATCGTTTTTGTGCCGGACAGAAATCTTTTGTGATCGTGGCACATCTTGAAGTCTTGAACACTTGGTATATCATTGGTGGCCCTGGTCCTCCGCCACTGAATGTTAGAGTGACAAGTCCTGACCTCATTCCCTGGGTCACCCAGACCAATGTTTACGGACCTCCTTCCCCCCGCTCCACCCCCACATCTCTGCTTTCCTTCCTGGATTATGATTATTTCTGTTTCTTCAGTGTTTTTTCCCACGTCTCCGTGCATTGTCAGGGGTGTCTCCAGGTAACCTTCCACAGGTGACCCCATTAGACGAACGCCTTCAAGCTTAGTTAAAATTATGCAATATTCGTTTGGTATGTACAGTAATATCTAAATTAGTCATGCTATCTTCGTTCTTTCTCTTTTTTCAGTAATTTCTTGCTCTGTATTTTTAAATTAAAAATTCACTGTTACTGTTGGCACGCAGTGAACCTTGCTGATATATTTGAACATTGTGGTTAATATATTATTATATATCCTTGGTTGGGATCTGGCTTGGCCATATTTTGTTCTTTTTCTTTTCTTGACCTACACGAGTTTAGCGCTTCATGAAACACAATGCATTATGTACTATATACATTTTCACGTCTTTCTAATTAGTGTATATATATATATATATATATATATATATATATATATATATATATATATATATATATATATAAACACACACACACACACACTCTGGCACTAGAACTGTTGGGCCTCTTGTTCTGTGGCCCTGCATCCTGAGCCCCAAATATTAGGGTAGTAAGTCTCGGGTCATCTTGTGACCCCTGACCTCATTCCCTGCTCCACCCTCCCCACCTCTGCTTTCCTTCCTGGATTATGATTATTTCTCAGTTTCCTGAGTGTTTTCCCACGTCTCGGTGCATTGTCAGGTTGTCTCCAGGTAACCAGCACCTCCAAGTGCAGCCAGTGAGACATTCATCAAGTGTAACTGAAGGATACCTGAAAGATGTTATCGGGTGTCAAAGTCCGCGCGGCCCGGTCCCAGACCAGACCTAGTGAATCAAGGCCTAATCAACCAGGTTGTTACCGTTGGCCGCACGCAATGCAACGTACAAACTGACTAGGAATTTCTCGAATTCCCTCATGAAGACAGCCAGAAATCTCGTGGTAATTTCCCATATATATGAAGGGAGGGTATTTAAAAATCTTGGTCCTCTTACCAGGTACCTGGTACTTTATCTGTAGATAATTTTGTGCTCGTTATTTTCAGCTGATAATGAGTCCGGAATTCATTTCCATACTGCTCTTGGATCTTCTGATTGTATTTTACGATAGTATAAAGTTTCAGTTGATAGATAGTGGTGTAGGGGATAGTGGAGCATTGTGTCGGAGAGCCGGGAGGGTGACAGTATTGAGTAAGAAGTTTGTGGCAGCCAGTGTGAATACGGCAGTATGGTTGTTAAGCTGAAATATTGGTTTCAGTACTTATCACCTGTTCATGGTGCGACATCATGTATGCATCCCACTCTTTGGAACTAGAGCATATACACCTAGAGGTGCAGGTCAAAGCTGATCACTCATACATAATGACTGTCTTGGCAAAGGCGCTCAGATACGACAGTTTAGACGTCCCTCCAAATTGCAGATATCCTAAACCCTTCCTTTAAAGTGCAGGCATTGTACTTCCTATTTCCAGGACTCAAGTCCGGCTAACCTGTTTCCCGGAATCCCTTCGCAAAATATTACCCTGCTCACACTCCAACAGCTCGTCAGGTCCCAAAAACCATTCGTCTCCACTCCAATCTAACACGCTCACGCACACGCTTGCTGGAAGCCCACAAAACCTCCTTTACCCCCTCCAACCTTTTCGGGGACGACCCCTACCCCGCCTTCCTTCCCCAACAGATTTATACGCTCTCCAAGTCATTCTACTTTGTTCCATTCTCTAAATGACCAACCCACCTCAACAGCCCCTCTTCAGCCATCTGACTAATACTTATAGTAACTCCACACCTCCTAATTTCCACACTACGAATTCTCTGCATATATATATATATATATATATATATATATATATATATATATATATATATATATATATATCACTTCGTGTATATACTGTGCTTCCTAACACCTTGAGAGTGTCAGCGTCAGCAGCGCACAGCTGACGAGGCTGACAGCAACGCCCACTCTTCACGCTCACACACACACATAATACACTTATGCTCAGCAGTGAAAGTTGCTTTACAAGCGAAATAGTCAAAAGTGTTATGGCAGTTGTGTTTTGATGTAAATTTTATTTGGAAAATAAACATTAAAGCTGCAATTTCCTTACGCACACAAATAAGCTTTATTGATAGCGGCTAACACGCGATAAGTAATGGAAAACATACAAATGCAAGCATTATAGAACAGATGTGCAAAGTAACAAAGTATAAGTTTATATAATCAGGAAAGAAAATGAATATACGTGAGGTTTAGTTGTGTCTCACCTGACGGCCGTATCTGATTGTGGGCGGGGTGACGTTTGATAGATGATCATCTGTGTTACAGTGTTGGTGATATTGTAACTCCCTGCTTTCTGTGTGATTTGATTTTTATTGCAGTCAAAGAGGCTTCCAAACAATGACGTCTGTTGAGATCTACCCCTTTGATGAATATATGTGCGTTGGCGCAGTTCATCAAGTGTCCCTCGTGTTCCAGTGGACCATGAACGCGTTACTAAGGTTCCTGCTGAACACATACTTATGTTCGTTGACCGTAGATGACAAACTTCTGCCTGTCTCTTAACGTAATGACCATATGGGATCGTGTATACCGTGGCAATGGATATTGGTTGGTGTATCGTAGGCTGCTGCCTAGTGAGATCCTTGATGAGCGATAATTTTATTCGGCCATTACTATGATTATTACGAGAAGCGCTAAACTCATGTGGGTCATTCAGAGCAAGGAGGCTTGATCCTCGATCTGGCAATACATAAAAATAAAGGAGTACTGTAGTGGTCCTACTCGTACACGCTAGGCAACTCCTTCAATCTAATCCTTCTCACTCATATTTGTCAAACGTATTTTTAAAGCCACCGTGCTAGGTTCAATGGCTCTATTTGAAAGATTATTACACCTTTGCAACTGTTTTTAAACCAGTACTTTCTTATATCATTCCTAAATTTGAATTTATCCTACTAAAGTTCATTTTTTCGAGTTCTTTTTTTTTTTAGATATCCTCAGCACCCTATTTGAAGTGGTCAGGGTTATCAACATTTAATGCCTTCTTAATAAACTGTGGATTAACGTCGTTGTCTTTCTTTGCATATTATCCAGTGCATTAATATACATTTTGTAAAATGAAGACCAGAGTTGCTCTGCATGAGCATGATAGATATAAATATACCAACAATAGGTTTAAGTAAATGAACAAATATGCAATGAATATATTTCACATTTTATTACCTATGATAAAGAATAAGTCACAATACCGTGGCTGGAACAAAATACAAATAACTTACACTTAGGAGACTGAAACTTTGTGATGACGTTTCGGTCTGACTTGGATCATTAACCAGTCGAACCGAAACGTCGTCATAAGTTTCAGTCTCCTAAGTGTAGTTATTTGTAAATTACCTATGATAAATTGCGTGAAGTATAGCGTTTTAATTTATATATTTCCGGGAAGTCCATTTTTTCACAGGTTCACAAGACCTTTTCATCAAAAAATTTCTTTGGGAAAACCACAGGTTCATTTTGCCATTTAAGTGTTAGAGCTTCCGCCTTCGTGTGAGGACTATAGCTGCTTATGCACTTTTGTCCTTCTGAAGGAGCTTTGGGACAAACTGTTTAATATGTATTTACCATATTTTAAGAGAAGATGCAAAAAATTATTTGTCTCAAGGAAGATGCTTGGAAAGTCAAACGCCAGTAATATTTTGTGTATACTACAAAGTCAGTGATTTGTAAGGGTTGTGATGGTGATGATGACATAGGATTGTAACCACCACGGCAATGTGTTACCCAAGAACTGTACCCACCACGGCATCGTGTTACCCAAGAACTGTACCCACCACGGCATCGTGTTACCTAAGAACTGTACCCACCACGGCACCGTGTTACTCAAGACTGCACCCACCACGGCATCGTGTTACCCAAGAACTGTACCCACCACGGCACCGTGTTACTCAAGACTTCACCCACTATGGCACAGTGTTACTCAAGACTACGCCCACCACGGCACCGTGTTACTCAATAACCGTGCTCGCCACTGCACCATGTCACCAAGCATGCTGCATGAAGCGTCGAAATAACCAAATATTGCTGCATTAACACGAAGTGCATCAGCTCGTGTAACCCCACCCACTAGTTTTGTACTTTTTGACGTTGCTCTTGCGTTGCTATATTTTCACAAAATTATTCCAATTTCACATATTTTTCATTGCGATTATACCAGTAGGTTATAATAATGGGCAATAATTTGATATATGTATAAAGACTGAAGTCTGTTTTCACTTTCAGCATATAATTTCCTTATTTCTCTGACTGCCGTTCACTTGCCCTGTTCTATCAATATTTTTCTTCTCGGTAATTTAATTTGCGAGGTTTCAGATTAACATAATCATTAATGAGAGCCTAGGCATTAAAATAATTAAATAGACTCCATGGTTAAGTCATGGTGAAATTTCATCTTTGTTTATCTACAATGACTAATATGTATGATTGTAAGTTTTCAATTCTTCACATATTTTATTTATAACATGTAGGCATTGTAACACCTGTGTGTACGACTTAATCTGAATAGAGACCTAACACCTTGAGTTTATTTAAGGGTGGCAATCTGGCAGTGATATTGGAAATCTGTTGCCTCTAAAACATTACTTTCCAGCGCTGTTATCGTACTTGTGTGAGCAGCATCCTTGCAGTTGACTTAACCATGAATATTCCAAGTCTTCAGAGTTACTTCCAAGCCGTTTTCTGACGTGACTGCTCGAAGTTCTATGTTATTTGACGGTTTGGGCAGCATAGGAACCTGACCAACTTATATGTTGTATTGCTACCTGACCACCCTTTATGCCGTATCGCTAGTGGGGAATTTATGACTTATTATCCTATATCTGGAAGGGTTCACGGCTTTTCATCAAGCGAGTAATATTGCACAACCATTAATTCTCAGGCTTCGGGAGAAGCACATACTGCAGTTCCTCATCTGTAATCATGTTAACAGTATTAAAAGGCGCCGATATCTTCATTCGATTTTATATTTGCGATTTTTGTAACTCTTGAAAAAAAAACGTAGTTTTTATATTAACTACTTATATAGGATTTCAAGAAACCCTTCTACTCAGGTTCATTATCTAGAGATTTTATTTTTGAAAAGGGTCAAATCTGTGGATTCTAAAAATGTTTCCTTTTACTAAAAAATTATGTTTGGATTGGAAAATAGCCATCTAAGAAAACTTAGGATTGTCACCGGTAAGGGAAGTCGAGAAAACCTAGGACTGCCTTTGATTTTGCTTCTCTCCTAATTGGCCGTCGTGGATCCTTGTTTATTATTCCTCCTGTTCTTGTGTGTTCTTCATGTAAGTCATGTTGAGAGCAGTGGCAAGTTTTACCTGGCAGTGAGTACGTATTTGTAGCTACGGGGGCAAAGCAATTTTTTTTAGTACTTTTGCTTTCATAGTGATTTCATCATATAATTTAAATTTCTAAGGATTGTAGCACATAATACAGTACAGTACCTCCATTTTTTTTAATTCATCCTATTGATTCACCACTCCTAAAAAAATTGTGTTCCTTCGGTGCCATTTTTTCTCCCGGTTGACGGCCTTAAAATCAAGATATTGGTGCTTGGTCGCAAGCAGTCCAACGTAGGCACCACAATTCCTTTGGTAAGGAACTGACTTGATGAATTTATCCAATTCCCTGTATTTAACTATAGGTTGTAAATACTACGTTATTTCTAACATACTGAGTTATTACGTTGTGAAGTTCTGTTAGTGTTTACACCGCGTGTGAATATTTTTTTAAACGGTACACATTTTCGCCGAGATCCTCCGCTATATTAAAAAATATTATTTTTATTTCAACAGTCAGCTCTTCCATTACCACCTTCGTACTTTCGTTCTTTCTCTTACTTTCTCTGTTTTATTACGTTCCTTACTTATTTTCTTCGATTTTCTCTTATTGTCATTTACTATCCTTGCTTATCCTTGTTCTCCATCTCGTCATTCCTGTTTGTGTGCGCACATAGTGCTCAGAACGTTCCCACAAAACCTACAATTACCTTCAGTTTGTGGGGAAGGTGTGAGCATGGGCCGGGCAATAACCGAAACATAACCACATGTCAACCTTGTTGGGTTGAGGGCTGGCGAGGAGCGCACTATTGGGAACCGCTACACGGGACACCCATAAATTGTAGTTCTGGTAATGTTACTTTCCCAAGTGCTTGTTTTGTATGATTCTCGGGAGGGGATACCTGCACTGATATATATTTTAATTCGTTCATTCATTCTCTCTCTCACACATAATTATAATATATATATAAATATATTATTGTAACCAGGAACAAGTGGTATTTAATCAATAACAACACTGCGACTAGCCGGGGGATCGAACCCGTGTTGTTTTAGCCCGCCTCATGGTGAGCGAAAATTCACGACGCTCTAACCAGTAAAAGATTTTTTTTGGAAAAAAGTTTAATTTTTAATGGGCTCAGGCCTATTCAGCCATGTGTGTGTACACATACACATACGTATGCACACATGCATACATACGCACACAAATACACACATTTATACATATGAAATAACATGCGTACATAAAGTCATACGCATTAACATACATGTATGCATATTTTTATACTTCAGTGGAATTTTATGACTACCCTCCACCATGTAATGCAGGGATACCTTTCTCGGCTCCCACTGCGACTGAAATACATCTCGTTTTTATTATTATTATTATTATTATTATTATTATTATTATTATTATAAGGGAAAACGCTAAATCCGTAGGGGTCGTAAAGCACCAGAGGAATGGGAGGCATTCAGGTTCGATGTAAGTGGAGGATAGGTGGTCCGTTTCCTTGGATCAAGAGCCCCTTACCAACATTAAAGTAGAACGTATATGTGTGTGGCTTCAGAGATAAGCATCTAAAATTTATATCGACTAAAGGCTATAATATAAAGAGGAAGCAACGGAGAGAATAAGTCAGAGATAATTAGATTAGACATAAAACTAGACATTTCGGTGCCTGCGTCTGGGTGTCTTCTAGTCATTATATGGTCCAGGGTGGATTGAAACTTGTCTAATTTCATGTTTAAATCGTGAGTTGTGAATTGTTTCTACCGCATTATTATGGTTATTCTTCATATTTAAGCTAGTTTATCTGTGATTATAAATACTGAGAGCAGTGAGTATGGCAAACAATTCCTTTTGTAACATGTATAACAAACTATTAATTCTAAATCTTATAATTTTATTCTTATTGGATTGGGCTACAGTAGTCACTTCCTGCCTCAACCCTGGTAATGCTGCGGGACATTAGTATGCACCATCACCTTTAAGTGACTCTCCACCAATACCACACGTCCATTGTTTTTTTTTTCAACTTTGTTAAAACTATTGTCGTGTTTAACATCACAGAAGTATTGTTAATGATTTTTGAGATAATGAGCAGCGCCCACACCCCAAAAAGGTGTGTTTTCAAATTTTAATTATTAGCAAGATTAGTACGTTTTTCACCCATTGTCTTGCGTGAAAAGTGTCTCCTCTTACCATAATGATTTATCCTATATATAGTAGGACTGCTTTCGCAGCAAAAATAAAAAAAAGGTACTAATGTTATATACGGAAACCTGTTAAATATTTTGTACTCTGGTAAAATTATTGATCTTTTCTTTCTGTTTTTATGAACGCGTAAGATGACACGTGCTCCGGCTATGGGAACCAACGGTTAGTGTGCTCTGGCCGCCAATAGTTATGTGGGGTCTGGCTAAATGGATATAGCACTGTGTGCTTTGGTTCTTTACTCTTATGGAAAGTTAGTGTACAGGTTTGAATTCTCCCTTGGTCTGAGATCGAATGTTTATATATATATATATATCATTTACCAAACTGCGGCAGGCCAGGATTCGACCCTACGACACATTGTCCCGCCTCAAGAGACAACACAACGTACCATATCACACTACTGAGCCAGCGATCCTTCAAAGATCACGCATCCAGCAGGGCTAGATGTTTTTCTCGTGATTGTAAAAATCTCTCGTCGGCCGATGCAAGCAGGGGATGAGATGAAATAGCTAACACCACCTGCCTGAATGCTGGCTGCCTTGGATCAAAACGTCTAGCGTTGGCTGGGCGCCAAAGTATTGGTCCAGTGTGGTACGGCGGTAAGAGCACTGCGTACCTTGTTCTAAGGTTCGTAGGTTCGAGTCTCCTTCGGCCAGAGCTTAGTGTTTGTGAATATTTCGCCTCTTCTGCGAATTCTAAACATATATATATAATATATATATATATATATATATATATATATATATATATATATATATATATATATATATATATATATTTCAATCCAAGTTGACATTCTTCATAATTTAATCGTTCATGGTTCACATTGCAACAGTTACATCTTGTCTCTTGCATACCTTGAGCAATAGCATAACCACAACTATTTCATATATAAGTAATAAATATTCGTCTTATAGGAGCAAGAAGATTTCGAAGGGTGTTGTAAATATTTAAAAACAAATTTCCTCTGCTCATATCAGTACAATTCCGTTGCTGGTGTTACATTCTAAGTATTCTGAATTTTATGTTTACAGTTTAGAAACTAGAAAGAGTTAGCATTTCCATTGATATTCTGTGTTTTATATTTACACTTGGAAAAACTAGAAAATTTAAGACTGATGCCACCCTCTCTCTTACCTGTTCCAACACCAGGAGTTGCACAAAAAACCCTGAAATTGCTGAAAAACCACATGCAAGTTTTGATATATTTTTGTTTTTGGGGGGGGGAGGAGGTTAAGAATAGACCTTGGGAAGTCGAGTGAAACCCTCGGCCAAATGACCAAAAATTCCACCGAGTGGATTACCATAAGCTAGACCCAAGTCATACAAATTTCTTATTCTGATAAATAAAATCTCTCCTCCCCTTCCTCCCCCTTCGATAAGAAAATTCGATAAACATAATCTTATTATGTCTCAGTGCCGCAATTAGTATTGCACCTCTCTCCTGGGATTGCCACAACCCAAGATGACAACACTTGCAAAGAGTGGCCATGAGCACAGACTAGCTGGCAATATATGTAGTCATTAGGCTTGCTTTCAACTGTGCCCGGACGTCGCACCTCCAGCACTGCGGCCAACCACACTTCCTTTGACATCATTAGCACCAGGTTGTTGCTTAAAAGACTGAAAGTTTCCGGCCATTTAACTGTGGTAACCTTGATAGTTCATTCAGCACAGAGTTAAATTATGTATTGGGCCAGAGTGCCAGTAATGAACCCTTATGGTCTAAATGTTAGGAAGTTATTTGTCTAACATAAATGCTCAAGTCTAGCTTTTTTTCGAACACTGATCCATTAAATTAACAAATCGAGAGGTGTGTATACTTCAGTGTATATACACTGAGTTTACTTTAACCCTATTTTAGAGATTATATACACAACAGTGTATCCCAGTGGTAAGAGTCGCGCCTCTTCCACTGGTCTTCAGACCCCGGACGACCAAAAAAAAAAGAGATTAAAGTATTCTTGGATGTTATGCACAGATTAATTGTAGCCCTAATGACCCACGTGTACTCAGTAGACTTTAATCTCTATAAACTAGCCAACTATTAACATAGTTAAATATTAGAAATCAGAAGAGATGTATTCCTGAAGTATAACACTTATAGCCTGTAAGATACACTGGCAAGCCAACTATTGGCTTCAGACTCAACCAAGCTAAATACCTGCAAATAATAATGGTAATCTTTATTTCTATATGTACAACGTATACAGACCTAGGTGATATCAATGACAATCTGCATAGAAAGCCCCTTATTATGCACAGCATTTCGGTCAAATAAGGTTTTTTCCCCAGGATGCGACCCACACCAATCGGCTAACACCTAGATACCCATTTACTGTTAGGTGATCAGGGACAGCAGGTGTCTTAATTAAGGAAACGCCCTTATGTGTCTACCCGTACCGGTGATCGAACCACGGACATCAGTGTGTGAGCTGAGTGCGCTAGCTACCGTTATTGCTATACACATATCGTTCCCTAGTCAGGCAAATATAATGATGCCTTGACAAAGCCACGTTCCCCTAATTCAGCAAATGTACCGAGGCCGTGACCACTGTTGCCTCACAACATCTGAACAGAACTCTTCCTTGCAGCTTTTGACCGCTGTTCAACCACCCACTCTTTGCATAACCATCTTCTTCCTCGAGGCAATACCACCTGAGCACATGCTCTTGCAACCCTTGTTTGAGCACGTGTAATATCTTGTGCAGAAGTGCTCAAACAAGGGTTGCAAGAGTCGGGAGACGCATTTACGATTTCACCAGTATGAAAGTAAACTTCACTTGCGTAGGAAGGAGGAGCTTTGAAAAGCGTCGGAGAAAGGCTGGAGGCCTGGTATGAATCTTGATAATGAATATCGACAAGCGGTTTTAAAAGACAGGTAAGCAAACGCTAATCCATGTCTATCTAGTAAACGTTTCGGTTCTGGGACAATGTAAGGCTAAATGATCAAGGTCCTGGGGCCGAAACCTTTTCTAAATATGTGCAGGTATTTGCTTACGTGTTTTTATTAAACCGCGCTGGAGGTCTGCATAGTGACGGGCTTTCTGAGGAAGCCAAATGCTTTTGCAACGTGGAACATGGTAAGATCTACGATGATTCCCTTGTCCTATCATTAATAAGTTTCTTACAAGTTCGCCGCCATTGTTGTCGTCTGCATGGGTAATCAAAGCGTTGATAAATACAGAATGAATTGCGACAGTAAGTGCAGCTGGTGCAGAGGAAAAACGTAAAGGTTACGGCAGTGTGACGGTGTAAGTCTCCTTGGCGTCTCCAACACTCCAAGAGATCATCCACCCTTTTGTTGTGCTAGTCACTAGTGGTGTGCTAGTCACTCGTAGTGTAGTCACTAGTACACTAGTGGTGTGCTAGTCACGTGTCCTGAGAACTTTTAATTTACTAGTTCTTTCAAGGGGGTAGGGCCATCCTATTGTTGAAGAACTCTTGCTCCTAGGAAGTGAAGCTACTCTCTGCTTCAGTGATTAAAAAACTGATTACCTAATATATCCCAGGCTCTGTATAAGAACATAACTCCTCTGGGTTGGCGTTTTCCCAGTAATAAAGTGTACAAGGCAGTAAATAGTTATGGGTGAACTGTATCACGGTGGTCGAGGTTAAAAGATGAACATGAAGTGCACAATAAACAATTCACTGTTGGCGGCAGTGAATTTTTTTTTTTTATTAACACATCGGCCGATTCCCATCAAGGCAGGGTGGCCCGAAAAAGAAAAACTTTCATCATCATTCACTCCATCACTGTCTTGCCAGAATGACTACAGTTATAAAACTGCAACATTAACACCCCTCCTTCAGAGTGCAGGTAGTAGGTTGGTAGACAGCAACCACCCAGGGAGGTACTACCGTCCTGCCAGGTGACTTGATACAGAAACCTGAAACTGTTTTACATGATGGTAGGATTGCTGGTGTCTTTTTTGTCTCATAAATACGCTGGATAACAGGTATATCTAGCTACTTCTACTTACACTTTAGGTCACAGTACACAGGCATGCACATGCATATATATACATACACACATCTAGGTTTTTCTTCTTTTTCTTAATAGCTCTTGTTCTTTTTATTTTCTCTATTGTCCATGGGGAAGTGGAAAAGAATCTTTCCTCCGTAAGCCATGCGTGTCGTATGAGGCGACTAAAATGCCGGGAGCAATGGGCTAGTAACCCCTTCTCCTGTACACATTTACTAAAAAAGAAGAAGAAAATAAAAAAAATATCTCATAATAAATTAATCAGGGAGTCATGTGGACAATGCGGAGGCGTACTAGGATTTTCAATGTTTTTTTCAGAACTTTCGAGATCCACAAGAACAATAGTATATAAAACGATAAATATGTATATTGATGTAACTAAGCTAAGTGACTGGGTCTGACGAAGACTCCTTGAGACCACTGTAATATTTTTTTTTTTTTTGCGAATTTTATTTAGGAAAGCTAGGGAAGTACTGGTTTGGTCATTGTAGATGAGTGGAACGTACTCCCAGGTTACATCATTGAGCAAGAACCTTGGGTACCTTTGAATATAGGTTTGACGGATACATGAGTGGGTGTGAATTTAACTTGCTAAGCATGGACCAATTAGCATGGTAAGCGCAATAAACTAGCCGCTAAGGTGGCACAACTAAATACAGAAACGACCCGTGGGAGTGTCATGGCGCACTGGTAAGTGGACCAAGGGTAAACTTCTAAATATGGGGAAAAAATACCCACAGTATCTCTATTAAAAAGTACACAAAAACATATACACTTGCAGACACCATCAGCTGTGCTCCAACTGGTTTTTTTTATGGGAAAGTGGAGAGGAATCCTTCCTCCGTAAGCCATTCGTGTTGTAAGAGGCGACTTAAAATGCCGGGAGCAAGGGACTAATAACTCCTGTATAAATTAGTAAATGTAAAAAAAAAAAAAGTTACGTTCGTTCTTATTCGGATCACCCTTCATCGGTGGGAGACCGCCCTCGGTTGAAATATATATATATATATATATATATATATATATATATATATATATATATATATATATATATATATATATATATATGTCGTGCCGATTAGGTAAAACTTGCGATTTTGGCTTAAATAGCAACGCTCACCTTGCCATATTAGACAAGTGAAAATTTGTGTATGCAATAATTTCGCCAAAATCATTCTGAACACAACGAAAAACATATATTGCATTGTGTTTGTTTATTATTAAATTAATGTTAACGTATCTAAAATATATTTAGTTGGGTTACGCTAAATTAAATTGCGCTTGTTGTAATAAGGTTAGGTAGGTTTTCAAAGTTTCTCTTGGTACAAAATTAAAATTTTTATATTAACATAAATGAAAAAATATATCTTTAAACGTATAAGAGAAATTTTAGAAAGGACTTAATTTTAGATGAGTTCTTGCTAATTGACCAGTTTTACCTAATCGGCACGACATATATATACTATATATTATATATATATATATATATATATATATATATATATATATATATATATATATATTAATAACAAAGACCAATAGTTAAAAGTTGCACATCAAAGCGACGTTGTAGCTTTCAAAATATCCGGAATAATTATTTGTCAGCACTAAATTATTGTTTCACCCTTCATTTTTTTCTTTATGGTCGCCACCCAGTAACAATTGTTACAACATTCATTATGAAGTTTGTATTTCATGTAAATTGACACGTGGCACCATGAACGATGCACTTTTTATTTTTCGGTAAAATCTTATGAATCTGAAACATTTATTCTTGTTTTTGTTTTTTTGGTTGTGAAATCGTGTAGCTCACTATTTTATTGCATATTTTATTGCATATTTTATTGCATAAACTTCAACAAATTTGGGTTGCGGTGCTAGATTTGTTTTAGTGTAAAATAAAAGTGCTATTTTGTTATGGAGTGGGAGGGACAATTATCATGTAATCCTAAATCAGTGATCCAATGTTTTACAGAACAAATTATTAACAATAATGTTACAACAGGGAATATACGTTTTGAGGTGTAAATCTCGCCTATTTTATACACTGAGTGTCTACCTTAACTCGTATTTTAGGGATAAATGTATTATTGGTGTTAATACGCAGATGATTTGCAGCCATTTTAATATCCCATGTGCAGTCAATAGACTTTAAAACTATGTAAAAGGTTAACGCGAAGCGACGATACAATAAATTGCCTTATAAACTGATCAGACATCTTTGATTTTGCAAACTAGTAAGTGTTGCTTGAGATGGACCACTTTTTGTAGTTCTGTCGTCCCAGACATCTGGAGGAATTTAGTCTGGGAGATAAAAAAAAATGCTTCATTTTAGTCACGGAAATCTGTGTTGTTAATAAGTGTTCTTGTTTAGATATGATTTTTTTTTGTAAGTGTTAGTGGTAGAAGTGATGGGTAGTTAGTAGAACTGATTGACGCAGTGTGTCATAAACTTTAGTATATACTTAAGTAACTTAATTTTATAGTATCCATTATCAAATATTCTTTGCCTAATGAATGAAATGATTTTTTTAATTCATGTTTTAATACATAGTTATTTATCCAACAGAGTTCGCCATGTTGAAGCACGCCAGCCCCCAGAGGTGTTCCTCTAGCCTCGCACATCCCATACCACGATCACCTACTGCAGTGCGCCCTGAGACCCGAGCTGGCACCCATGTGGAGGTCCTATTGCCCTCTGTGACCGGTCTTACGCTCAGGGACTCCTACAGTGAGCGTAGTGTAGATTGTGATAGCCTCATAGTACCTGCCTCTTATGCTCAGGCGGAAAAAGAGGCCGGCTACCAGGTGGGAACTTGGTCATGCGTGTCGCAAGCCAGCGTCCGACGGGGTTTGTCTTTTAGTTCTCGTCGCGCCCCCGACGCACTCTCCTTCAGGTCAGTACGTAGTGAAGGTCCCCCTACATCAATAGTCGCCACAATACCCACGAAGCTATCTACGTCCAGCACCAGCATGACAAATGTCTCCACTCTAGGAAACGAAGAGTCGAGCCCTAAGAACGACAAGACACGTAAGGAATGCGGCTTACAGTACATGAAAGGTGACATGTCGAGCCTCAAGAATTTACTGAGGTTGCCCGGAGTTCGAGGACACGCGAAAATAATCGAGATATCTAAAGACGGAGCTGTTCTGAGCCCTGACAGTCTGAGTCTCAATTCGTCTGATAGCTTCTTCACAGCTAACAGTGGTCGAACCTCCTCCAGAAGTTGGTCTTCCAACGCCTCCTCCAACTCCAACACTACTAATACGTCAACAGATTCAAGTTCGTCTACGTCTGAACCTGCTTCTGTGAGTACTTGAGTTCTTGTAAATTCTGTAATATAGAGTAACAAAATTTTGTGTTTATATATATATATGTCTGGATTAGGTAAAACTTGCGATTTTGGCTAAATAGCAACGCTCACCTTGCCATATAAGACAAGAGATAATTTGTGTATGCAATAATTTCGCCAAATCATTCTGAACATAACGAAAATATATTTCATTGTGTTTGTTTATTATTAAATTAATGTTAACGTATCTAAAATATATTTAGTTGGTTAGGCTATATTAAATTGCGCTTGTTGTAATAAGGTTAGGTAGGTTTTCAAAGTTTCTCTTGGTACAAAATTATAAATTCTTACATTAACATAAATGAAAAAATATATCTTTAAACGTATAAGAAAAATTTTAGAAAGGACTTAATTTTAGATGAGTTCTTGCTAATTGACCAGTTTACCTAATCGGCACGATATATATATATATATATATATATATATATATATATATATATATATATATATATATATATATATATATATATATAATCGAAATATTTGATGGATGGTATCCCAGACCACCACGCCAACGTTTCCTTAATACATTGGATTGAATATTTCAGCTTTCGTATGCTATTACATTCCTGGAACTCAGATTGTGTGTTTTTCACACTTCATACTGTCACCCTGGAGAGACTTTTTAGGATGTTCGTACATCACACACTAATATCATATTAAATATTTTCATGTCTCTTAGCTAACATGTGGGGTTCGAGCACAGAACACATACCACTTAAGCCGAATTAATGCAGGTGCCAGATTGACTAGCAGTGATGGTTCTTTTTTTCTGTTTTTTTATCCTATTAACACTTCATTGCTGATCTTAGGATTGTGAATATGATTTTTATACTGTTTCTCTAAGGTATATACCACTTTTTAATGCTTGAGTTTTTAAAAAAAAAACTTCATTTCAATCTGCAGTCTAAACAAGGCCTGTTCATATTTTAACTTGAATTTTATAAGTGGTTAAAAAATATCGTAAGCTTTCTCAAGGCTAACTTCCTTCAATATATTGTGAGAGAAATTTTGCAAGAATATCAGTCGGAGGAGAAGTGGTAATAACTGTTTCCCGGTTTTGCTGGTAGTGGAGTGGTCGTGTGAGAGGTGGACATTGTACTGACCTTGGCCACACGTGCTCACCACATAACATTTACATCAAACTGAGCAGCGCGCGCCGAGTCCCACATGGCGTCAACCCTTTGTGTTCCTAAAGTAGAGATTAGGGTATATTCTTTGTTATATTCAGAGGTAAACACATCTCGTTGTATATACTGTGTGATTCGGGATACTGCCACATGCAATTTAGTCTCAGCACACCTGGATAATAACTTGGTCAGACATGGGAAAGAAATAGATGGATTTTTTCTCGCGTGTTAGTGCGGGGAGGGCCTGACAGAGGCGTGATTACTTTTGTTTTTATGGTTAAGAGGATGTGTATGGACGTAGGTATTACATAAGGCACTGCCATGCAGGCTGCGAGAACAGTATACATTTGTCGGGGATGCGATAGCCTATTAGTCGAATCCGGGAAATGAATGTTGCCGAAACATTACCAAAGGTCAATGGACGAATTGAAACTGAGTACGCCCTGCAGTTTTACTTTTAATAGATTTTATTGTTGCCTTAATTTAATTGCTGAGATTACAAATTGCTTAATTACCATCTATAATCAAGTGAAAACTACGCATTATACACTAATTGCGAGAAAAATACGAGGAGGCTGATAGAAACCGGGTACAGAAAGGGCATTCAAAGTTTATTTCCATGATTTACCTGCCATTTATCAACTCTCGTAAATGTCATTACTTTAGATTGATGGGACGACAACCAGCGCTTGCTGCTACCTCTCTCAACCTAGTGATAACATGATAAGTAATTCACGAACTAGCATTTTTATTGTGTAAGGGAACAATTGTCCTAAAGTGTTTGCGTCAGTATTATGTTAGCTGAGAATGTGCATCAGCAACGCGCACATGCGCAGGTTTCGCTGAGGGTGTTCCCACCAACGCAGTATTCGCTGAGGGTGTTCCCACCAACGCAGTATTCGCTGAGGGTGTTCCCACCAACGCAGTATTCGCTGAGGGTGTTCCCACCAACGCAGTATTCGCTGAGGGTGTTCCCACCAACGCAGTATTCGCTGAGGGTGTTCACTACTAACTGAGTACTCGCTGGGGTGCACGCTACCTGTGGTCTGGGGACACACGCCAACTCAACAGCTGTCGTGTGGTTGAGGCAGCTGGGACAGTCTTGCAGAGTTTCGGGTAAAGGTTGCATGGCACACCTGGTGAGCTGTAGTCATAATTGAGGCTTATTAGCTGCTGTTGTTGCGCGGCAGCAGCAGCAGGGATCCGGCCAGGTAGGATCCCTGGTTATTATTATGGGGTTTTGCTGCGAGCTACTTGGTTATTTGGAAAGGGTTGGAATTGCTGTCTCTAACTGTTGGGGCTTTTTAGGAGCCGTGAAGCTTAGCTAGTAAGATGTTATTGGGGATGATGGGGTGTTGTTGGCGATAGTGGGTGCTGTTGGCTGTGGTGAAGCGTTGTTGGCGATGGTGGTTATTGTTGGTGTTGGGAGATTGGAGAAGTTTTCGGTCTGGCAGCGTCATAAATTAGGACTGAGTCACGTAGATTGGGGAACGTGCGGAGCGGAGCCACTAATACGCGCACACGCTCGCGCCCATACAAAGGCTCCCACTAGCCACCTCTTGCAATTCTTTCACATTATTTATTGCCCATTTTTAGCCGCCTAGAAAAACGGCCCCAACTATCAACAACAGATACGTACAAATCTCAGGTGATCTTTCAGGCTCTAACCCCATGTACCATGAGCCCAAATGCTGTGAATTTGACACAGAGTACTGTAATAATGTGCAAGATGACTATTGTTTCCTCGCGTATTTTTTTTTTTTTGACATTATTATTGCTGCTGAAGCGTTCTCGTTCTTAACTTTCGCCTACTTTTGTTTGTGATTTGTTCTTGCTCCAAATAACTAGGAAGTTTTTAAGATGTGGATTTACCGTATCGTTTCATTTTCTCACTGTGCTGCCTTGTTCTTCCTGCTAGATATTTCTTCGATCTTGTTCCTTCATTCCTGATGTGTTCCTTTCGTGTTAATTAATGCTGCTAATTCTTCTTCATTTTCCATAGGAATCATCACTATGAGACGATTCTCTGTAACTTACCCACAACCATTTGCTTGCGTATGCTCCTGCCCCTCTGTGTCTTGTGGCAAAGGAAGCGAAGAATCTTTTATTACATAGAGCACTCATTTTCAAAGCTTCCTTACCTGTTTTGTAGTTGCTGCTGCTTGTCTGTTGTACTGTTGATGGTGGTGGTGCGTCCCTGTTCTTTTGAAGGCGATATTTCCTGCGGTACCAGATGATCATCCCGCTGCGTGACACAAGTGGTGACCGCACGCTTCACAACACTTGCTTGTGACTCAGGCTTGTGTGTGTGTGGGAAGGAGGGGCATGGCTTTGCCGAGTTTGAGCATGACAGCACCTCGCAGTTGAGTATTACTGGGCGATCATGTTGAACTCTCCAACCCTGCTGTCCCGCCCGCCATTCCATATCCTGCCTCCACCCTCTTTTCCCCACCAGTACCCTCGCCGACACTTCTCCACCCACAGCCATGCTTCATCCCCACTCCACTAATTCTATAAACATTTGTTTTAAATATTGATACTGAAAACAATGGCACATATTTTACTCTTTTTTTAGAAAAAATTCAACTCTAAATATCAATATAGATTAGATATACGTATATTTTATTTTATTATCAAGTATTGTTACTTGGTAGAACTACATTACATGCTCTTGCGGTCACCAAAACAATGAAATATTCCCAATAGGTCACTAAAACGCTTAAGTCACACTTCCAGTGGTCAGTAAAACAATACCAAATCACATAACACAAAGCCCACTTAAATGACAAATTAAAAATGACTGACGGTGGATAGACATAGTGGCATTTAACAGAACTGTAATTTGTGTGTTTTCATAAGTGAACGAAACTGAAACCGAAAATTTATCTTGAATTACTGTGTGACAGGAGGAGGAGGAAGAGGAAAGGGGAAATGAAGGAGGAAGAGGAAGAGGAGACCGAAGGAAGAGGAGGAAAAGAACGAAATAAGAGAGGGAGAAGAGTGTGGCAGGTAGTGTGTAAATTCATAGCTATAGTCTCATTTATAACAGACTGTAACGGTACTCATGATAGACACCGTGTGCATACAGTATTTCAAGTGCCTGCCAATGTTACTCATGATAGACACCGTGTGCATAGTGTCAGATACCTGCCAAAGATACTTTTGATAGATACCGTGTAGACATATCAAATGCCTGCCAATGTTACTAGTGATAGACACCGTGTAGACATGTCAGGTGTTTGCTAATATTACTTATGATACACCAGTAAGCATGTCAGGTGGCTGCCAATGTTGCACATAATAGGCATTGGGTGCACTTGTCAGGTACCTGCCACCGTACGTGTGCGCTTTTCCATAGTAGTCTCCCGTATTATGTGTAGCTGTTCTTCGTTTTCTGTGGAAACTTTATTTATCTGCAATTCTGCTGTTGACGTGTTGGGACTGCAAGACGGGATCTGTAGTTAATTGGTGACAGGGGCTGTTCCAGACTATATATATATATATATATATATATATATATATATATATATATATATATATATATATATATATATATATATATATATATATATATATATATATATATATATAGTCTATATATATATATTATTATTATTATTATTATTATATAGAGTACATCCCAGTGAGAGGTGAGCTTAGTTACAGTCTCTCTCTCTTTCCCTCCCCATCTTTTCCGCCTCATCACAAGCAGGTGGGTGTTGGTGTGGTGGCACCCGTAGTAAACAATGAAGCAGGTGCAACAATTGGATAGTGTCTGTCAGCCGCCACTGCTGACGGTCGGGTTCACCACACGTGTAATTGTCTTTTCTCTCTATTAACAAGGAAGGGGAGGGGGCATGCACGTTAAGGGTTTGTGAGCGTGGGAAGCTACACGGAAGATTTAGATTTTCCCAACGAAGCAGCTAGTTTATGGTGCACCCCATATTCATCCTGTGGACGGTAGCGTACGATCGTATGGATAAAAGAAAGGCCTAGGAAATAGGCAGTAGGCCCTAAAAAAAAAAGTTAAAAGAAGTAATACTGAGGTTTTACGAAGAGAATTTTAAGGTGTAAAACTAGTTGTAAGGGTGAAAGGTGGGGAGGGTAAAGGAACAGGAAGGTATCTAGGAAGGATAGAACTGAGAAAGGAGGAATGGGTCATAAGGAACTTAGGAAGAGGGACTGTCCAGTGATGGTGACTTTTGAGAAAGAATTATAGAAGGTAATGACCTAGAAAAGGGGGAATGAATACCTCTGGGAATGAATAGTTGTACCGGGAACCAACCAAACACTGGCCACTGTTCAACATTCTCTGGCATGTACCGGGAACATAAACACTCCCGGGCGTCAATAGGGAACATCAACATTCGCAAGGGAACCCCACCACTCGCTGCACACCGATGAAAAATACTAGAATAGAAACAAAACACAAACATAAAAGAAACTGAAGACAATTATGTGCTTCTAGGAGTAAAAACTCGACAGTATTCAGATTGAGAAAAAACAAGAGGAAGCGAAGGGTAAGAGGAGAGGGGTTAAAAAGGGGATATGAAAGGGATTGGGGGAGATTAGAAGTGAGGAAGAGGGGAGGGGAGGAGATAGAAAGCATAGGGAAAGTGGAAGGGAAGGGGAGAACGGAGACAGTGTGAGGGAGGAAAGATTGGAGGGAAAAAGGGGAAGATGTGTGAGGGAGGGTAAGTTGTACTGGGGCAGGATGGATGGAGGCGGGAGGGAGTGTTGTGGTATCACATGTCTGCGCTGACATCAGTTTGCCGTAAAGTCGCTTCAGCAAACACTTTACCCTCGTTACTGACTTACCATTCCCCTTGTTTTCTCCATTACTAGTCATTGTGGAAGTTGTGGTGGGGTGGAGTAGTAGGGTGCAGGTGGTATTGGAGGAAGGGGTGGTAGTTTTATTTTTATAGCAGAATTAGATACATCAGCAGTGTGCTGCTACCCTGTTCTGCCTGAAGTATACCTGAAGGATGTTCCGGGGATCAACGGCCCGGTCCAGGATCAGGCATCTATATGATAGTTACGTAACGGGAACAAGAACTAGGTACGTTTCCGTCATATTCCATTACAGGGTTGGGTTGCCTTCACAGGGTTGATATCTATCAGTCTAAGCTGGA
The DNA here is from genome assembly GCA_009830355.1 of Cherax destructor. NCBI lineage: Eukaryota > Metazoa > Arthropoda > Malacostraca > Decapoda > Parastacidae > Cherax > Cherax destructor. The sequence goes on from WNWK01000247.1 coordinate 556,346, forward strand.
AGACTTGAGCACGACAATGGAGATATCAAAGATACCATGGAGGTGCAGCAACTGCATATTCTTCCTGGCGCCGCTGTAGAACATTCATATTCTTCCTGATGCCGCTGTAGAACATTCATATTCTTCCTGGCGCCGCTGTAGAACATTCATATTCTTCCTGGTGCCGCTGTAGAACATTCATATTCTTCCTGGTGCCGCTGTAGAACATTCATATTCTTCCTGGCGCCGCTGTAGAACATTCATATTCTTCCTGGCGCCGCTGTAGAACATTCATATTCTTCCTGGCGCCGCTGTAGAACATTCATATTCTTCCTGGCGCCGCTGTAGAACATTCATATTCTTCCTGGCGCCGCTGTAGAACATTCATATTCTTCCTGGCGCCGCTGTAGAACTGTTTGGTACTTTGGTTGCTTCGAGCGTTACTTCTGTTTAGGGAGAAACAACAGTTCCTACATTTTTCCTCATACAGATAGAGATTTACATGTATCGGTGTGCACACCCTGCGTGAAACTCGTTCTAATGTTGAATTATAAGAAGAATCGCCTCTCCCTCCCTCACCCTTTTTCAAAAAACACAGTTGAGCTGTGCATTTTTTTTATTTGCGCTAACTTAGCAACCTAGCCTAATCTTTCTCACATTTACGCAGTATAAAATAGCTTAATATACTTCTTTTCCCAAGGTAGGTTTTTGATGCCGGTGGTGGGCTCGTGATCCAAGGAATTGGACCTGTCTTCCCATTGCATTGAATCTGATTGCCTCCCATTACCTAGGCGCTTAATTTACCTATCTAATAACTTGTATAATTTAGTCAACTGTTTTTTTTTTGGGTTCTGGCGAGGGTGAACTCTTCGTCAGGCTATCCCTCAAATTCACACCATAAATACTCAGTGGTGAAAGTTTCGTTAGTGAAAAACTTGCAATGTGTGATATATGCGAGGTAGTGTGACGTTACCTAGAGGGTGTCAGGTTACTCTGTTGTCGATGATTGGTTACTGCCGGCATGTTAACCTGCTTCCCACATCCTCTTTGTTCTCAGCGTCCTCCCTCCCTCCTCCCTCACCTCTACGGACAAAAATGTTAGAGGCAATTAACACCCATCGACTTTTTTTCTTAGACAGAATGGGTCACACAATTGGCAATTTCACTCGCTAAATAATGTGTGGCCGATAAAAAAAAGGTAAAAAATAAACATCATCTATAATATAGATAAATCTATATTCTGACTAGCGAAATCGTAATGACACTATTGTCAAAAAACTGATCAAACGGCTGGGATTCGAACCCATGGCAAGCCAGTCCTGAAACTAGTAGGTCAGGGTGTTAGCTACTTTACTGTGTCGGTCTGATAAGATTAGCCAGCATGGGATATGATTACCGGTTAGTAAAACTACCAGTGTCTCCGAGATGATGTTGATTTGCAAATATGTAGTGGCTCCCTTCAAGGGGGAGCCTTGATGCTGGTGAAAAGCTCTTGATCCAAGAACCGTTCAAGGGGAACCCCCTGGTACTTATTAAGAGCTCTTGACCCAAGACCCAGCATCAATGCCCTTCGCCTTGATGCTGGCGAAGGGCTCTTGATCAGAGTAATTTGAGCTACTCCTTTCACTGAAGAAACGTTATTAAATGCCGGTGAGGAGTTCTTGATCTAAGGAATTGGACTGATGCTTCCCTCCTTGAATATACTATATCCTCTCCCTTAGCTCGAACTTGAATTTCCTCCTACTTCAAAGACATCACATAATCCTTACGGATTTAATGCTTTCATATATAATAATACATAGTTGTTTTTCATAAGGGGTCTATTACTTAATTGTTTCTCTCGAACTTTTTTTTTTTTTACAGTTCCTTTTTATATAGACTTTTTAGAGCGTTTATTTACCTCGTCTCTGGTGCGTATTCACTTCTAGGTGAGGAAGAGCGACCAGTGTAACGACACTTACCTATATGTCTCCTGCTTAGGGATGGAAGCCTGAATTTTTCGGTAGTGAGTTGAATGATGTGATGCAAATTTAAAACGGGACAGGAGCTATGACTCGACCCCTGCAACCACAAATAGGTGAGTACAAATTGGTGAGTATATACACACACCTACCCATCTACCTACGTCTCGTTCTCAGAGAGAGAGAATCGAGATATGAAAGCTCGCTTATTGTGTGATAAAATCTGCAGCCTCGAATAGTGTGCCTGCCCGTCTTGTGGCATATCTGCCGTTGAGTTGTCCACGAAGTTTGGCGAAAGAGGGACTCTAGTACATTGGGGAATTGAAGGCCATCCAAGAGTGGTGCCTACTCAAGTTGAAAGCGAACTTGTACCTTGTACTCTAGTGAACTTTACCCTGGCTGCTGAACACGGGTACCTTGTTGCTGGGGAAGGGCTCTTGATCAGATGAACTGGAGTTTACCCTCTCCTCAGATCAAATATGAGTCCTTCCCATTCTCCTGCTAAGGTTATTTACCACCTAGATATCCAGTTGATCACTAAATGTTAAGTGTGTTCCACTCCTCACACATACCAGGTGCAACAGTGTTGTGCTGGCTGCACACTTATTATCTGGGTGTTCTCTGTAGTAAGTATAAGCTGCCATCACTTGCTTCATGGTAGATGTTGCTGCCATCACTTGCTCCATGATAGATGTTGCTGCTATCAGTTGCTTCATTGTAGATGTTGCTGCCATCACTTGCTCCATGATAGATGTTGCTGCCATCGCTCACTCCATAATAGATGTTGAGAGTTGCAGGTGATTGATGTGTCTGAGGGAAGAGGCCCTCCGCTCTTGTGCAAGTAAATGTTTTGAGTAAAGTCTGTCTGTCTCTCTCTCTCTCTAGTTTCTTTTTCCTATTCATCTATTTATTTTACTTGCCCTCTTTCACTCCAGTTTAGAACGGAAGTAATAAAGTTTATCAAATAAGTTAGATTTATAAAGATTAAAATTACGTAGTTAGAGGTTAACAAATTGGTTTTAAAGTTTTACATTGTTTGCATTAATTATTATTTATAGGCTAGATAAGTTATGAAGAATTAACCGAAGAACTCAATAAGGTCAAATAGTATAACTTATTTCCATTGTATGGTCCCCTTATTTTGTATCTTATTTAGGTACATGTATATACCCTCTTTATTTTCAACAAAATTAATGCTACAAATAGGATGTTTTAATTAAAAACAATTAAGCGTTAGTGGTGGCGGCTGGATCGTAGGGCCGCTAATCGCAAGGTGTGGACAAGCGGGGCGTTTAAGGTTATCTTCGGCCCGCCCTGTGATAGCTCTGAGCTAGACCCAGCTATCTTGGTGATGTATGTTTACTTAGCTGCTTATCAGTTGTCAGGGTGTAGCTTGTATGAGGGTGCAGCTGCGTCAGTTGTCAGGGTGTAGCTTGTATGAGGGTGCAGCTGCGTCAGTTATTAGGGTGACCCCACCCCTGTTAAACCTCACCTGTGACCCCACACCTGTGGCGCCACCCCATGTGACCCCATGACGGGAATACTCAGGAGGTGGGCGTGGTCTCCTTTCAGGGAAGTGAACCAGCTCTCCCTCCTTGTTTACTCCCCCTCACGCTCTCATTCTTCCTCACACTTTTTCCAGCTCCCTCTTCCACTTCCTCACATCCTCTCACTTTATGTCATGCGCTCTTTCCCTCTCCCTCACGCTTTTTCCTGTCCATCACACCCTCCTCTCCCTCACGCTTTCCCCCTTTCACTCACGGCCTCCTCCTCCTCCTCTTCCTGAGGCTCGAGTCATGCTCCTCATCATACTTCCTGTTTTGTACATGATAAGTTATAAATGCAATCATCCTTAACAGAGAGTGAACATGGGTAGCTTGAAACACTCTGTGTAAGGATACATATTATATAACTTTGTGTGAGAGAGAATGGTGATGTAGATATATATTATAGTGATGATGGTGGTGGTGGGTTACAGTGATGGTGGTGGTGGGTTACAGCGATAATGGTGCTGGTGGTGGGTTGCAGTGATAGTTGTGGGTTACAGTGTTGGAGACAGTGGATCTGGGCCTCAGTGGTCCACTCTTAGTACCTTCTGGGCCTCAGTGGGCCACTCGTAGTACCTTCCTCACCTGGGATAACACCCACCATACCGCTGGACTCGTGTAATGCTGTACATTTAAATACCCTTGATGTAAATGATTCAGAAAACCGACAAGTTGAAGAAAGAAACACTTGTGCAACATTTTGGAATCTTTATTGAGGAAACGTTTCGCCAGCCAGTGGCTTCTTCAGTCCAATATATTGAAGAACGGTGGAAGATAAGGAAGAGTTTGAGGTAATCAGTCCCTCAGCCTGGAGGAGTGCTCTGGGTGAGTACAGGATGTGTATTGGATTGTTCTTACAGAGTACAGAATGGGTGTTGGAGTGATCTGCCTGAGGGACTGATTACCTCAAATTCTTCCTCATCTTCCACCTTTCTTCTCTGTATTGGACTGAAGAAACCACTGGCTGGTGAAACGTTTCCTCAGTCAAGATTCCCGAATGTTGCATAAGTCTGACTCTTCATTTTAATACCCACCTGGAGGTGGCCAAGGTTGGCCCACTCGTAGAGATGACGTGGAGGGGAGACTGGCCCTGTAGGGAAGGGGGGTGGGAGATTTCTAGGGGAAAGAAAGGGGGCATATTAGGGTGGGGTGGCACTCCGGGGGGCAGTTCGGGGTACGGATGCCTTTGTTTTGAAGGAAGGGAAGGAAACAGTGAATTGATAACGGAAGGAAAGGAAGCGGAGAGGCAGGAAAGGTTTAGGGGTGTGGTGTCACTCATCAAGCACTTCTTTCCTTCTTTGTTCATGTTCCTTTATATATTAATTGCTAAATTATTTCCTTCCATATATTAATTGATGGCTAATTACTTCCTTCCTTCCTCTAGCACTGCTCTTACCCGCACACTTCTCACATTCATCTTCCTCAGTCAGTGTTACTTGTTATTCTTCGCTGTATATCTCATAGTTTTTACTTGACCTACTCCCTCTTTCGTCATCCTGTCTGCTAAGGATTTCTTAGTTACACCAGTTATTTATCGGTTTTACTTTATCCCTCCCATTCCTGGCGTCATCTTTCTTCCTTTCCCCTGCCCATCATCCGGTGGGGGAGGAGAGCGTGGCGTCAGCATCTGCCCACCAAAACATTGTGTTGCTGCTTCTGTAGTGTTGGCAGATACGTTCTGGAGAAGCATTCGGCTCATAAGTAAAGAACCTGAGTTCAATCCACGGGTTAGGCAGAACATGTAAGGGAAGTCTCCTTAGTTATATTGGATAACAACAGAAAGAGATTAAATAATTTGTATTCTTATAGTGTAAACATGTTGAATCTATTTTGAATAATGAAAAGATCAAATTTGTAAAAGCCAGGATTGATGTTGAAAATATATTTCTTAGTTCCTGATTATGCTTGATAAGTATCTAAATAGAGTGCTGCAGACATTGATGAAAAAAAATACTTAGTTTGTTTGGATTTTATGAAGTCATATTGAAAAAGATCCTTATCAAGTCATCCTGAAAAAGATCTAAAAATCTGTCCATGTAACTTGTATGAGTGTCAAGTAGTGCATGACTTCAGCTTGTAGTCGTGACCTCTTGTAATTGTCAATTATGTCTCTACATTCACATTATTCATTTGAGTGAGGCTGCAAGTAGCACTAGACAAATGTACTCAACTAGCTGTATTTGCAAGGGTCGAGACATAGCTCCTGCCTCTTGTTTGATGGTCGCTGCCACCTTTACAGCTCTCGCTCCTTCAAGAATCATCTTCACGTGTCACGGTTCTAGCAGTTCACTTCGGAAGATGATCAAAAATGTAAACATGGTGAGGGAAAACTGTCAGTAGCTCGCTACGTTTCTAGTTGTCGAGAGCAGTTATCTATAAAGTGGGGTAATGAGCGATGACCAACCTGTAGAGATGTTCTCATGTAACAGGAACAGTAGGAAGAGGAGCAGTAATATTCGCAGTAACATCACCACAGTAGCAGCAGCAGCAAGATCAGGAACAGCAGCAACAGCATCAGCCACATCAAGAAGAGGAACAGCAAGAGGAAGAGCTGCAGCCACAGTATGAAGAAGAACAGCAGCAGGCACAGCAGGAAGATGAACAACAGCAGGCACAGCAGGAAGAGGGACAATAGCATTTCCAGCACCACAACCACCGTACCATCAGTAGCAAAAGCAGGAAGAGGAACAGCAGCGTCTGCAGCACAACAGTCACAGTAACAACAGCAAGAATAACCTGGCTGGCTGATTAGTGGACGGAGGATCAAGCCTCCACCACTCCTACACATGTTAACCTCTTCTCATAAAGAAATTAACTTAAATGAACAGCAGAAAAACAACAGCAGCAGCAGCAGCAGCAGGGTACAGGGTGGGTAGTTATAGGGAACACGTGTCTGCGGTGGAAAAGATAAATAAAGAGGGACCACCTGGTACACCTGTGTTGGGCGGAGGAACAGGTAACTAGGACCACGGGAAGACCTGGACCTACTCGGGACGGAGGAACAGGTAACTAGGACCACGGGAACACCTGGACCTCGCGGACTGAGGAACAGGTAACTAGGACCACGGGAACACCTGGACCTCGCGGGACAGAGGAACAGGTAACTAGGGGCGGGGCGGGGCTAGGGAACAGACGAGATCACGGTGTCCAGATGGTCAGAATTAATGGGTCGGAACTTTTCCTTTCTTACCACTGTGAAGTGTGGGCAACGGGACGCGGGACGGAAGTTCACTGTTCGTTTTAACACACGAACAAAAGAAACACCACAGTAGGCCTATTGGCTTGGCAAAGCATTTTCTGTTTACACTCGACCGTTTACACTTTTGTATTTGTTTAATGTTTTTAAAACTTGAAATTATTCACTTTTTACAGTTGGTAAATTGTCTTACATATCTATAATTCTCTTGCCAAGTTCACAAGTAACCCAAACTTAGAAGAAAAAAAATTAGAAGACGTTTCGACCGTTCTTCCATCATTGTGAAGTTACAGTTGATTATTAGAATCTAAAGATTCTGATAATCAGCATGAGTTACATGTGAATTGTTCAAGCAACTGTAGTGTGGCCTCTTACATTCCTCTCTTGTGCTTCCCAGTGGGGATTATTCAGGGCAAGAGGCTTGATCCTTAGTCAGCGGACACACTGCCTCACTGCAATCAACATTAGCAACGTTGAGATTAGCTCCACTAGACGACAGCTTCACATGAGAACACTAGCACATCCTCCTTACCCTCAGCATCACATCTCTTCATGCGATCTTTATGTTTTTACGAAGTGTACCGGAGTGGCAGCGGAAGGCAGCACAAAAAAGACCCAGCAAACACTGCCAAAATACAACCACCGTGTGTGCATGTTAGTTACCAGTTGTCAAAGGCACTTGTCGATAGGTATTTGGTTTGTTTGTGGTGTGAGTGTGTGCATGTGTAATAGTAATTGAAATATATTATGTATATATATATGTGTGTGTGTGTGTGTGTGTGTCCATGACATGAGCAGTAGGCCTACAACAGTGTCCTCATTGAAAAGAATTAATTTGTGGCGAGCGCTAAATTCGTGAAGTCTCTTTGAGTTCGACGAGAGCGCGGCTCGATACTTCGTCCCAAAATAGAGCGTGGAGTCCATTACCTTGAGAAATGGATAACACCAGAGGCAGGAAAGGAAGCCAGTCTTGCTCTCGCTTAGACCACCACCGCAAATCTCACCGCCCAAAACTGCTAACAAAATGCGCTTGTCCAAAATAAGTCTATTTGTTTTAAATTACGAAACAATACTTCAGCGTCAATTTTTTTTCCCGAAAATAATATATATTGCCACTCTCTCCAGGTAAACTCAAGAAAAAATGATGAACCTGATACATAATTTACCGAAGTTGTAAGAGTCGCATCTTGTGTCTTGCATCGAGGTTTTAACTAGCTTGTATATCTTCTTATTGAACATTGTGGGAACACCCTCAGTGTGCTGCTACCCTACGTTATGTGATAGTAACATTGTGGGAACACCCTTGTGTGCAGCTACCCTACGTTATGTGATAATAACATTGTGGAACACCCTCGTGTGCTTACCCTACGTTATGTGATAGTAACATTGTGGAACACCCTTGTGTGCAGCTACCCTACGTTATGTGATAATAACATTGTGGGAACACCTCAGTGTGCTGCACCCTACGTTATGATGATAGTAACATTGTGGGAACACCTTGGTGTCAGCTACCCTACGTTATGTGATAATAACATTGTGGGAACACCCTCAGTGTGCTGCTACCCTACGTTATGTGATAGTAACATTGTGGGAACACCCTTGGTGTGCAGCTACCCTACGTTATGTGATAATAACATTGTGGGAACACCCTCAGTGTGCTGCTACCCTACGTTATGTGATAGTAACATTGTGGGAACACCCTTGGTGTGCAGCTACCCTACGTTATGTGATAGTAACATTGTGGGAACACCCTTGGTGTGCAGCTACCCTACGTTATGTGATAATAACATTGTGGGAACACCCTTGGTGTGCAGCTACCCTACGTTATGTGATAGTAACATTGTGGGAACACCCTCTGTGTGTTGCTACCCTACGCTATATGACAGTAACATTGTGGGAACACCAGCAGTGTGCTACCAAAATCTTCATGAGTTACATTATGGATACAAAAGATTTTATGGAAAGGTATAGACACTCATAGCAGACGACCTCAGGAACCTGGTCCCTACTTCAGTTATTTCTGACTGGTGACATTGTACCTAACTGATGACATTCATTGCCGGGTAGCAGGTGACCTCAGGAACCTGGTACATGTTTGATTTGTACCTAGCTAACGACACTCATAGTCGGGGAGCAGGTGACGTCAGGAACCCAGTACCTGTTTCACCTGTACCAGGCTGTCCCGCTCATTGGGGCATAAGTGGGACGTGAGAATGAAAGACGGTGCCAACACCCCCTCCCCCCAACACATCCACGGGGCACCCCGACCCACTGATCCAGTCTGCTTGAGACGCCATTGATAACTTTGTTGTTGTAGTGGTGTTGATTGTTGCAGAGATGTTGATTGCTGTAGTGATGGTGTTGGCTGATTGTCTCGGTGATTGTTGTTAGTGGTGATGATTGTTGTAGTGGATAGCGTGCTGCTACCCTTTTAATCACTGATGTCGATGAAAGCGGTCTAGATGTGGGGCCAGGAACTATCATCCCCCGCAAACACAGCTCTGGGAGTACAAACTCGTGTACGCATACAAGGGGCCAGAAGCTGTGAATCGACCCCTGTAACCACAAATAGGTGAGTACACAAACACACACACACACCTTGTCTGATGTATTTTTAGAGGCACTCATGGCGTTTACTTCAGCGCCACACACTAACAGTTCCTTCTATCTTGCACTATGTTGCTAAACCAGTGTTCTCGTATATTCTTTCTAAGTCTACATTTGTCCAGTTTGAATGTGTTGTTGAGAACTCTGCCTTGCTCATTTATTTTCATTACTTTATTTATCTTCCCTTTATGTATGTATCGCATTTGTACACTTCAGTAATATTACAATCAGTTGTTATCCTTTCGAAGTGCACACTTCAGTCATATCACTATCATTGTAATCTCTTCAGTAATGAAAGTTGACTTTCCTTAACCCATCTTCGTAAGAAAGATTCTGATGCGGGGGATTTGGCTTGGTCTCCTTCGTTGTATGCTTTCCACAAAGAGGTATTTCAAATCGCCCCACCCAGAGGGAGGGAGGACAAAGGTATTTCGAAATACTCCACTCAATTAAAGAGAGGACACAGGTGTTTTGAACCACTCTCCCAGAAGAAGGAAAGACAGATATTGCGAACCACCGCACTCAGAGGAATAGATGACAAGGGTCTTTCAAACTCCCACACGCAGGGTTAGGGAGGATAAAGGTAGCTTGAACTACCTCAGACCAAGGAAGGTCGGAGAAAGTATGTGCCTGTACTCTTAGAAAAAGATGAAGTGAGAGTAGCGAATAATTACGTCCATAAAAGAAAATTGGAGGTGGGAGATGCCTTGCTCAGACAGAGATTGGATAGTAGTTAAGGGAGGTAGACGTGGCGGGTGGGCGAAATGTATTGATATTTCATTATTATGTTAATTTCCTTCATCTTCAGCTGTCAGAAAGTACTATAGATGTGTGTAAACAAGTCCGACCATTAAGAGAAATGTGTAAACAAGTCCGATCATTAGGAAAGAATATTCACACGTCTGCTAACGTCAGGAGAATGATGGGTGAGTTGCAAGAGATGCAGCATTGGCAACAGTAGTTAGAGTGGTAACAGCAACAGCAGCGGTAGCGACGGATCAGCAGCTGCTGCTGCCGAAGGCCATACCGGGGAAAAAATAAATTGCATATGAATGATTATGGAAGACTCATCACGTGAGGAGCCTGAACTTCCTGTGGGCCTCCTGCTGGTGTAACTGCGTTATGATGCTCACCCACACCAGCCTCCTGCTGGTGTTAACTGCTGCTATAGCTGCGTCATGATGCTCACCCACACCAGCCTCCTGCTGGTGTTAACTGCTGCTATAGCTGCGTCATGATGCTCACCCACACCAGCCTCCTGCTGGTGTAACTGCGTCATGATGTTCACCCACACCAGCCTCCTGCTGGTGTAACTGCGTCATGATGTTCACCCACACCAGCCTCCTGCTGCTGTAACTGCGTCATGATGCTCACCCACACCAGCCTCCTGCTGGTGTTAACTGCGTGTGATGTCATAATGCTCACCCCACACAGCTCTGCTGGTGTGGGTTCTCAGTGGGTCAGCCCAGCTACATTCTGAGGGGTTCTCTGTGGGGTAGGAGGCTGAGTGTTGATTGGGGGTTCCCTGATGATGGGGTGGTGGGTTTGGTACTCTGATGATGGGGTGGTGGGTTTGGTACTCTGATGGTGGGGTGGTGGGTTGAGTTGAGTGGGGTTCCTTGGGTGGGTGCAAATGTGTGGATCACCGCCCACCACCTGCTTTCACTAAACCATGGTGTGAAGTCATTGGCTGCTACTGCTACCCCACACTGCTACTGCTGCCCCACACTGCTACTGCTGCCCCACACTGCTACTGCTGCCCCACACTGCTACTGCTGCTAAACACTGCTACCCCACACTGCTACTGCTGCCCCACACTGCTATTGCTGCCCCACACGGCTACTGCTACCCCACACTGCTACTGCTGCCCCACACTGCTACCCCACACTGCTACTGCTGCTCCACACTGCTACCCCACACTGCTACCGCTGCTCCACACTGCTACCCCACACTGCTACCCCACACTGCTACTGCTGCCCCACACAGCTACTGCTACCCCACATTGCTACTGTTGCCCCACACTGCTACTGCTAACCCACACTGCTACTGCTGCCCACACTACTACCCCACACTACTACTGCTGCCCCACACTTCTACCGCTACTCCACACTGCTACTGCTACCCCACACTGCTACTGCTGCCCCACACTGCTGCTTCTACCCCACACTGCTACTACCTCACACTGCTATTGCTGCCCCATTGTTACTGCTGTCCCACAATGCTGCTGCTACCCCACACTGCTACTGCCGCCCCACACTGCTACTAATTCCCCACACTGCTACTAATTGCCTACACTGTTACTGTTTCTGCTGTACACAGAGTTTCTGCTGCTGCTGCTGCTGCTGCTGCTAGCACTGTTGCTGCTGCATACACTGCCTCTTCTGCTGGTGGTGGTGCGAACACTTCCTGCAGCCCACACTGCTACTGCCGCCCCACACTGCCTCCTTGTATTCTGTGTCACTGTTACACATGAGTGTCAATATTTGGGTTGCGTTATTAAAAGAAAGAACGTCATGGCGAAGATGATGGTACTGTACCCATGTGAACTGCACTCTGCTGAATGTTGGTCTTCCTCACTCAGGCATACACTGTGTATACCAGTTAGGCATACACTGTGTATACCAGTCAGGCATACACTGTGTATACCAGTCAAGCATACACTGTGTATACCAGTCAGGCATACACTGCGTATACCAGTCGTGAAATGCACCGTCGTCAGTCATATTAGCATTGAATACTCAGTAAAGTATAAATATGAAAGAGAAAACACTCAGTAGAATGGGGCAGCGGAAAGGGTCGTCGGGAGAGGCAGTGCTTAATCCTCTGCGTTACTGAACTTCCTTCTGTTAACAAGAGGGATAGTAGAAAGAGGAGTAGGCACAGTATGAACCATCTACCCCCCGTTGGCAGCAACTAGCGCACACGCCGGAGCCTCAGTAGATCTTGGGATTTTCTCCCTCCATCTGGCCGGAGTATCTTCCATCCTAGCGGCTGTTAATTTCATGACCACAGCAGTGTACGGACAAGAGGAATAACTATAGACCGTATACCTTTGTTCTTTTTATTGAATTAGTTTGGATACATCCGCAGTTTCCTAAGACTATATTCTGTGTGATGGATGGGAGAACGTGGGGGGAAAGGTGGGGAAACCCTCCTATCAAGGTCACCAATGCAGAAAGTGTAGTGGAAAGTGTGACTTGGTTGGGAAACCCTCCTAGCAAGGTCAGTGATACAGAAAGTAGGGGTGGCAAGGTGTGACGAGGTGGTAAACACAGCTAGGAAGGTCAGTGACACAACGTGGAAAGGTGTTACCAGGTGGTTCAGTGATATATAAAGTGGGGGTGGCAAGATGTGATAAGGTGGGTAGAAACCTCAAGCAAGGTCAGTGACACAAGAGTGTAAAGGTGTGACCAGGTGGAGAAACTCCCGTAGCAAGATGAGTGACACCGTGTGGAGGAAGGCAGGAAGGTCACGTGTACATTCAAACGACAACAACACCAGCTTCATGAGAGTTGCACTAATCACTTTTTTGTTCATCTGATTCCACGGTGTGGAGAGAGAGTAGTGGGGGTGAGGGAGGGTTGCAACAGGTAAGAAGATGGTGTTAGTGTTAGCACTGTCGGGGTCACTTCTGTTTTCTCGTGTTGGTGTGAAAATTTCCAGGTGCCTTGGTAGCGTGAGACGGTGTTTATCTCAGAGTTTCTGAAAAAAAAAATGTCTTGTGAGTGTTACCCACCACTGGGAGTGAGAGACCAATACACCGCTTTCCCAGCTCATGTCACCACTGTGGAAACTTTGCAGTTGTCTGTTGATTCCATCAGTCGTTAACTGGGGACTGTTGTCAAAGTGTGGTCTCAAAACTTCCCCGTTTTCGAGTTTGAATACAGCCCATGTACATCAGAGAGAGAAGTTTGAAGATATAGATTCGGGAGGTATCGGTTCAATTAATGGAGTGTTATTGTAGTTAGCTGGGAGCCTGTGGTACTCAACTTCCCAGGGTGGGTTTGTGTATTTGTCAAGACTACGCTGAAGGAGTGGCTTTGTGTAGGTCATTTATAACAGCAGGGTGTGTTTTAGTCCTCAGAGTACAGATGTTTTTGATCCGCAGATTACAAATATATTTTGATCCGCAGAATACAGATACATTTTGATCCACAGAAGACGGATGTCTTTGGATCCGCAGAATACAGATGTATTTTGATTCGCTGAGTGCCGAAGCCCCCGTTCCTCCATATTCTTCCAACCTCCTGTTGCCCTTCTAACGTCATTCTTTCATTTTTCACAGTATTGTTTTCAATTAAAACTAATTCACAGGGACCCTCTCAGTTTTAATACAGAAATTATCCCACAGCGTAGTATCTCCTTTAGTTTCTATCATGTTCCTCATTTGTCATTACCTGTTCTCATCGCTTCATTATTCGCCCCTCTCACTAGATAAAGCTCTCAGATGTAATATAGTAATGATTTCTTTGAGTTACATTAGTGTCAGCTTGTAACTCGCAAGAGAGGAGATATGCTGGAGAGTGACAATAATTCGGTTCAGTGTTACTTGATAACATCTATAGTTGAAACTGTAAGATTTCCATTTCCAAGGTTTGTGTTGCGCTGGTACAGCTCAGATTGGTAATGTTTGCAGGTTTGCCACCTGCGCAAGACTTAGACCTATGAATTGGCCAAGCTTTCTCGGTGATGGGTGGCTGTATCAGTTTGTGTTCATCAGCGATGATAGTTGGATGTATCTTCTCAAGATTAGCAGACGGGAATAGAACCTCTAGAATTTCTTTTGCTGAATGATCCAAGTGGGCTTAGCACGACAAAATATAATAACGCTCTGAGGTGATCAGTCTGTTCTTTCTAGGGTGAGGGACGAATAACCTCAAACTACGTCATTGTCTTCTGCCGTCTACAGTATTATTCTCTGTATTGGATTAATAAAGCTACTGGCTGGCGAAACGTCTCCACAATAAAGATATCGTAGTATTACAAATGTGTCTTATTCACCTACTTAATATATACTCTGGCTGAAGTTCGCAGTGTAAGACATGGCCTCCCGGTTGTACTCTGTCGTTCTGTACCGTGATGCTGACTTTGGTACATTTAGAACATCGAGAGGTTGGTATAGCGCCATTTTTGTGGTCTTAGTCTCTCCTGCTTCTTGATTTGATCTAGACTAGGTGGCTTATTTTTTGTTTACTTGACGCTGTTTGGTGACTTTCTGGGTGTCGGGTGTCGGTGGTGTCTGGTGTCTGTGGCTTTAGTCTCGGTTAAAAAAACACATACAAATCACAGTGAAGATTCCATATCACAACATTAATATGTTTAGAATGACTAGTCTTTACTATGTTGTTATGGTGTTTGCCAGGGAATGTCATATGACGACCAGTTCTTTGGTATCACTGACCCATTTACAGATATTGTTGACGCGTTCATTGGTATCACTGACCCATTTACAAGTATTGTTGACTCGTTCAACGGTATCGTTGACCTGTTCATCGGTATCGTTGACCTGTTCAGCGGTATCGTTGACCTGTTCAGCGGTATCATTGACCTGTTCAGCGGTATCGTTGACCTGGTGTGGGCGCGTCAAGAAACAACCATTGGTGTGAAGAATACAAAAAATACAATACCGTGACTGGAACAATACACATATACCCCGCACATAGGAGAAAGAAACGTATGACGACGTTTCGGTCTGACTTGGATCATTCAAAGTCGGACCGAACGTCGTCATTCATAAGTTTTTTTTCTCCTGCACGTGTTATTTGTGTAATGTAACCACTGGTGTGGCCTGCCACAGATGGTAGCCAGGAAATAAGTCATTATTTTCCAGTTCTGATAAATTTCGTATAGTCTACAAGTTCTATAAGATATATTGATGAAATAATGATATTTTGTGTAAAAAAAAAATGTTATATTAGAAATACACTGGCGTGTTTTGTCAACCAAAATATTTGAATTCTAGCATTTAAATTAGACCAAGGTATGTGTTTTAGGTCAGCTTAAGTCACGTTAGGTTACGTTGACTATGTACAGCCTTGTTCATACTAATGTAAGTTAAATGTTTGGATTGGTTTCCCATGTGACCGCATCAAACCTGACCTAATCTAACCTGACCAAACTTAATTTAAGTATGTGAGGGAAGGGTTTTTCTTGGGGGGAGGTCGTGGGGGGTGCGCTTTTTATTGAGTGCACCGGATGGTGGTACAAGGGGGCGCTCCATTTACTAGTCACACTAGGGGAAAGGGTGGTGCAAGGGGAGGGTTCTTCGTTTATTACTTACACAGGGGATGGGGAGGGGTGCAGTCATGATAATATTATCTTGCGTAGCGTGACGCTTGCTTAGTGCGAAGCTTGCGTAGTGCGAAGCTTGCGTAGTGCAAAGCTTGCGTAGTGCGAAGCTTGAGTAGTGCAAAGCTTGCGTAGTGCAAAGCTTGCGTAGTGCGAAGCTTGAGTAGTGCGAAGCTTGCAGTGAAATATATTATTAAGCTAAGTAAGTAAGGAAGATGGATAGGGAGGTAGAAAGGAAGGGAATACGAAGATAGATAGGTAGAAAGGAAGACGGGTAGACAAGGAGGTAGGAAAGAAGAAAGTTACGAAGGGAGAGAGTTAGGAAATAAGGAAGCTATGAAGGAATGACAGGAGGAAAGTAAGAAAGAGGGTACTAAAGAGGGAAGAAAATACGCAATAGGAAGAAAGGGAGGTAAGAAGGAATGTATAAATATAAGGGAGGTGGCAGGAGAGGGAGGCGGGTATAAATACAAGACAGGTATAAATGGAGGAAAGAAAGAAGAGAGGTAGGGAGAAAGAAGGTAGAGAGGTAAGAAAATAAGAAATTTAATAAAGGAAGCAAAAAGGAGTAGTGTATGGGTAGAGGGATGAGTCAAGTTACAGAGACACGAGAGGGAGGAAAGAGGCGAGGCTCAGGGCCACTTTGAATGCAACCTTTGTTGAGGAGAGTCTGTAAATTCTGCCCCGCTTCGGATGATGGTACATGTATGGGGAGAAAGAGAGAGAGAGGAGGGTTAACGAAGATGCATGGGCGTGTCTTTGGTTCGTGACGACCTAATGATCAACAGCATACGGTGACGTCCCCATTCAGTTCACGTGACCTTCACGCATCACCCACGTCAAACTCAACACAACACCGACTCGCCCAACACAACACCGACTCGCCCAACACAACACCGACTCACCCATCACAACATCAACTCACCCAACACAACATCAACTCACCCAACACAACATCAACTCACCCAACACAACATCAACTCACCCAACACAACACCAACTCACCCAACACAACACCAACTCACCCAACACAACACCAACTCACCTAACACCAACTCACCGGGTCAACTACCACCACCAACACAACACCAATACTCACCTAAACAGAACATTCACCCAACAGCAACGCCAACTACTCCAACACAACACCAACTACCCACCAGAACACCAACTCACCTCAACACAACACCAACATACACACCACTCACTATCACAACCAACTCACCCAACACAACACCAACACAACACCAACTCACCCAACACAACACCAACTCACCCAACACAACACCAACTCACCACACACAACACCAACACACACCAACTACCCAACCAACACCAACTCACCCAACACAATCACCAACATGCACCAACTACACGGGTCACTACACACACACACAATCACCATAACTGCAACAACTGCACACTATCACAGTACCACATACGACAAACTACTCAATACCAAATAACACACCACTATCCAGAACCTACCAACATACGCACCACTATCACAGTACCAACATACGCACCACTATAACAGTACCAACATACGCACCACTATCACAGTACCTACATAAGCACCGCTATCACATTACCAAGATAAGCACAACTATAACAGTACCAACATACGCAATACTACCACTTCCCAAGCATCTTGCTACCAGCGCAGTAACTCGGAGTGACTGACAGGAAGCTGTGAGCATCCCAACGAAGGAAACTAGTCATTGAGGTCTGGCCACAGCATCACCCACAAGGACGCTCACCGGAAATCATGACCCAGACGGGAAATATTCTTTGGTCAAGAGCTGTGTGGGGTAGGTAGAGGTTCTGCTGGAACAAGCCTCCAGCAGCAGCACAGCTCTTGCTGCAGCTGTGCTCCTTCGTCGGCGAAGTTTCTGTTGGAACCAGGTCTTATATTGGAAAATTTTGAGATCACGTTCTTCTGAACCAGGCCACTGCTGGGTACATCATCAGCCTTCTTCTTCTTCTTCTTCTCGATACATGCAGTTTATTAACGTACAGCTGTTGTCAGACTCTTATGCCATGCTCTCCTGTAATGCAGGATCATGCCTAGACCAGGAAGGCTCTTGCTGGGCCAGGCTGCACCTGCCACTTGAACTCTTCGACCTTTGTTCTTCAAGACTGCCTGGCTGCTGATACGGCATTCAAGGGCACCTTCTTTAAGTGAGCGCATGTGTTTCGAAAATCGTTCCTCTTGTTAACTACTGTTAGATACACATTAAAAATCCATTATTATAGTGTGTTGTTTTTTAACGTAGTTGTCGGTGTATTTTAATAAGCGTTGTTTAATAATATAGAGTATTAATTACTTGCGTATTATTACTGTTTTTGTAGAAAGGGTTAGACCTGTATAGGTCACTCCCCTCGGCTTGTTTAAGCATACTGTATATGTAGCACCTTGTTTACTGTCCAGAAAATATTTAATGTTCGTCTCTTTCCAAATTGAAATTATTTCTTAAAATTTTCCACGAGGAAGGGAGCCACTTGTGAGTTTTCTTAATAAACAAATGTAATTCCAGATGTATCCGTTAAAACTGCTCACATCTACGGTTTTTCTTGTATTTTTTTTTTTTTTACTTTTTTTTTTACTCACATAATATTGACTATTATGAAAATAAGTATAGCCTTCATTTCTCGATGTCCTTGAAAAAGTGGTGAAAGTGACATGGTTTACCGAGTGTGGTGAAGCTTTACCGAGTGTGGTGAAGGTTTACCGAGTGTGGTGAAGCTTTACCGAGTGTGGTGAAGCTTCTCGATGGTAAACTCTTCGCTCTAATGTACGTGTCTAGTCTTTTGAGACTAATGGTTGGTTAATGGGGTTTAAATTCTATCGACTACCCTAGGGTCATTAAGGCTGCCCTTAACCTTTTCACCACAGGCAGGAATACTTCAGTCCCTTAGATAGGGATCAAAGTAAACTCTCGGTATGTAAAACCCAAGAGAAATTACACTTATCGGTGTATATATCCTCTGTTGAGCCTAACCCATCTGTGTATATAAAATCCTTATATTCAATGCATTTTATGGTCATATTTGTTTTTCTTCGTCTTTATCATTTGCCGTTTTTAATGTCTTCCTGCTCATCACAGACATTAGCAGTAATAGTTTTGTCTCTGTCAACAATTTATTTCGCTAGTCTATGACTGCAGTTGTCATTTTAAACTGTTTGGTGGTGAAAAAGACACAATGTGTCTTGTTTTCACCGCTTGTCTCTCTACGCATTCATCTCCACCTTGAGCCGTCTCCACCATACTGCTCCTCTCTTTTACACGAGTTACTTTATTGTCCTACACTTCTCCTCGCAATGTTTGCTTAAAGTTCGTAGGGTCACACTGCGACTGGAGGTATAGGAGGCAATTTGGTACGACCCAAGGACGAATCAAGAGCTATATTTGCATAGCTCACGTCCATCTTTATTTTGCGTGAAAATACCTCCACCGAATTTCTAACGTTTGACTTGCAGTTTTTTTTTTATTTTTTTACGTTTTGTTATATTTCCTCTGTTTATTTTTGCAAAGTGTTCGATATATTTTTTTCAGTCTTCTATTTCGTTGTCTATTTTTGCAGTCTTCCATTTGTATATTTTTTACATTGTCTCCAAATCTATCATGACTTTTCCCAGTGTTTAATCATGCCTTTGTTAATTCTTGATTCTTCCATGCTTGTTTCTGTTGAGACAGTTTGTGCCCAAAGTGTGGCTTGCCTCGTACCTCGATGCTCGAAATGTAGCTTGTATATCAGATGGTCGTAGAAATACCAATAAAACAGATGATCATCATCAATATTCACAGAAAGCCCTAAACCTATAGAAGCGACTAGTAAAACAGCTGATTCTTCATTGCGTCATAGACACACTAATGAAACATTCTGAACCGTAGTTTGTAATTGAAACACCCACTGATGAAACATTCTGAACCGTGTAACTGAAGCACCCACCAGTGAAATGGATGAACTCAGCGGTGTGACAACAGCAAAATAGAGTCAACTCAACTTGCTCACCGAAGCAGAAGGCAGGCTGGGGTAGTGACTATTGGACGGGCTCGATACGGTGTGAGTTGTCAGTGGCCCTATAAACCCTCAACAAGAAGCGACCATTAGAAATCCTGCACCCCGTAGGGAAAGCCTCAGCGTACCTCTGTTCGTAATAATATCCATTCGTACTGCGGGCATCCTTTCTATTTACCGATTAAAAAAAATTGCATATTATTAGAGTGAAAGTCGGCAATGCTTTCCCAGTGAGAACGCACGCGAAAGAACAGCAATAATAACGTTTTAATGCGTAGAAATCTGTGTAGTGATATTTTTAATGAAATAAATTGAGGTTAGCGAAAGACACTTCTAATGTTGTGATAGGTTTCAGGTGTGTGATCTGATAGGTTTCAAGTGTGTGATCTGATAGGTTTCAAGTGTGTGATCTGATAGGTTTCAAGTGTGTGATCTGATAGGTTTCAAGTGTGTGATCTGATAGGTTTCAGGTGTGTGATCTGATAGGTTTCAAGTGTGTGATCTGATAGGTTTCAAGTGTGTGATCTGATAGGTTTCAAGTATGTGATCTGATAGGTTTCAAGTGTGTGACCTGATAGTTATTGTCCAGAGAAATGTTACAGAATGTGTACAGCATTTCCTCTCGTAAATTCGCCTTTCCTTTTCAGGATTAAAAAATGTGCATTTCATGCATGCTGATTCAGAACATTTCACTTAATTTTTAACGAGTTTAAGATGCATTACAGATTCGCTAGATTTGATCTTATTCGGCAGCATCTTGGATATACAAGACACTCTCTTAATATTGTGGATATGACCAGTTCTTTTGACTTCTCGACCCACATCTTGGACTTTATTCCGATTTTTTTTCTCCATTACGTGAGTGAATGAAGCAGACTAAAAGATTTAAACTATTTTTTTTTTTGGGGGGGAGGGGATCTCTGTTAATTGTTTGCCGCCACACCTGAGTAACTGGAAAGTTTCAACATGTGAGATAAATATCTTAATTCATATGTTTATTTCGTCCTACCCGTTAAGCGATTATCTGGTGCTTAGATGACGCAGGATTGAGCCTTCACCACTTATGCTGTATGGTTTAGGCGAGTTTATCTGACGCAGGATCGAGCCTTCACCACTTCTTGGGCTGAAAATCATACACTGACCACATGGGCGATCTATATATTCAACAGTATGGAAATAATCTGCATATGTTCATCGCCTGAAAAGGACCTCAGCTGGAAGTCGAAATATACAACTAATTTTGTGTTTTGTCAATATATATATATATATATATATATATATATATATATATATATATATATATATATATATATATATATATATATATATATATAATGATTGAGAAGAGAGTAGTGAGAATGCATGCTGTGTGACCTGACAGTGAGGGCCGTCAGTCAGTGGGCCGTGCCGTCAGTGGGCCGTGCTGTCAGCCAGTGGGTCGTGGAGAGACGCAGTGCAGGACGACAATCTCCGAGGTTTTCCGTAAAGTGTCTTAGTCAGCTGATCTTCACCGTTAGCTCTGATGTGCTCCATAACGCACACAAGTGTTCCGTTGATGTGCTCGACCTTCAGGTACAACATAATCATGCGCTCAAATAGAAACTAAAATCTCCCGCTGTCATTTAGAAAATAATTGAGTACAGTTAGGGTGTGTATCTATCTTGTGATGAGCGAGCGCAGGATCAAGTGTGCACTACTCAGCGCTCCGAGACTCCACTGGTTGAACACTTAGCATAAAGTATTGCTTAGATGCTCTTAATGAGAATTATAGAGAAGGTCAGTGTTGTTGACGAGACCGAAGTAAAGAGGAGGTATTCACACTAAACCTTCAATGCCAGAGGAGGCATTTCCTCCCTTTCCAATTGACTCTGTGTTACTCCTATGGATTTAGTGCTCCCTCATGAATGTAATAAAGGTCACTAAACCTCACTGTATGAATCATGGGTATTTAGTGCTTGTTTTTCAATGTAATACACGCATTAGCGCTTCGTTATAATAATAATAATAATAATAATAGTAATAATAATACAGGCATGACGGGAGTCCTTTGCTCTACAGATCAGTGCACACGTGCAGGAAGCTACTGTACGTAGCGTTCCTAGCAGTCGTTGTCACAAGTAGTGCCAGGTGAGTCACGGTCTGACCACCCTCACACAGAACGCATTCTAAGATCTCTGTACTCCTGAAGGCTCGTCTATATCATGACTTTTCTGGTGACATCTAGATGAAGTTCAACTAAAAAAAAGCTGGACGTCTCTGGAATGTGTTGAGGGATGGTAGCAGGGAGACAGTGGTGTGAGATATGGGTTGGGACACCTCACGTCGATCTTAGTGATTTACCAACATCCTCATGGAGCTGGCAATGACACTCAAGTTTATAACAAAAGGTTTAAATACAGCTTAATCTCTTATATTTTGTTTCAAAACATGAGAATTTGCGCCTTTCTAATAGTATGTTTTCGAAATTATATATTTTCAGTATTTGAAAGGTGTGTATTTTTGGAATGTCTAAAATTACTGTATTTTATGTGAACATCTATCGTATTTTTTTTCTTTTGGCAAGTAGCAATGTGAGATGTATACCAGAGAAACGAACGACTCACGCGATGACGCAGCTCAGATTGTGCCCTATATTGCAGCACAAGCAGCACTTTATTTTACAAGCAAAACCTGCCAACCTGTACCTCAGTGGTACAGCGTTCGGCTCATAATCGAAGGAACTCGGGTCAAAATTCTAGACGGAATGAACAGATCTTGCACCTGATGCCACTGTTCACCTAGCAATAAATATGTATCTGGATGCTGTTCGACTGTTGATGGCGCCCTCCATTAGGCAGGTATACTAAACATAGGACTAGAATAACGTGTGTAACCGCGTCTATAAAAAAAAAAACGTACTCGAGACAACAGCTGGAGCCTTCACAAGCCCAGTGAATTATACACTTCCTGGAAGGAGAGATTTTCGATACTCATGGCCCAACGACTGGGACCCTACCTAGCATCTGAAGTTGTGTGTGTGTGTACTCACCTATTTGTGGTTGCAGGGGTCGAATCATAGCTCCTCTCTGTGTGTGTGTATGTCGTATCGATTAAGTCGAATCACCGAGTTTGGCCTATTCGGCAAGGGTGTTCTACGCCAAGTTGACAGAATGATTTTTTTCTTTTACCATAAATCAGCTGAAATCAATCTGAACATAATGAAAGCAACATATATATATATATTATACATATATATATATTAATATATATATATATATATATATATATATATATATATATTATACATATATATATAATTAATTTGAAGCAATATTAAAAAAAATAAACTGACCAGAATTTAGCTAAAAGAAATATTCTTGTTTCAGTAAGGTTAGGTGAGGTTTTTAAATTAGTTTTGGTTCAAAAATAGAAAACCTTGTATCATTGTCAATGAAAAAAAAAACTAAAAGATTTTTTTCGAAACGTTTAATTTTTAAGGGAGTTCGGCCTATTAGGCAAGTTCGGATTATTAGGTTACAATATATATATATATATATATATATATATATATATATGTGTGTGTGTGTGTGTGCCATTGTTGTGTGGGGTAGGCGGCCAGCGGGAGTGTGATAAGAGTCTTGGGGAGGTATCGAATGCTACCCTCGCCCATTCCCACTCACCCCGCCCACCCTCGACCGCCCATAGTGATTTACGCCCCGCCCATGCTCGCCCGCCCTCAGTCTTGTGAGGAAGCACCCTCCTCCCTCACCAGGAACCACAGGTGAAGTACAACTACCACCACCCTCACCTCACCACCACTACCAATGACTTCACACCTCTACCATCATCATTCCCACTTCACAATACCACTACTTCTGTCACTTCACACCACCGCCGCCACCACCATCACCACCACAACAGCCACATAACCCCACCGCCACAACCACCACACAACAACCTCACACACACGCAATTCATCCATAGATTAATATACAAAAATAGACATTTATTCTTACTTTCTTACACATACATAAAACATGCACTCGTACACTAATTATAAAACACGTACTCAGATGGTAAACCAAAAGTGCATAAAATAATAAAGGCAATAATTATAACTAAGGACAGAACGATACCAAAATCTATAGCTAATACCAGAACCATCAGAATGTTATGTTGAAAATGGAATGAGATATCGACAAGTTGATGATTAAGACAACTCTTCAACAGTTGGGTATCTTTATTGTTGAAACGTTTCGCCCACACAGTAGGCTTCTTCAGTACCTGCTGTCTCTGTATTTAACAGAAGCTTACTGTGTGGGCGAAACGTTTCAACCATAAATAAACTCAATTGTTGCATGTGTGTCTTAATCATCCTCATCATCAAAACGACCCTACTGGCTCTGTAACCATATCACATCTTAAAAAAGGCAGACTGTAGTGACCGACCGGGCTGCGGGGGCGCTGACCCCCGGAACAGCCTCCAGGTAGACTAAGTAGATGGAACTTAGTAAATGTGTGTCAGGGTAAGTGACGTAGCACTGAGATCAGCAGCAGTCAACACGAGCTGCTGCTTTCCAGGGTAGGAAATCCTCTTGACAGCTTGATCGATCAGGCCAGCAACCAGGAGACCTAGTTCAGGGACACGGCCGCGGGGGCGCTGACCCCCGGAAGCGACTATACGTAGACTCCAGGTAGGTAGGTAGGATCGGTTTTTCTTGCTTCTTTGTCATCTTCTTCTTCTTCTTTTCTTATTATTATTATTATTATTATTATTATTATTATTACAATAATGGGAAGTGTTACATGCGTGGTGGGGCTCAAACAGCGCCCTGGGATTGGAAGGTCATCAGATTTGATGTAAGGAATGCATGGGTTGCTACGAGATCCCTTCATCAAGGTGCCCTGGACCCCGCCATGCCCCCGGGCGCCCCGCCATGCCCCAGGCACCAACACAACCCGACCCCATTGCACCCGCAGGCAAGGGTAGGGCGGAGAACAGCAGGATGTGACGCTGCTGACTGCTGAGTATAATCAGTAGAACCCTGGTAATGTATGCTGAGTATAACCAGTAGAACCCTGGTAATGTATGCTGAGTATAACCAGTAGAACCCTGGTAATGTAAATAAAGTAACTACTGAGTATAGCCAATAGAACCCTGGTAATGTATTCTAACTACTGAGTATAACTAGAACCCTGGTAATTTATATTACTGAGTATAGCCATTAGAACCCTGGTAATGTATTCTAAGTATAACTATTAGAACCCTGGTAATGTTTATTACTGAGTATTGCCAGTAGAACCCTGGTAATGTAAAGTAACTACTGAATATAGCCATTAGAACCCTTGTAAGGTATACTGGCTGCTGAATATAATAAGTAGAACCCTAGTAATGTGGATTCTCGCAACCATATACGATTTTAAAAGGTAATGAATTCATATGACTAGAATATGTATGATAAATCAGGGGCACCCAGAACAAGTGGGACTGCTAACCATGACCCATGACTAGGAACCCTTCTGAAGGTCGTACTCGCTGGGCAGGTGAGAGGAAATAAAGCAGGTGAGTGGAACAGAGTAGGTGAGAGGGTACGGAGCTGGGAAGAGAGGGAACGGGATAGGTGAGAGGGTCAGCAGGGCAGGTGAGGGGAACAGGGCTAGAGCAGGTGAGTGGGCTAAGGCAGGTGAGAGGGAGCATGGCAGACGGGGTGGGACTAAGACAGCGACAGGATGGAGGGATTAGTTAGCAGGAAGCGTTGTGGCCACCTCACCTTCCTACCCTCTGTACTTAACATAATTATTGTATTCACAGAGTACTAAGCCCGTGTACTCAGCATCATGACTGTACTCACAGAGTACTATTCCTGTGTTCTCAGCATAATTGCATTCAGAAAGAAAGCTAATTCCTTGTACTCAGCACCATTATTGTATCCACAGAAGCCGCTAAACTTTCCCCATAATAATAATAATAATAATAATAATAATAATAATAATAATAATAATAATGCTCAGTCTATGTACCGAACATTTAAGAAGCCGTGAGCAACAGGGTTCCAGCGCCTCCCTTGGTTTGCACTAACGTTTCGCTCTGAGTATAGCTCATATTAAAGCGAAACGTCGCTTGTAAATCAAGGTTTACTGTGCACATTTTGCCATGGAACAGAGGTCGTCCTTCAGTGATGAACCACCTCCACTGGCTTGAGTAAACACGTCGTTGTGTCATAGATAACGAGAAAAATGTTTCCCCAGCTAAGTAGAAGCACATGAATGTCGGCGAGATGTGTGCATATGACCAGCTGTGGAGGTGGTCATCGTTAGAGGTCACAGACACCATCTGCGTGGGTAACCTTTATATGAGATCAGCTTTGTGGGTGAAAATCTGTGTTCGTGATCAGCTGTGTGAGTGACCAGCTGTGTGTGTGGTGGTATGGCAGGACAGAGAGGGTTGTGTTATCCCTGAGGTGGGTGTGGGCTCACGAGCCCCTCCCTCTGGATTACTACCTGGAGTGCTGGCGTTGAACTCCCCGGCGGATGTACTCAAGGCTGCCCCGAGGACCTTTAATTCTCCACGAGCAGCTGCGGGCAACGCTGCTGCCTGTCGACGTGTGGAAGATGGGGAGACGACAGCACAAGGTAGCGATCCTCTGTTTTCAATGAGGTTTAAAAGCCAAGCCAACCGATTCTTCACCAGTAGTCATACACAACGACCTCAAACGTTCCTAAACAGTAAATATCTGCGAGCAGCCAAGCTAGCAGAATGCTAGGTTTCGTATCTAGAAATATAAAAGACTCGTGTCAGGCAGGAACTTGTTACGGGTCACTGAGAGAGAGAGAGAGAGAGAGACCCGTGTCATGACATTTGTCTTATTTCCTGATACGGATAAATCACCTTCATCGCATGGAAGAAGTTGTATCTAATTAGGGTAAGATAATACTGGTATTAGTTCTAATATTAACCTCGCAACTTTGTATGTTGTAAGATATCTTTTATTATTATTATTATTATTATTATTATTATTATTATTATTATTATTATTTCTGTTGAAAAGTGCTAACCCCATAATGCATGACGTCTGAAGTGACGCTTAAAACAGAGTAGGACTATAATAACGATATTCTCCCTTGAGCGAAACGTTGTTATAATAAATTACACGAAACTTGTGGACCATTTAGCTCAATGAATGGTAAAGACTCGATACTCATTACGCAGATCGTGGTCCAGTCTGCTGTCCAGTGAGGGTGCTGGTGTTCCCTGCCTGTCGCTGACGTGCCTCACATGGGGATGTACACCTGCCTCGACGCTCACATGAGAGTCACCTGTTCTCTGACTAGACGCCTGCACTGCCCTACGCCTCACATGAGAGTGCACCTGCCCACCTGCACTGTTCTCTGACTAGACGCCTCACATGAGAGTGCACCTGCCCTGCCCACCTGCCAACGGCAGATGTGAAGCCTCATAAATGTAACATAGAATATAATCAGAGAATAAGCAAATGCTTGCAATAAACTATCAGTGTTTACAGAGATGTACAATAATCTATCAATGTTATTTATGTGCAGTAATCTTATCATTGTTCATAGAGGTGTACAATAACCCATCAGTGTTCATAAAAAGGAATGCAATAACCAATTTGATTAATAAAATTGTTGCATAATAACTTGCACAACCTAACATCAAGAGATTGCTTTCTTGGAGGAAACAACACGTCACTACCCCACAAGACCTTGATGTTGGTGAGGGGCTCTTGATCTAGGGAATTGGATCTGTAACCCACTTCCCTGAAATAAGCCTGAATGCCTTCCACCCCCCATCCCCACAGGCGCTCTATAATCCCGATGGGTTTAGCGCTCCCCCATAATTAGGCTGACCAGAAGATGCATTTTCCAGTCATTGCACAAAATCCAACAAAGTTTGACTTGCGCCTACTGAGCCTAAACGCACGAAACGTTCCATCCATTTCGTGCATTGCATCAGCCATTGAAGATTCCTACCGTGCACTCTTGTTATAGTTTAGTCGGAGAAAAGCACTAAACCCGTGAGGGTCATATAGTCCCTGTGGACTGGGAGTCTACAGAATTAAGAGTTGTTGTGAACCAATAAAAACCACGGAAGACAGTAAATAAAGTTGTCAGGCATCCATCACTTGACACTAAACCATGAAGCACCATTACTGAGCTCCAGCACTTTACTCCAGACCATGAAGCACCATTACTGAGCTCCAGCACTTGACACCAACCCATGAAGCACCATTACTGAGCTCCAAGCACTTGACTCCAGACCATGAAGCACCATTACTGAGCTCCAAGCACTTGACTCCAGACCATGAAGCCCCATTACTGAGCTCCAGCACTTGACACCAGACCATGAAGCCCCATTACTGAGCTCCAGCACTTGACACCAGACCATGAAGCACCATTACTGAGCTCCAGCACTTAACACCAGACCATGAAGCACCATTAAAGAGCTGCAGCACGTGACACTAGACCGTGAAGCACCATTAGAAAGCTCAGCTTCTCATCAGTGTTTACCTGTGGTCAGTAAATCTCTCAGTTAACCTACAGTGAAAACCACTGTCTGGAAATCCCATTTTGTGGTAATAAAGTCTGGCTCGAGTAAATTAAAAGGCCCAGATATCCATAATAAAGTGTGAGTGAATCTTGGCCTTTCTTCAGATTATTGTTAATCGATGCACTTTTATTTTTCAAGTGTGTATTCAGATTTAATGCCATGTTTTCTTGGCTTTGAGATGTGTAGAAGGAAAAAAAGAAATGTATACTTTCTTGGAAATTAAAAATTAAAGCCTGTTAAATAGACGTATTTTATGATGTTAAAAGTCATATTACTGAATGACTTCTGTTGGTTTATCTGTATAACCCCTGTGGTTTAGCGCTTCTATTTGATTATAATAATAAGATTCTGTTGGTTTAACTCTTTCTGTGCTGTATAACCCTTGTGGTTTAGCGCTTCTTTTGATTATAATAATAATTAACTGTGAAAATAATAGTAATAATAATAATAGTGATTTTTATAAATACATCATTTAACATAAAAATGTTTTGAAAACAGGTTCATTGTTGCTGAGATGGTTTAGAAACTTGAGAAGTTTGTCAAGTGAGGCTGGTGAAGAGCATCCTTACAGGAGGGAAGAGGACTGGAGGTTCTTGGTGGGAGAGACTAAGGAGAATACCTGAAAGGAGAGAGGGACTCTAAACACTGTTGATGAGAGTGAGGGAGAGGATGTATTAGGAGGCGGTGGTGGCCGACATTTCTCGTGTGACCAACCACACAGGATAGGCACACAGAGAGGTGTATGTCTTTCTGTTTACATACACTGAGACTTTACTTCATTCTCTATGTTAGGGATTAATTAAAGTATTCCTGACTGGTGGTGAAGAGGCAATATATAGCCTCAGTGACCCTCGTGTACCTAATAGACTTTAAAACTCATTATCCTAACGTGTGATCAGCCATAGTTCCTGCCACAGGTGGACCTTTCTGAACACTTCCCCACCCTGACTGACCGCCAATATACAGAGGAAGTTGGAAGAAGGAAATGGAAGGTAATGAAACGATGAAAGGGAAGTAGATGACAGGAAGTAGTGTTAGGAGGGGAGGGAGGAGTAGAGGATGGTGGGGAAGAGGGAAATACACGTACCAACAGAGAGAGAGAGATGGTACATACACAGCTTACAAGGGTCGCTGCTGACAATGGCAAGATCTGGAGGAAGATACACATCCGATGGTTGAGTGTGGAGTGGAGCTCATCCTGTGTGTTCGTGTGGTACTGTCACCGCCCCTTGTGTGTTCGTGTGTTACTATCACCGCCCCTTGTGTGTTCGTGTGGTACTGCTCTGCACCGCCTTTTTGTGTTGTGTTTTCGTGGTACTATCACCGCCTTGTGTGTTCGTATGGTACTATCACCGCCCCTGTGTGTTCGTGGTACTATCACCGCCCCTTGTGTGTTCCTGTGGTATTTGTTTCCTTTTTGTACTCCGCCCCTTGTGTGTTCGTGTGGTACTATCACCGCCCTTGTGTCGTTTACTATCACCGCCCCTTGTGTGTTCGTGTGGTACTATCACCGCCCCTTGTGTGTTCCTGTGGTACTATCACTGCTTCCTGTGTGTTTGTTTGGTACTATCACCGCCCCTTGTGTGTTCGTGTGGTACTATCACCGCCCCTTGTGTGTTCCTGTGGTACTATCACCGCCCCTTGTGTGTTCGTGTGGTACTATCACCGCCCCTTGTGTGTTCCTGTGGTACTATCACCGCTTCCTGTGTGTTTGTGTGGTACTATCACCGCCCCTTGTGTGTTCGTGTGGTACTATACCGCCCTTGTGTTCTGTGGTACTCCTGCTTCCTGTGTGTTTGTGTGGTACTATCACCGCCCCTTGTGTGTTCTGTGGTACTATCACCGCTTCCTGTGTGTTCGTGTGGTACTATCACCGCCCCTTGTGTGTTCGTGTGGTACTATCACCGCTTCTTGAGTGTTCGTGTGGTACTCTCACCGTCTTCTGTGATCGCCAGTGTCGGTCATCCTGACTCTTGACTGTGAAAGCTTGACAACTGCTTGATATAAGGACCCGTGCCCCGTGGCCTGGTGGCTAAAGCTCTCATTTCACACGGCGAGTGTCCGGGTTCGATTCCAGGCGAGGGTAGAAACATTGGGCGTCTTTCTTTACACCGGTTGTCCATGTTCCCCATCAGTAAAAGGGGTACCTGAATGTTAGTTGACAGGTGTGGGTCGCATCGTGGGACAAAACCGACCTAATTTGCCCGAAATGCTCTAAGAGCATGACAAGCAGCTTTCTATATAGTAGTATGTCATTGATGTCAGCTAGGCCTGTATACCTTGTACATGTACTTGTAGAAATAAAGATATTATTATTATTATTATTATTATTATCTGAGAGTTTGAAAGTTTGTTTATTCTCAGCAGTGTCGCTCATAGTATCTCATTTAATAAGTACGCCAGCAGCAAGTGGCTTTCAAATGACATTTATGTCATTTTACCAGACATACACTAGAATATAATTGATCTAACCTATGTAGGGAATATGTGGAGTGGAGACTAGACATGGGTTGGCTCTGTAAGGGTGATGGTAGGGAGAGAAGGCAGGACAGGGTCGACGATAGGTTCACTACCAGCCAAAAATAATTTAATTCATAAAACAGGTATTAAAGTACCTTCTCAGTGCATATACACCGGGAGACATACACTACTTGGTGTATATATCCTGTGCCAACGGTAGTGAAGGCAGGTCTTGTATACCTGTTGTTTAATTTGAGATGATACCCATGATCGTGACCCCCCACGGCCCGCTCCCACACACCTCCTGCTTGACCACCTAGTCTGTCTGTGGGACTAATTATCTTGATGGTATCATATTCCAGCTTAGGTCGTCTGTTATTTGATGAGTGGTTGTATATGATAGTCACAAACATGTTGGATGCCTTCTCTGATTAACGTTCTGGTTATGAGATCATTGACATTACTGCTGCAGGCGATTCAAATCCCTGTTTTTTAAAGGGGTGGACCGGTAAGCCAGCGGAAGGCCTCGGTCAGATGACCAAAAGCTCCAACGGCGGGTCATCATATGACTAAAACCACGTCGGAACACCTGTCCGGTGTCTGACAACCTCAGCTTCAAATCCCTGTCTGAGTTATCAGACTGTACTTATTGCATCCCAGCTTTACTCTGAGGTGTGTTTATATTGCAGTGTCTACCATGTCTTCCGCTCTAGGAAAGATTTTGTGTACAGATTTGGAACCAGTTCGTCCAGGGGTTTCCTGTTGTACATTGTAACAGGAAAGGTACTTGAACTCCGACAAATTGGAGCAAATAAAGACACTTTTTCTTCACTATGAAAATCTTTATAAATGACAATGTCTCTCTCGGTTTACAAGCTTTTGAAGCAGCTTGTAAACCAGACATTTTCATTTACAAAGTTTCAGAACTACAATAAAGCATCTAACTTATGTACATTCAGTAACTCTTGCCTGTGCTCCAGGAAGTAGTACAGTGTAAATAATTTTAGGCTTTCCTGATGCCTTACATATTTTTACTAAAAACGCTGAGGCAGTGAAAGTTCTGTGTACAACTGTACATTAAATTAAGTCTCATGCGCATCTGCCTTAATGGAGGTTTATTAATATACAACAGTATTCCAGTAATATATAACAGTATTCCAATCCTCGTTCAACATCATATTGTTTCCTGTAGTCCACTGGAAAAATTTGTCCTCGTTGAATATCACATTTTCTGTGGTTCACTGGAAAACTGAGCTGGCAAGGAGGGTAGCAGTGCTCTGGTCACTGTCACTCACACTAGTATCATCCCAGAATGACGGTACAGTACTAGTTAAGACACGTCCAACAGTTTCACTAGCTCAGCATTCTTCTTCAGTCGAAATACAGAGGTGACAACAGAAGTAGTGGGGTTTAGCGTTTAGTTTTGATTAATAATAATAATAATAATAATAATAATAATGACAGTACGGAGATGATGGATCATTTAAATCAGATATGAAGAAGTAGTTGAGGTGGAGTCATTGTTGAGGTGATTTATTAACTCATCCGAAAGTAGTAAGTTAAATGTCAGTTCTTGTTTGAAGGTAGTTTGAGGTGGTCAGTCCCTCAGCTTTGAAAAGGATTCTCTACTATCAGAGTGTTTATTCCCACTTGTCTTTTTGCCACTGTCTACCTACATTTAGCAAAATTGGATACATCTGCAGAGTGCTGCTATCATATTTTATACAACAGTTACACAGTGGGAACAAAAGCTGTTTATCATATTCCATCACACAGGATGGAATATGAAATCTGTCAACCTGAATTAGACTTCAGTAGGACAAAGAGGATAGCGCCAAGTAGTCCAGCAAGAGTTCATCAACTAAAGGTTTCGTTCTAGCAGAGCTGGAGTTACTATTACTTGGGAATCTACCATCTCACAGTATAGCCCATCCCGTACACAGGAGAAATGGAATTTTTAGGGTTATATCTCCATACAGATTTTCACTGTTGAGGCCTCTCGTTTTCCGTGTGGGTGGGGGTGACAGACAGGAGTGGTGAAGGGCAGAGATGGGTGGTAGAGGGTCGGGCGGTGTGGGTGGTAACTTTAACAAGATATAATAACCTTAGGGAGCTCAGTTACCTTGTGTAGCGTCTTCCCACCATTATGAGGCCCCGTCACCCCACCCCCAACGTTCCTGGTCACCTGTGGAGGGGAGGAGGGGACGTTGTCGGTGGGAACAGGAAGGTCACACAGGACAGCTACTGCTGGTTGGGGGCTGCAGGGAGTATAAGGTGTGGGTGTCGGGGGTGACAGTATAAAAAGTATGGGTGAAACTGCAGCAAGTGTGGGGGTGGGGAGGCGAAATTGGGGGTTGAGGTGGAAGAATATAAAGCTGATGTGGTCATCATAACATTACTCTGGTCATTACCTGTGTAAATTCAAACACCTAAATTATTGCGAAGGCTTGAAATCCCTTGAATTTAGGTGCTCGTGGAGACTCGAGCACCTAAATTACTGGGAACGCCTGAAGCCCCTATAACTGTACTCCTTAGAACGTGGGCGAGAAAGATACATCTACACCTGGAAGATACTGGAATCAGTACGTATGAACACAAGAAGCTTGGCAGACGGTTCAGGATACCTCCGATGAAAAGCAAAGGAGAGAAAACTTAGTAAGCGAAAAGGATCACGATTCTCTAACATTTTCCCTTCATGCATAAAAGGATTACATAAAAAACTAAAAATAAAACACATGTGGAATAGTTGGGGATCTTTATTGATGAAACATTTCGCCTACACAGTAGGCTTCTTCGCCTACACAGTAGGCTTCTTCGCCTACACAGTAGGCTTCTTCGCCTACACAGTAGGCTTCTTCGCCTACACAGTAGGCTTCTTCGCCTACACAGTAGGCTTCTTCGCCTACACAGTAGGCATCTTCGCCTACACAGTAGGTTTCTTCGCCTACACAGTAGGCTTCTTCGCCTACACAGTAGGCTTCTTCGCCTACACAGTAGGTTTCTTCGCCTACACAGTAGGCTTCTTCGCCTACACAGTACGCGAAACGTTTGATCAATATACCCAACTGTGTCTTGGTCTTCAATTTGTCTGTATTTTATACCATTTTCAACATTAAAAACTAGCCGTCGTCAAGAGAGAACTCGACAAACTCCTCAAAATAGTTACTGATCAGCCTGGCTGTGGTGCATTCTTCTGACTGTGTAAAACGGATACCAACAGCTTCGTCGATCAGGCTAGCAACCAGGAGGCCTGGTCTGAGACCTACAGGTAACCTACGGGTAGCCTATAACAATTTTCCGGAGGGAAAGATATGGAAGAAAGTGTTGAGTAAACCCGGTGAAGAGCAGGGGGGGGGATTGTGGGTACAGTGACAGTACTGCGTCAACATGCGTGGCCCAAGACTCTTCAGCATATTACCAGCAGATATCGGAAATATTAAAGGAAGAAATGTACGAACTGGTGTCCTCCGTGTTCTCTCAGTTTTCGTAGTAACAAAGTTGATATCCTCAGTGTTTGTAGTAACGATGGCATAATTGATGGTTATAATTAATTTGACGATAGTCTTCTATTCAAAGTAACGAGGAGCATAGCGTGATATAGCACCTACATAGCGTTATATAGCACCTACATAGCGTGATATAGCACCTACATAGCGTGATATAGCACCTGCATATCGTGATATAGCACCTACATAGTGTGATATAGCACCTGCATAGCGTGATATAGCACCTGCATATCGTGATATAGCGCCTGCATAGTGTGATATAGCACCTACATAGCGTGATATAGCACCTGCATAGCGTGATATACCATCTACATAGCGTGATATAGCACCTACATACCGTGAGATAGCACCTACATACCGTGAGATAGCACCTACATACCGTGAGATAGCGCCTACGTAACGTGAGATAGCATCTCCATGGGGAGCTCAGTACATGTGAACATTGTTTACATTGAACCAGTACACCCCGTGGCTGTACAACCTGTCACCCAGTGCGCACTCACCTCTGGGAACATTGTTACCCGGTGAACTGGTGATATACTAATATGTGATGGTGTATACTGGGGTTGTGATGGAGTACGCTGAAGCTGTGACGCAGTATACTGGGGCTGTGATGGAGTATACCGGGGCTGTGATAGAGTATACCGGGGCTGTGATGCAGTATACTGGGGTTGTGGTGAAGTATACCGAGGCTATAATAGAGTATACCGGGGCTGTAAAGGAGTATACCTTTTAAATAACTTTGGTAAGATGTATGACAACACTGGCATCAAAGCTGATATAAGCTTACTTGTGGAAGGTATACGAGTATTAGATGAGTGTCGCCTTCCCTGTGTCACCTCTTATAGTGTGTGGATCTTCAGCGTACAGCTTAGAACCTCCCTTTTATTCTGCCTGTTTTCTTCGTTTTGTTGTGATGAAAGATCCTCGTGAGATTCTAAGAAACTTTGCCAAACAGTTTACCCTTTTCTGGAGGGTGTTGTTGTGACACACACACACACACACACATCACACACACGAGCTGTGACACGACCCCCTGGAACTACATACAGGTGGGTATATAGGTGTGTACACACATGTACATAATATATCTCCATGGGTGCTGAAACAGCGCCACTGTGTGACCCAGTAAAAAAAATATATACAACCAGTCTTACCAATCAGAACAAGCGCCAGAAATTTTGAAAAAGACAAATGTGGTTCCCACATATAAAAAGGGAGAAACTAGATAGGCAGTGGACTATATAGACCGGTATCTCTAACATGTATACTGTCAAAACTTCTGGAGAGAAGAGTAAGGAAAGGGATATTAGAGCACTTGGAATGGTGATCGTTTACAGTAAAGCATCATGGGGGATGGAAAAACCTGTCTCGCAAATTTTCTGGGGTTCTATTACAGTCACAAAGATGAAAGAAAACAGACCGCATGAAACCGTTTCATAGATCACCACACCAGAGATTGATCCAGACATTTAGGATCAGGCAGAGTACCCGAATGGCAGAATTTGAAGATCTGACAAGGTTAAAAGGCAAAGTGTTTCAATGAGTCAGGGTTTACCTGAATGACAGAAAGATTAAGTAAGTTAGTAAGTTTATTCAGATATCACAAATACAGTTACATAGATTATCATACATAGCAGCATATGTGTAGAGAACCTAGGATAACGCAATAAAGTCAGACAAAGTGACTATTTCCAGTATGGAATGAGATATCAGAATGGGAGAGAGTATCGAGCGGGGTTCCACAAGGATTAGTACTAGAGCCGCTACTGTTTCTAATATATATAAACAACCGACCAGAGGGAATCAAGTCCTATGAGTCTGGCTGAAGTCTCTCGGTACTTTAATCAAGTCCAAGTATTGACTCACGTCTCCAGAACGTCGTTGATGTCACTGAGAGTCGGCTGACATCCCCAGGGTCAAGATAGTGCAGCACGGTGATACGTAGGGCTGAAGATCACGGCATAATTGTACCCAGCTGTGACCCTTGTGACCCTCTTTCATCACCCCCACCCACACCTGTCTTACCGCCCACACGGACCACACACGCCCGGCCTCCCACCCATACCTGCGCCAACACACCGCCTTCTTGCAGGTGTATGCTGTTAGGCCTGCAGTTGCTGTCAGCATTTTCTTAATGTGTAGAAATGTCCTTGAATGAGGGAAGATTGTTGGAGAGAATGTAAAAGGAGGGAAGGTTGGAGGAGGAAAAGATGAAGGAGGGAATGTTGACGGAGAGAATGTGAAGAAGGAATATTAAAGAATGAAAGGTTAAAGGAGGGAATGTTGGTTGATATTTATAACTTTAATGTTTACATGTTTATGCTTGACCCCTTAACGTTTACATACAGTACGTCCATGTTTGACATGCTATGTTGTTGCTATTTCAATTACATATGCTGCAAATTACATTTTATCATCATGCTTATGTTGTTATCGCCCACATAATGGTTTGTTATTATTGCACATGTCTTAGATGCGTAAGATAATTACAATGAGAATATTGTTCTTGCTCTGCACAGTTCGTTTAATTAATCTGTGACGATGTTAGACAATAATTTGTAAAAATTTCGCCCGCACTTCTTGATGTCACCAGTGGTAATGAAGATGTATGTGGTGGAAGTGACTCAGAGGGAATGCTGTGGTTTAGATGCGTGACGTGAGAAGGAAGCTATGCTCAGCATCCCAAGACGTGACGAGGCTGTCTTCAGCATCCCAAGACGTGACGAGGCTGTCTTCAGCATCCCAATACGTGAGGAGGCTGTCTTCAGCATCCCAAGACGTGAGGAGGCTGTCTTCAGCATCCCAAGACGTGAGGAGGCTGTCTTCAGCATCCCAAGACGTGAGGAGGCTGTCTTCAGATGGGGCTGTCTTCTTCATCCCAAGATGTGAGACGAGGTCTTCAGCGTCCTTAGACATGACGTGGTGTGTTCAGCATACCAAGACGTGAGATGACTTCTTCAGCATCCCAAGACGTGAGATGAGGCTGTTTTCAGTATCCCAAGACCAGAGATGCGATTCTCAGCACCACAAGACGTAAGACGGAGTCCTCAGCATCCCAAGACCTGAGATGAGAAGGAGGGCATCTTCAGCATCCCATGGAGTGAAATTCGCTGCCGCGGGCGCTGAGGTAACGGAGCGACCTGACGCTAACGATACACCAACAACAAATAAGATTATTGTTTTATTTGTTTTGTGTTTGTGTGAGGTGGGGGTGGCAGCTGCTTGTTCCATGATCACCTCTTGGAGGGGGTATCGTGGTTGATGATCGTTTAGTAGAGGGGGTGTACGGGATGACGATAGCCTGGTGGAGGGGGTATCGTGGTTGATAAAAGTTTCTGGAAGGGGTATCGTAGGTAACGATAGCTTGGTCGAGGGGTATTGCGCCTCACCCACTACGCTTGGTGGGTGGACGGTGCTGGTGGTGGTGCCACACCCACTCGCCCTACTCCACCTATTAGTGGGTGGGATGCTTGTTGTGGTAGTGAGTGTTGTGGGTGAAGTGTGCAATAGTAAGTTATGGAATAGTAGAATTGTTACTGGCGGAATTGTGCAGTGATAGAATGTGCAGTGGTGGAATTGTAGAATTGTGCAGTGGTGGAATTGTGCAGTGATAATTGTGCAGTGGTGATTGACCAATATGAGACAGTTCGACCTCAGTCAACCTTGTACCCCCATAACCAGCGTGTGGGCAGAATAGGGTAGAGAGGCACTTAATGAGTCCATTGTGGGCAAAACATAGACAACGTCTTGCCGATGAGAGCTCTTATCAAGTGAGCGAAACGTTACGTGGATGATGGCTTGTTTCGCTCTCAAGTGTTCTTGTATTAGCCATGTTGTTGTGAGCAGCCTTCCAACTCTGGGTAGGTGACCTCTGGGATAGGTAAAGCTAGGTAGGTGACCTCTGGGATAGGCAAAGCTAGGTAGGGGACGTCTGGGATAGATAAAGCTGGGTACGTGACCTCTGGGACAGATAAAGCTTAGTTGACCTCTGGAATAGATAAAGATGAGTAGGTGACCTCTGGGATAGATTAAGCTGGGTAGGTGACCTCTGCAATAGATAAAGCTTGGACGGACTGTGAACGATAAAGCTGGTAGTGACTCTGAATAGATAAGATGAGTAGGACCTGGAGATTAAGCTGGATAGGTGACCTCTACGATAGATAAAGCTGGGTAGGGGACCTCTGGGACAGATAAAACTGAGTAGGTAACCTCTGTAATAGATAAAGATGGGTAGGTGACAGGGAGTTGATTATAATGAAGGGTATTACCAGGTGACCTCTGCATACCAGACCAGACCTAGGTCTGGGAAGGTGCTCAGACAAATTCACGTGCTCCAGGTTGGCGGTGGGGGCGGAGTGGGTGGTCCCTGAAGGGGAGGGGTATACTAGGGGATGGGGCGAGTGGTGGTGGGTTTTGGGGTGGGGGATGATGGGTGTAGGAGGAATAGTATTAATGAGGGGTGTGGGTGTATGATTCGTGTATGCTTTAATGAAATAAATTTGAGGTGTTGGTGATGGTTGCTGGTATGAGCAGGGAGAGGTGTGAGCTTTGGATTGGGAGAGGTGTGAGTTTGAGGAGTTTAGGGGTAAGGAAAGGTGTGATTGTGATAATTCTGTTGATTTTATTGGAAGCGCCATAAACATGTGGCTCCTCCTGTGTAACAGAATGATGTCTTTAAGTTAGTTAAGTTCAGTTTAATTTGTTTTTCATATTTTTGTCCTCAAACTACTGATTGACAACCCCATGTTGTAATCTACCCCTTTGAAAGCATAAACCTTTGCCAGTTCCTCATTTCTATCATGCGTTTGATGGCCACTGTGAAAGGGAATCCACAAAAGGCGTATGTACTCTGTCTTCTGACACGAGTGTGTCCTAATTGACACTCAATGGAGTTCAGAACATTTATGGATCATTGGGAATTACTTACAATTAAGGTGTCAATTTAGATAGATAAACACATTTGAGTGCAAAGAGTATAGTAAACAGTTTAGTTTAAAAACGTGAAACTCAAATGTTGGTTCATACTCCAATGTTTACATAGGATCCATCGCTCTGTATAACAACAAAAACACCATTACTGTCTACACCATTGGGCTGGTAGATGGAGCCATCAACATACATAATTTATGGAAGAGAATATTGTGTAACTAGAACATCAGTACAACTTAAAGCATCATGCTAAGTTTCAAGGCAAAGCTTCATTGTGATCTAATAAGGTTCTTTGGGGAAAAGTGTAAGATAGAGATGAGGAAGAAATAATTTCCCATGGTGCAGGGAGTTGTGGCTGTTACATTGTTGTGTGTGTGTGTGTGTGTTATGTGAGGTGTTTCGTTGTGTGTCATTGGTGTGTGTCTGAAGTGAGGTGTGAGGGTTCTGTGCTGTGTTTGATATTCCGAGCATTACAGCATGAGGACATTCGTCATTAAATCAACCTGAAGTTGAATATGGAGGCTTTTCCCATGTCTAGATTTGAGATATGGTTTTGGAGATACTTATTCCTTGTTTGTAATTTTTCTGTCATTAACTCGAGCAATGCTGAGCTGGAAATATCAAAGATCTTTTTCCCCATTCTATACTATTTGAGTATATTCATAACCATAGCTATAAGTACTCTCAGCTTTTCTTTGTACTAGTGACAAAGTCAAAATAGAGATCTCATATCCGAAATATCTATATCTGGTTACGTGTTCGAGCCGAGATCCATCGTGCAACGGGAACCTGCAGCCTGCACCTCACTGTTGGGGAGAACGTCTATTAAGGGTTTTCTCAGCGATGATGATCATCAGCTCCAGCTCCTGACACGAATCTGGTAAATAGTTAAGGATGTTTTGGGTGTTGAAGATTTCGATAGGTGAGAATATTATGTCATTAAGAAAGCTAATCGTATGATTGAGCTCCTTCGCTTAGCATTTATGAAAATATTAATTAAAATATTTAATAAGGTTGAGCCGTAGACACTTTTTTGGGGGTCCCCTATTGAAAGTTTTCAGTTAGACTTTTATGACTCTAGAACAGCATAGAAGACTGTCATCCATCTACATACGCCATCCACCTACATGCACACTCCTTTCATACATGAAACTATTAGCCAGAGGTACAGAAATTGTTTGATTCCATGCATGATGCAATCGAGTACCATCCTTTCACATGTTTTACACATGCAGCTAGTGAGAGATGTGGGGCGAAATGTATTTTGTTCGTTTCGTTGTGGAATGGGAGTGATGAGACTATTTGTTCATGATGTAGGGAGCTCTA
Organism: Cherax destructor; assembly: GCA_009830355.1. Lineage (NCBI taxonomy): Eukaryota > Metazoa > Arthropoda > Malacostraca > Decapoda > Parastacidae > Cherax > Cherax destructor. The sequence goes on from WNWK01000247.1 coordinate 596,719, forward strand.
GTTCCATAGCTCATGTTGCGTACTTCAAGTCAAGGATTTTCTGGTACTTAACCGAGCAGTCTTGAGTATGTGTTAACATCTTCCCCAGGGAAAGTAAATTAGTACTCCATGACTGGGTAGTTAGCTCGGGTAGGAAGGGAATAGTGTAGTGTAGTGATGGTTGAGTACGGGAGAGTTGACGTTGAGAGATAGTGATAGGAGGCCTGGTGGAGAAAAGGGGTGAGGTGAGCGAGAATAAACAAGATGAGCAAGAAGAAAGAGACTAAAACAGAAATAATAGTGAGAAAACAACAACAACGGGAAAGGATGAAGATAATCATATATAATATCCGAGCAGGCGATAGTAGAGATATATATCATTATATATAAAAAATATAATTTAGAACTGGACTTTTGATGAGTATTAATGAGGGGTATTGAGGTGTTATTAAAGTATCATTACTGCCACCAAGGTTATTGTTCCATACCCTTCATCCAGGTCTCCTAGACAACAATGGCAGGTACCACCACCGACAACGCTAATGTTATTATTATTTATTTCATATAGCTAATTATTTGGGTCCAAGGTACATAACGTCCTTTTCCAGGATGCTACTCACAACAGTCGACTATCACCTGTGTGTCTAGTTACTGCATGGTAAACATGGTCATACGTCTCATCCTGTTCATGAATTAATTAAGCCCGAGTCTTTTGAGTTGTGAGCTGCAGGCTCTAACAGCGAGGTGCAGGCTCTAGCAGTGATGTACAGGGTCTAGCAGCGAGGTACAGGCTCTAACAGCGAGGTGCAGGCTCCAGCAGCGAGGTACTGGCGGCATGGTGCAGAGTACCTGATAACAAGGAGTTTGCTCCTTGCAAGTAAACAGATGTTAGTAACGGCAGCTACAGTAGACCACACGAGGGAGGTAACACAGGTAGGCACATAAGAATGTAGGACCACTACAGCAGGCCTACTGGCCTATGCTTGGCAGGTCCTCAAATCCAACCAATTTCATTTATCAGGGCTCTCGATCCAAGGAATTATAGCTACCCCCTTCCTTGGAGGAAACCTGATTACCGTCCTTGATATATTACCACATGAGTAATATTACCCCAACGGGTTTAGCGCTTAACGGAGAATTATTAATTAGCTAGAATAAGAGTGAAGTTAGAGGGTATAAGTGTCGTATTTAGTGAATTCAGACAACACAACCATCTCTCACCTCAGTCACTTGAAGGAAATGCTGATTGTGTCAAAGCAAATTGACAAACACGTTCTGAGGAGTGTGTATGTGACTCACTAGTGAGTATATGACTCACTAGTGAGTATGTGACTCACTAGTGAGTATATGACTCACTAGTGAGTATGTGACTCACTAGTGAGTGTGACTGACTAGTGAGTATGTGACTCACTAGTGAGTATGTGACTCACTAGTGAGTAAGTGACTCACTGGTATATGACTTACTGAGTGCATGACTCACGGTGAGTATATGACTTACGGGTGACTCACTGGTACCAGGAATTGAGGCAGCGACGTACACAAATTGCCTGTCCACATTGCTTCATTATTCTTACCTGTTGATTTCCGTGTCTTGTTATTCTGGGGATTCCCCTCCTCCTTATTCCCTCCCTCCCTCCCTCTCTCTCTCTCTGAGGTGATTTTTAGGAGATACATTTTAATTTAAATGACTAAAGTGATACTCTCATTAAATTTCCTTCACGGTGTGTCGCCACTGATATAACTTGATAAAACTTTACCTATATACCTTGCAAGGAGACATACACCGTGGGTGTATGTCTCCCAGTGTATATACACTGGGAGTTTACTTTTAATGACCCCTCGTGTAACCACTAGACTTTAAACCCCCATTAGGCAATCTACGTTTCTCCCCACTAAACCAGCCTACCGTCCTGCTGACCTTCCCATGCTACAATGTCGAAAACTCCTCTAACCTTCCATCCCCTGTTCGTAACTGTCTCTGTACCTCCCCGTCACCATCGCCCATAGTGTCTCACGGTCAGCTGTGTTGTTCTAGTGACTCTCCAGTGGAAATAAACGTAGGAATTCTACCCGTAAATGCCTGGCAGTTGAGACATTGGTTGGAAGGTTACCACAAGTATGCTTCCTTGAGCGTCCACTTCCCAAGGACACAGACAATGGGATTGTTTTGTATGTTTCGTGAAATTGTATAGTACCTGTTAGAATTTTAATTGTATGTTGACTTTGTTGGTTACGAAGGTACTCAAGACTTCAAAATAGGAGGGGAGATAAATTATTTTTGGAAGAGATTTTTTCTTTATTGAACGTAGTTAGGTTCACCCCCAGTGTGCGGTTACCCTATTGTATATGATAGTTACATTGTGGGAACACCCACAGTGTGCGGCTACCCTATTGTATATGATAGTTACATTATGGGAACACCCATAGTGTGCGGCTACCTATTGTATGTGACAGTTATATTTTGGGAACACCCACAGTGTATCCTATTCTATGCGAGTTACATTGTGGAACACCCAAGTGTGCTGCTACCCTATTGTATGTGGTAGTTACATGTGAGAACACCCACAATTTGTTGTTGTCCTACTCTACATCAGTTACATTACGGGAACACCCACTGTGTATTGCTACGCTACCCTGTATGATTGTTACATTATGGGTACAAAAGCTAAATATATTTCCCTGACATCTCATACATGGGGCATTAAGCCGTAGCTGCTGGTTCAGTAGCTACGGAGGCTTCAAAGATATTTCCTTCCAGGAGAGCGGCGGGATGTGAGGTGCCGAGATGCTGACAGTGTAGGAGGTGAAAGGTGAAATGAGTTAGGCTGCAGATGTGTTTAGTTGTGCCGCCTATGCGGCTAGTTTATTGTGCACCCGCAGCTCATCCTGTGAGCGGAAGCGCAAAAAACAGGATTACAGAGGTCACAATGGGTCTTTGTCAGAACCCACTGGACATTGTTATATCACTCAAAGAAATATTAGTCATTTCACATTTTACAATTACTTCATATAGTTGTTGTACACAATACAGTATGTAATACATTTAGAAAAAAAGGATATCTTATTACCACTAAAAAATCATTGTTCAGAACTGTGTTGCAATCTCTATAAAAACAGTTAATTCATCTAGTCGATGTAAAATGTGGATACAGCCTCAAGATTTCCGATATCATTAACAGCGAGGTGTTTTGCCATATCGTGTAAAGTTTGCATTGAAGTGTCTGGGAAAGGTTGGATGTATGGACACTCTTAAGATATAAAGTTTCAGTGTATTGCCCTGTCTGTCCACACACTTAGCATTTTATGTCATTGACATCTCGATATAAACCGTACTGCCAGAGATAATATAGCCTAGCCGTAGTCTAGTAGTATCAACATTTCGCAGTCTACAGACCTTGTTACTTTCTCCATATATATATATATATATATATATATATATATATATATATATATATATATATATATATATATATTTTTGTTTAACTTGACATATTTCATTATAATGGATAATAGATCTGTTAGTTCCTATCTATATTCTATTTCTTCATTCTCGTTTGCTAGTTCCTGTCTTACAGTGTTTCGTAAACTTGTTTGAAAAAAAATTACTCAACATTCTGGGGATGTGAGTGAGGCTGTCCCACAGTAAAAATATCTTCCACTGCGCTTTATTCCACTCTAACTCCATCCTCCCTCACTCCACCCTACTGATGCCCATCCTGCCACCAAGATTTGACACGTTGTTTTGTATTTAAATTTGTGGTCGCAACTTTTCAGTCTCTATGTCCCGTTACATAATTATAGCATTAATGTGACGGAAAGTTCAGGATTTTTTAAGAGTACTTTTTTTCACATTGGCAATCAAATAACAAGTGTCGACTCATCCCAGGAAATTACTCATTAATTATCATCAAAGCTTAAACGTGATATGTGGTGTACTAGTGTTAGCATCGAATAACCTTTGTTATATTGCTAATGACAAGTGTACCTAAGTACCTTTGTTGTGTTGTAAATGACGCCTGGGGTACATGCATTTAAGATATACTACCACTCCTCAGTGGGACTACCCACAACAATCGACTATTACCGCTGGGTGAACAGTGGCAGTAGGTACAAGGAGACTTGCCCATACATCCCGCCCAGTCGGGAGGCCCTTTGGGTGTGAGCCGAACGTAATATTGACATAGTGAGAAGTAGTGTAGCGGTGGTGGTGGTGGTGGGCGTGATTCACGCTTATTGTGAAGTGATTATTGTCAAGGAATTTCCTGTGCATCAAGACGTGAGTGTGTGGCTGCTAATGGCTGGGAAGACGCTGTCTCTACCTTCAAGACATCCGGTGGCACTGCCACCTGCCTGCCTGCCCCTGCCTGTCTCACACCCACCTGCTTCACACTTACCTACCTCACCCTGTCTGACACACCCACCTGCCTCTGCCTGCCTCACACCCACCAGCCTCTGCCTGCCTCACACCCACCTGCCTCTGCCTGCCTCACACCCACCTGCCTCTGCCTGCCTCTCACCCACCTGTCTCCCGACAACCAGTATTCCTGCCACCTGCCTTTCTCATTATATTCTTTTTTTGCCTCCATCCTCTACCAATTTATCTACCTTTCTTTACTTATCACTGTCTACCTTCCTCTGCTTACCTTCTTCTCTACCTGCCAACCTGTCTTTCTACCTACCTGTCTTTCTACCTACCTGTCTTTCTATCTACCTGTCTTTGTGCTTTTGTGTCTACCTGACGCACCCTCATCCCTGCCATCACGCTCCACCAAACAACGCATTTTGTAGTCTTGTACTTACGACTAATTTATATGTGGAGACCACAACTCCCCCTCCCCCTCTCACCATCTCCCCTTCATTCCTCTTCCCCCTTGCCTCCCCCATAATAATCATCTATTAAGTCTGTATTTTTAAGCAAGAAGCTTCGACACATGTCCTTGGCCACCACCAGACGGTCGACCTTGATTATAATTACCTAACTGAGTTTGTGTGTATTGTGTATCTCGAGTCATCATATATCATTAGAAGCTTTACATAATTTCAGCTTCCACTATATTGGAAGAGACACTTCCGTCTATTTTTTTTAATTACGAATGTTAGATACACCGCAGTGCAACAATATATTTCGTTCAACATTCGAGCAACAGAAGCCAGCCAGGTCAGGAATACGCATTGAGGCTTTTCTGTTAATGGCCTCTACTTTCTCTGTTATAGGTTTGAGTACCTTCAGCAAGTCCGGAGTTTTCTTACGCACTGACAGTTCGCCCAGGATATGACTTCTAGCAAGACTAGAATTTCTAAGAACAATGGCAAAATAAATTTATCCCTGGAACCACAAGAGCTCTGAGGCTGAAAATATGTTCCCTTAAGTTCCTCTGTCATATGATCACCCTCGAACTGTTGCCTCTCATACAAAACAGTTTTTCTTTGTCCACCCTGTCTAGTTCTCTTTGAGTATTTTGTGTGTCGGTATCTCTTAACATCTTTCTTTTATCTTTTATCGGTCTGGTTCTCCTTTGTGGCGGTCTTCATGGTATTTGTTTCTCGGCTTATTCAAATCTTTCCATCGTTTTTATTTTCTTCATGTGTTCTATTAACTATGGACTCTACGGCGGTTCTGCGTACTCGAGGATTGGCCAGACGTATCTTGTGTACTAAGGAAATCGTAATAACACAATTGTAAACAAACTACTGGCCTGGTAGCTTCAAGATTAGCTTGCCATAGGTTCGAATCCCACACGTTCTGTGATTTGATTATATTTTGGGTAAATTACTTTGAGTGCTTCCTGAATGTCACTTATATATTTGTAAAGTTTTGCATTTGCCACCAAAGTAATTATTTTGATATGCAATTTTAGTGATAAGTATAATGTCGACGTTATACCTATCACCTTGGTTTTTACAAACAGTGACTTGTAGGACTCCAGGTCTTCGGTGAGGTTATTTACGTATTTTAAGAACAATTTGGGCTCAAAGACTAATAATTGAGGGACCCCGCTGGTTATGCTTGCCTATTTTTATACTTCGCTCTTACCTTGAGATCCCCCTCTGTTTCCTATTGTTTAGGTATCCCTTTATCCATTCGCTTATCCTTTATGTTACTGTTGACTGCGTCTTTAGCTTATTTCTGTTTTTTGTAGAGGAATACGCACTACGCTGTTGTGTGTGTATGTGAGGGAGGATGGGCTGTGTGAATATCTGGGTGACATTGAACGTCATTATTCTGTCAGATTCACCGATTCGTGACGTATAATTTAAACATTGTTAGAGACTTGATTCACTAATTATAAACATGATTCACCGTCACCACCTGGTTGGGTTTAGCCACAAAACTACCATATGAATCACATGTATTACCACACAGGACAATATTTACGATATGTAAGGAAGGATATACGCATTCACTCAGTGAGTTTTCCCATGATTAACTAACGTTTTACTCAGTAAATTCACCCATTAATAACCAATAAATGAGGCATTGTGACAGTCGTTGAGTAACTTACTACAGCAGTCGCATGCAGCATCTGCTCACATTTTATTGTTGATTTATTCTTAGTTGAAAAATTTATCTCTCGGGGATAATTTTATTTTCGAGAAAACGCTAAGCCCGTCGGGGTCATACAGCACCTTGGGAATGGGAGATAATCAGGTTTAATCAGAGGAAGAGGAGGATAACTCAAGTTTCTTGGATTAAAAGCCAATCAACATTGGTCATGAAAACAATTCCGGGTGTTTGCCATAATATAAGGAGTTTAGCGGTGCCGACACTATGACGGTGGCACTGTATGATGGAAGCTGCATGGCAGTGTCTCCCAGGACAAGTGAAGGTGGTGTATGCGATGGTTGTGTGGTACACCACGACAGCAGTGACCACTGGTTTACCAGTGTTGCACTCTGTGATGATGTGGTGGGCGTATGCGTGGGCGTGGTGAGAGAAGTCCATATTACACCTGTCTAATACTCCGGAAATGCCTCTGTTCCGCCTCTGCCCTCTCTTTTTCCCTCCTCTCAACCCCTCCCGCACCCCTCTTGTTGCCTCCAGTCTAGCCCACTCTAACTACCAACTGGGTAGGCAAACCATGGATTGTATACATCTGTGTATATATACCGAGACTAAGGAAGTAGTGGGTTGATAGACAATCATCCAGGGAGGTACTGCCCTCTTAGACGAGTGTGTAACAGAAGCCTGGTAAATATTTTGCACTTATAAACAAGTCTTATAAACAAGTAAGACAAGAGATAAATCTCAGGCTTCTCCTTACATACAATAGACAATGATCTTCACTTGCTTGTGTTTCTTACTCTCATACATTCATACATACACCACGGTATTTTCTTTCTAATTTATAAAGTCTGGTGTCAGACCGTGCTGCAGGAACGAGGATCACAAGCACTAGATGTATTCATATATATATATATATATATATATATATATATATATATATATATATATATATATATATATATATGTGTGTGTGTGTGTGTGTGTATGTTTGTACTTATGTATATACATGAATTCTTTTACATATGTAGGCATGTATATAAGTAAACTTGTTTTATGTATGTAGATTATACTAGTGCATATGTATGTGTGCAAATGTATACTTGTGTGCGGTGTACCTATACATATATAAGCTTATGCATGTATATCCTTGTGCATATGTATGAGTGTGCAGATGTATGAATGTGTATGTTTATGAATGCATGTTTGTGCACTTTCATATGTGTGCGTATATGTGTATGTATGCATGTATATATATTGCTGTGTGTATGTGTATATATACAGTGTGATACTGTCAAAACTAACCCATAAATTGGAAATGAAGGCCAGACGTTTCAGTAGGTCTTCAACCATTTTTGGGTTAATTGTGAAATGGGATTCTCTCTCTCTCTCTCTCTCTCTCTCTCTCTCTCTCTCTCTCTCTCTCTCTCTCTCTCTCTCTCTCTCTCTCTCTCTCTCTCTCTCTCTCTCTCCTCTCTCTCTCTCTCTCTCTCTCCATACCCTGGCACTAACCTTGCCCTGCCTCCACAGACGACCATCAGAGTGTTTGCCAAGTGTCTTCGCTCCGACATCGAATACAAGACAATCTCTGTAAGTGCGCGCGCGACGTGCCGCGAGGTGGTTGCGCTGCTCCTCTCCAAGTACCGCATGCGTCACCGCGACCCCAACCTCTTCTACCTCACTATGGAAGTCACCGTCCGCAGGTCAGTCAGTCATCCTCTGCAGGTGATCATTCTGTCTTTCATGTGTTGTGTAAAAAATCTGCCATCACATCTTAGTATGATCTTTTATTTTATTTTTTTTACGAGGCCAGTGGAAAGCCTCCGTCATATGAAGAAAAGCTCCATTAAGTCGGTCTAAATATTACTTAGGACCCGCCTAAGGAGGAATTTACATATTTTTCCTGACAGTCTTTGGTGATGAAGGTGTTTTGTTGGTCAGGAAACAGGACAAGTGTCACCAGACACGGGTCTCTCTTAGATGGTTCTCCGGTGTGAAGAATGTCCTATATTTTCGTTAATTGGGTTATTAGGCTTAACTTTAGCTTATTTACTAAATGCGTCTTATTAAGGGTGTATAACACTTGTACATCAACACTTAAAGATTCTTTATTCCCAAAAATGGGGATTACAGTAAGCTTAGCTTATCTACCCTTGAAAGATACACATCACTCGGTTTATGTGCCACCGAATGAGACGTAGATGACCTGTGAAGTATGGAAGGGAGATAAATACGAGTGTTTACATTGAGTGTGCGTTGGCAGGTGGTCGGGCGCCCCGGTGCGGTCACTGCTGGTGCTGGAGGATGGTGCTCGCCCCGCCCAGCTGGCTCTATGCAGACCACTGGGTGACTCCAGGTTCGCACTCCAGATGCGTCGAGGAGGAGTCATCAAGGTCCACGACACTGTCCTCATGCCCGGGGTGAGTGTGGTGCGCCCTCTCTCTCTCTCTCTCTCTGATCTTGCCTTTTTTTTATCTTATTTTTCATTTGTTCTAAATTCTGGGCTACATTTTTATATATTTTGCTTTTTTTGTCAAATTATTTTATATTTAAGAACCCTTAAAATGCCATTCAAGACTATTCACAACATACAGTGTATTTCCAGGTATATATAGTATATCGTGCCGAGTAGGTAAAATTGGTCAATTAGTAAGAACTCATTTAAAATTAACTCCTTTCTAAAAAATTCTTATACGTTTAAAGATATATTTTTTTTATTTATGTTAATGTAAAAATTTAATGTTTTGTACCAAAAGAACCTTAGAAAACTTACCTAACTTATTATAACAAGCGCAATTTAATTTAGCCTAATCCAACTAAATATATTTTAAATAAGTTTACAATATTTTAATAATAAACAAACACAATGAAATATATTTTTTCGTTAGGTTCAGAATGATTTTTGAGAAATTATTGCATACACAAATTTTCGCTTGCCTTATTCGGCAAGATGATCATTGCTATTTAAATCAAAATAGCAAGTTTTACCTATTCGGCATGACATATATATTGGCAACAAGAGGCTAGTAACCCCAACTTCTGTATAAATTTCTAAATGTAAAAAGAAGAAAAGACAGCATTGAGAGCCGGAACTCTCACCCCTAAACTATGGTAGATTAGACACATGTGCAACACTTGGGTATCTTTAATGAGGAAACGTTTCGCACATATGCTGTATTCTTTTCAAGATTGATGTATTGATTACATCGACTCAAGGCTGAGGGACTGATTACCTCAAACTCCTCCTGTTCTTCACCATTCTCCTCTGTATGGACTGATGAAGCCACTGTGTGGCGAAACGTTTCCACATTAAAGATACCCAAGTGTTGCACATGTGTCTAATTTATCAACTTGTCGGTTCTCTGAACCATTTGTCTAAACTATGGTAGTTGATATTCGAACTCCTGTATGGAAGCAAAATATTAATGGTGATGTTTGGGTTGACAGTCTCAGTACAAGTCACTGCTGGTATCGGAGAGGACCACGGCCGAGGATGTGGTACAGCTGCTGCTCAACTGCTACAACAGACGCGACAACAAGTACTACTACGCCATTCACGAGGTACTGTCCTTAGTAGAGTCTTAGGTTTACAGCATTCAGAAAGTCTCTTGAGAAGGGACAAGAAAAGGAATAGGACAAGGAAAAGATAAAAGAAAATGGGAAAGGTAAGCAGTAAAGGAATAAGAAAAAGAGGAAGAGAAAAAGGGGGGATGCATGGGAAAAGGAAAAAGGAGAGGAAGAGGAAATGGGAGAAGGAAAAAAGGGAGAGAAAGTGGAGAACAGAGATGAAAGGAAGTGGAAAAAGGAGAGGAAGACAAAAATTGAGAGGAAGAGGAAAAGGGAGAAGAAAGAAAAAATAATGTTCAACTATTAATGTTAAACAGAGGTCAGGAGGTCACCTGAGAAAAATTAGGGTTAATTAAAGAGCTCCAGCAGGTCATGTAATTGTAGATTATCTCCTGTGACTGATCACTAGTAATTCGAATCAGTTTAATGATAAGAATTAACTTTCAGTGATATAACTATGACCCATACGAGTTTAGCACGTAATTTTATCACTATCATTATTATTTTATTAAAGTATTATTATTATTATTATTATAAGTGATGTAAGATAGAATTGGGAGAGTGAATTGACAGTGGGGAATGATTTAAACATTCTCAGGTCAGAATGACCTGACACCATTATGGGTGAGGCGGATGTACTATTATAAAGCTATTATTAATAGGAAAAAAAGTGTGGTGTGTTTCAAGACACTGGAGCGGGCCACGGGGGGGCGGTGACCCCCCGGACTATGCACAAGTATTGGTGGGTTCGGAAAACAGTGAATTTTCAAGGAACAAAATCACGTTACTTAAAATTACATTTATAAATTTCCATGTCCAATATATAAAATATGATTTTTTTTACGTATTATTATTAATAATTTTACAGGTTTTGTTTATGCGAAAATTTTACCTAAGCATTTTTAATTAACTTCATCGATAAAATGTTTTATTGTACATTATATTTAGATGTACTATTTTTTTTCCTTTTCTCTTCCCTCTCTCATCTCGGTAATATATTATTAGTCACCTTTCTCACCTGCACACTTCTGATTTCCAGATGCACATGAATACTTTATAATTTGTCTTTTTCTATGCTTGTCGCACTATATTGTATTCAAAGTGTACTCATCTAATTGTGGTTGCAGGGGTCGAGTCATAGCTCCTGGCCCCGCCTCTTCACTGGTCGTGTGTAGTGCGGTTATCACGTATTGGCAGCCTCATTGTATTTCTTGAAGCTCTAAGCCCACATGGGACATTACATCTGGTGCCTGGGTCCTCGTTTAGCCAGTGTGCCTTTTTGCCCAGGGAACAAATTTTTTAATGTAGCTTATATAAAAAAAATCAGTTTGCTATTTCATTATTAATTTTAAAATTTCCTGGAAATTATAATAATCATGTCTTGGGTATTTTCCCATATTTTTTTAATTAAAATCAGAAGCAAAGCAGATATAAAGTTAATTATTTTACCTATTGATAATGTAATTAAAAAATCACACTTGTGAATTTAGCAATATCAGAAAGATGAATTTTGCTTATCTGAATTGGCATTAATATTTATGTAAAAATGAGATAGAAGCAACAGTGAGACCCAGTCACTTTCCTGAGACTTTGTAAGACATCTGGTTAAAATTTAATGTCATTATCATGGTATTAATATCTTAACATATCTGCCTAAACACTGCTGGGTCGACAGGTCAAGACCATACAATTTCTCCCTCGTTCAGTATTTATGTACTGTATTTATGCAGTATTTACGTACTGTATGTTACGAAATTAGAATAAAATTAAACTTTAAAAACAAATTCCTGCAGCCAATATATTAATTTTGGCTGTAATAGGCAATATATTAATACTGGCTGCAATATTAATTATCTGCGTGTATGGCAGGTTCGTCGTAGCCCCAATTACAGTGACCGGATGATCCTGCCAGAGGAGCTGCCACTGGAGGTGAAGAATAAGTGGCCACGGGACCGCCAGGCTGAGTTTGTCTTCGTCCTGAGGAGGAACATGTCTCAGGCTCTCTCACTCCGCAGGGTTAGTGCTTACACTAATGTCCCAGATCTAGCATACTAATTGCTTAATTCATTATTTTGTCAAAAATGTAGGATTTATAGCTAGTTATCAGTAACATAGCTTCATAATTTCACATTTTAACTTGAAATCCATAAATATTTTAAGCTTATCTGTGATATATTCGATTTTGTATTAGTTATTTTTTAAGACTAGGAAATACTGTAACAATATTAAGACATCACTTACAAAGAATTCATTTCTTTTAGCTCTCCTTGAGAACCAGTGATGTGAAGAGGCCGTCGACTGATGTGAACATAAAGGAGAACAATGTAACCAAGACTGAATTGGTGCCAGCACTGAGGGGCAAGCCAGACAACCAAGTACAAATTCTTATTTTGGAGGATGCAGTCATTGACTGCACAGACGTAACCCCTAAGATGACCACCATCAACAGGACAGCAACTGCCTCCTTAACAAGCACTTTAGAAGTCTTCAATGCTAAGACATCTGTAAGCGCCACTCGCTCTCGACCACTTCTCACCAAACCAATAAACGAACTTATGATGACTCCTTCTGGTGTATCAGCTACAAGAGAGTCTTCGACGAACACAGAGGCTAAGACATGGTCCAACACTAGCACCCAGACGGTCGTGTCGAGGCAGGTGCCCAGGTCAGCTTCCCTCACTCGGGTCCAGCAACTTTCACGCGAGATCGAAGCACAGAATCATGTGTCACAAAGTCTCAAAACTAATGTCCCGAGACCATCTTCGGTTGATCCCAAAATTACAGTAACGAGACCTGCTTTTAATGAGTTACACAGCGAACCAAACAAGACAACCTCTAAAGATATTCCAAATGAAAAAAATCGTGTTTCACAAGACATTCTCAAAGACGAGCACAAACTTTCGTCACAAAGTTCTAAATGTGAGACAGTTGGTGACACGTCCCTCTCTTCTAAGATTCAGGGAATGTCAGCTGGATCTAGCTGCTCCAATGGATCAGCACCAAATAGACTTGACGTCCAGCATGTATGTAAGCACAACTGTCAGCATTGCTTTTACATTTGAAAAACGTAATCCTTGTGTACATACTGTATAGTTGTGCTATGTGCACTTCTCTGATGTTGTAAATATGTTACCTTTGTTTGTAGTAAGCATTGCCATGACTGCCCCACAGCATTCATACTACACTTTGTCAACCATTGTTAAATTTGAGTTACGATGTTAATTTGGAAACAGTTGCTCATTTTTTTTTTAATTTCAAATTATGAAAAAAAATTATAGTTTTCTAATAGTTACCTGAATTTGATGCATGTATGGATGATGCATGGTATGGATAATTGCTTTATGTATTATAGTACTATCTGCATATATAGACTAATGTAAAAAGATGTTTTATTTTTTTCAATAGTGAGAAGATATTGTATGTATATTGAGTCTCATTTATTGTGTTAAGTTTTGAATATGTGCAGCATTGAGTCTCATTTATTGTGTTAAGTTTTGAATATGTGCAGCAACACATATTCAAAACAAGTCTGTTCTGCCACATGTCTATGTCCACTGCGTCATGTCTATGTGCCCACTGTCATGTATATGTGTCTGCTGCCATACATACATGTCTACTGTCATGCATACATGTCTCTTTCCATGCATACGTGTTTTCTATCGTGTATACGTGTCCACTGAGCCATGTATGTGTACACTGTTGTGTATATTTATTCACTGTCTTACTTTCTTGTATATATATATCCACTGTGTCATGTATGTTTCCTCTATATCACTGTATAGTGTCATGTGCATTATTCTACGCTCGCCTAAGCTTTAAATATAACGAACAGTTGGTACAGTTATTTATAGTAACTTCTGTCAGAAAGGTTATAGTCTCTGTAAGCTGTCACAATATATTATAAAGTTGCAATAAAATAAAGGTGGTTTCAAGTCGTTTGCTGAAATTTATGTCGATGATGCGGCCTGTGTATATGCAGTATAGAGTTCTCTTTGTAGCATTATGTATATCAATGCTAGAATATGATGACAGGTATGTTAATAAGACACAATATGCGATTGCATGGGTTGCAAATGCTGCAGCGAGGAGGAGGCTGGAGGCAGTGGAGATGTCCTGTCTAAGGGCAATGTGTGGTGTAAATATTATGCAGAAAATTCGGAATGTGGAAATTAGGAGAAGGTGTGGAGTTACTAAAAGTATTTGTCAGAGGGCTGAAGAGGGGTTGTTGAGGTGGTTTGGTCATTTAGAGAGAATGGATCAAAGTAGAATGACTTGGAGAGCGTATAAATCTGTAGGGGAAGGAAGGCGGGGTAGGGTCGTCCTAGAAAGGTTGGAGGGAAGGGGTAAAGGAGGTTTTGTGGGCGAGGGGCTTGGACTTCCAGCAAGCATGTGTGAGCGTGTTAGATAGGAGTGAATGGAGACGAATGGTTTTGGGACATGATGATCTGTTGGAGTGTGAGCAGGGTAACATTTTGTGAAGGGATTCAGGAAACCAGTTAATTGATTTAGTTGGACTTGAGTCCTGGAAATGGGAAGTACAATGCCTACACTTTAAAGGAGGGTCTGAGATAGTGACAGCTGGGAGGGACTTTTCTCAGCTGTCGTATCTGAGCTCCTCTGCAAAGACAGTGATTATGTATGAGTGTGGTGAAAGTGTTGAATGATGATGAAAGTATTTTCTTTTTGGGGATTTTCTTTCTTTTTGGGTCACCCTACCTCGGTGGGAGACGGCCGTCTCCCACCGAGGCAGGGTGACTCAAAAAAGAAACACTTTCGCTACAACTAAATAATAATCCGATATATCTTGCCCCTTTATAAACATGGACATCCTGAAGTCTACCCATCAACGTTTTATCCACCAATGCATAATGGTGTACAATACTTGGGTACATTGCTGAAATGTGTTGCTTGCGCAGCAGACTGTCTCCAGTATAAAAGTCGCCTTTTTGACTTAAGCTTGCTGCTCAGTTGAAACATTTTGGCAATTAAAGATACCCCAAGTATTGCATATGTGTTGTGCTCATTGGCATGTGAATCGTTTCTTCAGTCAGTAGTTTTCAGTGATACAATACCCAGAGTAGGAAGTAAACCTGGATATTGTCTCACGAGTGACACCAAATATGTCAACGAGCCAAGCCAAGCCAAGGGTTGGCCATGTCTGGTACTGTGATCTACCAGAACACACTGTTATCTATCAGAGAAAACAGTTTTCCTTTCAACATGTTTTTCATCTTCCTTACCCTCATCTACCCTCTGCTGTATTCCCATCTTCAGTGAGGACACTAATCCCCCCATGTCTGACGAATGCACTGCTTTCTATTGCATCACTGTATCCCTCACTCAGGTTCAGAACGTTTCTATTATTGTAATTTAAATTTCACTAAACTTTATTGCCTCCCTCTCCTGGATTCCAAGAGGATACATTGTTGCATGTGAAGGATTTGTGATCCAGAGAATGAGAGCTACCTTTCCCTTTGACCAAATCTGTATATCTTCCATTTCTCAGATACTGTACGATCTGTGATGCTAGTGAAGGGCTTTTGATTCAAGGAATTGAAGCTGCCTTCCACTACCCTCAAACGTGATAGTAATTTCAGCACTACTGAATCCAAACCTTGGAAGTCTTAGTGGTATTCTCAGGACTACTAAGGTCTCTGGGAAGGTACCTTGATGCTGGTGAATGGCTCTTGATCCAAGGAATTGGAATTGTTCTTCCGTTCTTTGGATCGAACCGGACTGCCTCCCATTCCCCAAAGATTTAGCGCTTTCCCTTAAAAATAATAATAATCTCTGATCAGAGACAGGGCAGCATTTGGCGGACGGCGGATCGAGTCTACTACTACTTAAGCTGAGTGACCCATATGGGTTTAGCGCTTAACGAGATATAAATTCTGACAGATTTTATTTTATATTTCATGTATACAACTCATCACCCTTCAGGGAAGGGCTCTTGATCCAAGTTATTGGACCTGTCTTCCCCTGATCGAACCAGATTGCCTCTCATTCCCCAGGCAGTGTATAACCCCCTACAAGGTTAACGCTTCCCCATGAATATATGAATACACAACTATCAGTACTTACACTCTAGTGTCTAAATTCTTGCTAATTAAAATAATATTATTTTAACCACAAAGTAAATTACTTGTGTTAGCTAAAAAGTTTTTTACATTAAGCAACGCTGAATGACCCATGCGAGTTTAACGCTTATTTTAATATAATAATATTTAACGCAAATAACTTTGTTTTTCGTTTATTTATTTAAAAAAAAAAATGTTGCAAATTTCCCGTTGAAGTGTGTTCGTAGAGCCAATATAACGTTTATTATTATATTAAACCATAAACCCATATTGATTATTCAGTGCTTGGAAAATGGGAGGCAATCAGCTTTGATCCAAGGAATTGGAGAGAATCTGCAATTTCTTGGATAAAGAGCTCTTCAGTGTCGGGTGTGATTGAGAATCACACCAACAGATGGCAGCATGATGCGGCACTGCTCAGGTGTGACTAACAGCAATAAGCAGAACAACGTTTCGATCTATAAGGAATTTTATTTAAGTACAGGTACACAAGTACAATTGTTATACATAGTGTAAATTACCTAGGATAACCAAGAAAAAAGTCAAACGAAGTGACTTATTTCCACTGGGGTCCTTGTAATATCTTATTATTTAAACCTTAAAAGTTAAAACAGCTAAGTAACTCGACTGTGTAGAGATTTACCATGTTATAACTTTGTTAAGTTCTTCACTGAGGTAATCGTGCCAGTAAGGCTTATCTACAGAATGTGATTATGCCAGTAGGTCAGTGTTATTTTATTTTACACTGGACTACTGTCTAGTTTCCGATACTTCATACATTGAGGAGCGCCGCCATATTTGTGAGGTTGTCACACACTCGCCTGCTCTTCCTCAGTATTTTGTAAAAAATTGTGTAATATAAACAGTGATTAAGACTTGGTAAGTGACAGTAGTGAACGTAAGAACGTCAAGACCGGAACGGCGTTGGAATAACGGTAAGTTAGTTCAGATTTACGAAGCTTTTTCAGTGAGTATTCACGAGGGAGATCCCTTGATGCTGGTGAGGGGGCTCTTGATTTAAGGAATTAGACTTCTTTGCCAATTCCTTGAATCGAGCTTAATGTTCTCCATTCTCCAAGGTGCTGTATGACCCCATGAATTAATAGTAATAATAATACAGTGTGTAATAGCACATAATATATACAACAATTGGGTATAATGATGTCAGCTGCCTAATCGTTTAACGAACACAATAAGGCAAATAGTGACACTAAATTATTTGTACTCTCGCCTAGGGTACTGTTCAGTGATATCAGAGCTGGAGAGCTACAGAGAGGATTTACTGCCTGGATAGAACCAATAAGGCATTTAGACTACAGCACTGGGAATGTTTCGGAGAACTTGCATTCTCTAGCACAGGAGGTTGAGAAACCTGATAATATATGCAGTACTCTTAACATAATATGGTGGTTACATTCTTGTGGGCTCTTGATTTTAAGGAATTAAACGTGTCATTTCTTTGTATCGAGATTAAATGTCATTCCATTCTCCAATGCACTGTATAACCCCTGCGGGTTTAGCTCTCCATGGAATTAATAGTAATAATCCAGTGAATAATAAAAAAGAGAATGTATACAACAAGAGGAGTCTTTCCCCTCAACGTATATATATCGAGAATTTAATTCATATTTTAGTGAATCTAGTACTTTTGTCTGGTGGTGAAAGGGTTACGTTGCAGCCTTATGACCCTGGTGTAGACGATAGGCTTTAACCTCCCCGTTAATCAACCATCTTGCCTTCAAGGTCCCCTCAAGGGAGGTTCCTTGATGCTGGTGAGGGGCTCTTGATCTAGGGAATTAGATCTGTGCTCCAGTTCCCAGAATTAAGCCTGAATACCTTCCACATCCCCCCCACAGGTGCTGCATAATCCTAAGGGTTTAGCACTCCCCCTTGATTATTATAATAATAATAATTGCCTTCAAGGTAGAAATGGGTACCTTTGTGCTGTATAAAGACTTTTGATCCGAGGAATTGAAGCCACCCTCCCCTGTGATCAATCCTGATTACCCTCCATTCCATAGGCACTGGATGCTCCCTACAAATTTAGCGCTTCTTCATGAATATAGTAATTATTAGAATTTATTTTTTTATTAACACATCGGCCGTCTCCCACTAAGGCAGGGTGGCCCGAAAAAGAAAAAAAATCATCATTCATTCCATCAGTCTTGCCAGAGGTGCGTTAACACTACAGTTATAAAACTGCAACATTAACACCCCTCCTTCAGAGTGTAGACACTGTACTTCCCATTTTTATATATAAATGTTCATTGACATTTTTAGCATTCTAATTAAATTTCCTCGCCCAACAATTAAAAGCCTTTTGTTTTATAATAAAAGGAATATGGTAATTATTGGATGTTGGGCCTCTGTGTATTTTGGTGATAAATTATATAGATTAAGATGTCCAACATTAAGTGGGTTCTACTAGAGAGAAGTTTTATGTTGTGCAATTGGGGAAAAAATCAAGAGAAGATTAGCATAACCTAACGTAACCCAACATAAAGTAACGTTATTTAACATACAGAACCTGACTTCGTTATCGGCAAAAATGGAAATGGAGCGTCTGTTAATGTTCACTGTGATTGGCCAGGCGCAAATAAGATAGTTTTTATTAAGAAGACCTCTCCCACACGGAGCTTTGTCAATTGACAAAGTTCACTTTGAGCGAAACATTTCGTTAATAAAAATATTATGTTGCGCATGTCATTACTCCATGAATTAGTGAAGGACTTATTGATCCAAATTTTTCCCCTTCCCTGGATCAAATCTAATTTTTTTTTTTTTTTTTTTTTATATTTTATTTAAGAAACAGGTATATGTACATATTACATACATGGAAACGTTCGAAACATATGAACACTTATAATTACCAACATAATTTACATATGATAATCAACATAGAAACTTACCACAAATATACTTGTTACTAATGCATGATCATCATTTTCCTTATAACATCAAGGTGCCTCTATAAAACACTAGTTAAAACTTACAAATGCAATATACCCCCCCTCCCCTCAACCTTCCTAACATAAAACTTCCCTCTGAAAATTTTTGATTAAACCAACAAAATGTATACATAGCACACCCTACCCCCTAAATATACACTAAATTGTACAATCAGAACTGTATATTACACGATACCATTATTTCTATGCATCCTCTTTAATTCTGTCAAGTATTTAAATTTTAAATAACACAATAATAACTCTAACGACTACGTATACAAATTATATGGTCTCACTTTACCATATATTTAGTAAAGATTAACATAAATACTCCTAAATCACGCAAATGTTCTCCACAAGAAGAAACATACAAACTAGGACTGTGTCTCACTGACATCTCAGTACACTGCGCACCACACCCTAATAGTATATAAAATTACATTATTATACTTAAATACACATATTACTTCCCTTTGCTGTTATTCTAATAATATTCCTTAATTCTAATCCTGACAGTACACATTACTAGACAGGTATATGTACATATTACATAAATAGGAGCGTTCCAAACATATGAACGCTTATAATTATCAACATAATTTACATATGCCAAACAACATAGCACCTCACCTCATTACACTTGACACTAAAGCACAATCATAATTTCCCCATTACCTCAAGGTGTCTCTATGAACAAAACAACCACTAGTCAAAACATGAAACTTCAAAACCCTGGATAATACATAACTATCGCTCGTGAACATGCAACATATCAAAGGCCTCGATGAACAATCACCGATTAATATGCCCCCCCCCCCTTGGACTTTCCTAACATAAAGCTCCCCCCCCCCGAAATCTTTGATGAAATCAAAAATAATTATACATAACACACCCTACCCTTTGAATCCTACACTCAATTGTACAATCATAACTGTACATTAATATTATTGTCTATGCATCCTCCTGCATTCTGGCAAGTAAATAAATTATAAATATAAAACACAGAAATAACACTAAGGACTTCATATACAATTATATGGTATCACACTACCAATAAATTTAGTTAAGAATAGCACAGGTAATCCTAAACCACAGTATTGCTGTCCTCAAGATGCAACATGCAAACTATAGCTGTGTCACACTGACACCTCAGTACACTGTGCACCACACTATAGCTGTGTCACACTGACATCTCAGTACACTGTGCATCACACCTTAACATAATATAAAAATACAGCAAGGTACTTTAATACACATATTACTTCCCTTTGCTGTTATTCAGAGAACATTCACTAATTCTTATCGGGACATACACTATCCGAACCATCAAATCCCCAAACCGTTAATAATTTCTTTATCAACCACTATACATTAATGTAAATGCAACGTGCTACGTATCAATTATGTTAAAGCCAATACCACAATAAACTCCCCGGACATTATTTTATCCATAATAAAATAGGTCAAAACAGTATTACCTATTATATACAAAGTGACATTCCTCTGTGAAGGTATGCTATAGTTTAGTCATACCAGAAACACAATAATGATTACAATCAAATATATGCCAAACTTAGCATCTCTTCATCCACCAGTGCATACATAAAATTTTCCCTGTTACATCTTGTATCCTGTACTACAGGTATGATTATCATAGTACTGCAACCAAATCCATAAAATGCAAAAACAGGCAAACAAAAACAAACATCAAATACAAAGAAAAACAGGAGTCACCACAGTTTTAACCACCTTTAATTTTCCCCCTTTTAATAACGTTCCTAATTCCATTCCACACATACAACACCTATGGTCATCTGTCAAAAAAATTTTTGTACCCTATTGTCACCCGTACTGCCAACACAAACTTTGTTCATTCACCCTTACCTTACACCCCCAGAAGAACAGCCCCTCTTCACCTACACCGTCATCGTAAATCCAACAACTGTTGTACCGTAAAATCCCCATACACATCCTGAAAACACCTCGGCCATGCCGTTCCATATACTAACCTATTCCTACACTTAGTTCGGTACATATTCGCTGCAATGGCCCTTATCCGTTCCTGTCCAGTCATTCCCTTCATTCCCCATGAGGTATTGACAAAATCAACTGCCATGTACAATAAACCCCTACGAACATCTGTTCGTACCCCCCCTATATCTAAACTCAGGAATTTCAATGGATGTATCCCACCCCCACCCATCATCCTTATTAACCGTGCCAGCCACTCCCTGATAGTCCCATCAAATCTAATTACCTCATTCCCCAGGTACTGTATGAACCCCCTACGAGTTCAGCGCTTCTCCGCGATAATAATAATATAATTTTTTTAACAACGGTGTTCTCCCACCGTGGAAGGGTAACTCGAGAAAGAGAAGCATTTTCACATCTCGCATTCAATCACTGTCTTGCCAGAAGTGTGCTGACATCACGGCTCAGATGGCTATCCAAACTGCAACATCCCCACCCTCAGTGCAGGCATAATACTTACCACCATCAGGACTCAAGCCCGCTAACCTATTTTCCTGAATTCCTTTGTAAATATTACCCTGCTCACTCCGACAGCAGATAGTAAAAAAAAAAAAAAAGAACCTGCCTCCGCTCCTGTCTAGCGTTCTCACTCAAGCCTGTTGGATATCTGTCCACGCCCATAGCACTCGAAACTTCTTTTGCTCCATCCTTTTCTGGGACGATTCCTTCTCCGTTCATCTACTTCAGATTTATACACACTCTAGTCATTCTATTTTGCTTTATCCTCTAAAGATTCAAAGCACCTCTACAATCCTTAGCTCTCTCACATATACTTTTGATAATATAGAAGTAATAATAAAATTTCTACCGCCCAAAGAATAATAATAATGGATGGATGGATAGCCTACTGGTTACATAAGCAGTTTATCTGTATATTGATATGAATTAAAGCGAGTGTACCGGGCCTGGAACCTTGTCTCGTGGGCGGTGCCCCCTTTAATGCTTGTCAGGAAAATTGACCATGAACACTAAAAAAAAAAAAAAGCGTATGCCAGGATGAAATTTATAAGTTGGCGGCACCTTTTTTTCAATTCAGACCCCATCATTTTCTTGTATGAATGTCTCCAAAGAAAATGAACACAACCCCCCACAGGTTCATACACCATTTCCCTGTACGCACGTGTCTCCAAAGACACTGAACCCCGCCAGGGTTATTGGCTTTCCTGTCCCAGGCGACATTCTTTTACAGTCTGATCATGCTTATCCTGATGTTGCCTGCAATGGAAGTGCGCTGCTAGTGCGCACTGAAACTCCGTACACTAGATTGTTTATTCAAACTCTTCTCTGTACTCACCTAGTTGTACTCACCTAGTTGTGGTTGCAGGGGTCGAGACATAGCTCCTGGCACCGCCTCTTCACTGTTATACCATGGCTTTGTTTATTTAGGTAAGTGATATATAATCTGCTCTTTGTACCTTTCGATATATAATCTGTTCTTTGTACCTTTCGATATATAATCTGTTCTTTGTACCTTTCGATATATAATCTGTTCTTTGTACCTTTCGATATATAATCTGCTCTTTGTACCTTTCGATATATAATCTGCTCTTTGTACCTTTCGATATATAATCTGCTCTTTGTACCTTTCGATATATAATCTGCTCTTTGTACCTTTCGATATATAATCTGCTCTTTGTACCTTTCGATATATAATCTGTTCTTTGTACCTTTCGATATATAATCTGCTCTTTGTACCTTTCGATATATAATCTGCTCTTTGTATCTTTCGATATATAATCTGCTCTTTGTACCTTTCGATATATAATCTTCTCTTTGTACCTTTCGATATATAATCTGCTCTTTGTACCTTTCGGCTGGCAATGCACTTGCCTCCGTGGTTCAATGCCCAGCTTGGGTGGGAACGTTGGGCATGCTTCCTTACATCTGCTGTCCCTATTCATCTAGCATTAAGTAAGTACTTTGGTAATAGATACCGACAAATTTGTTTAAGAAGACACTTAAGCAAACACCAGGACATACTTATTAGAAAACGTTTCTGTTCAATTAGAAATTATCAAGGTCCCAGGACCGAAACGTTTTCTAATAAATATGTTCTAGTGTTTGCTTACGTTTCTTTTTAAACCAGGTACCTGGGTGTTAGTCGGCAGGTATGGGGTCCCATCCTGTTTGATAAGACTGAAAGAACCCAATAGAAGTAAGACAGTCCTCGATGATGCACTGACTTTCTTGGATTATCATAGGTGGCTAACCCTCCGGGTTAGGTAGATTCCTCAGAAAATAGAAGTGTTTCCTGACGTGAGTCTTCATCATATGAGGACCCGCAGCTGGTGCTTTTGGTAATTTGACAGTCCTTCCACTGGCTTACCGGTCCACCCCTTTAAACATTATAGTTATAATTATAACCATTAGATACTACTGTGTATATCTAATACCTTTCGGGTTAAAAATTCCAGCAAATTTTATCTTAATCTTTAATCTTAATCTTTACTAACCCTCCGAGTTAATAATGTGAATAAAAAAAAATCCTGAACGGAAATAAGTCTTTTTGATTTATTAGGTTATTTAAGGTTAATTTACACACTATACATACCTAAGGCTAACTATAAAAATATGAATACGTAAATAAATTCTACAAAAAGTACTTGACAAGTGTTATTTTAATAGTTACCCAAGAATAAAAATGGATTGCGTTTTCTTTTAAAAATTGTGCATTTAAAGAAAACTAATGAATAGTAAACTATTATATATTTTGTATGTAAGTTTTATTCAGGTATACACAGTAAACAACTTAGATGTGGAATATGCATATGGTTTTACAGATTATACATATATATATATATATATTATATATATATATATATATATATATATATAT